>CAJINU010000063.1:0-27700 GCA_905178165.1 Amoebophrya sp. A25
TCTGCTTGGGGGTGATCTTGATCGTCCGCTTGACCAAGGTGTCCTCTTGGACCGCCTTGGGCTGCACGAAGCCGCGCGGGGGTGGACCCCCCCCCGAGGGCCACCGCCTGCGCAATCCGTGCAGCGGGATGAATTCCGAGGCCTCCCACGTTTTGTGGTCGGCTGTGTACTCGTCCCACATTTTGCTGGACTGTTCCCAGCCCATGTGGGTGAGGAATTCATCCTCCTTCACGGAGATTTTCCCTTGCTCCCACTCGCGTCGCGTTGCCAATGCGAGTCCTCTCCTGCAGCTGTGCAGCGTGCCGCTAATTCCCTTCGCCAAGGGCTGTGTAACTTGCAGCAGTGTGTGTCAGTAAAGCCCCCTCTGGGTGGCGTATGCTGTTCGGCGGGTGAGGTGAGTTGTTTCAGGTCGCCTGTAGTGTTGCTGTGGCAAAAAGGTCTGAAAGTTAGGCTGTTGAGGCGTAGTAGGGTGGTTCTTTCGGTCAGAGCTTAGTCTGCTCTTGTCTGTGCGCTCGGTAGTAAGTGTGCTTGTGTCTTTGGTGGTGCCTCTGTCCTACAGGTGGGCGTCTTGGCTCTCTCTTAGCTGGGTGGTGACCTGTTAGAAAAAAAGTGGCTTACGTTACGAAGCGTATGTCTTGCAAGTGGGCACTTGACTAGCCTAAAGTGAGAGAAAAAACTCGGTCTAAATGGCTGCGAAGTTCCTGTGCTGCTACTAGTGTACAAAAACCCCGTAGAAGAGCTAGTGCTAGTAGCTGGTCGGTGGAAGCTGTTCGGTAGACGCCTCTCCGTGTTTGAGAGAGGTTCTCGCCCAACCCGAAGGTGGCGCTGTTGGTGGTTGTTGGAGTTTAAGTTTGAAGTTAAGGGTGCTGTGGGGGTTGCTCAGACTAATGTCCTTGCTGAGGGGATTAGTTAGTGACTTGGGTGCGCTTCTACTGAGATTAGTCTGAGTTTCTCTATCCTATGTTTGAGTTATGGTCCTGGCTAAGCGTAGGTAGCGCGACCTTGGGTGTATCTGCTCTCTGTTGCTGCTCCTATGGGTGTGGTTAACACTACTGCTGAGTATCAGGCAGTGCCTTGGTTTTAATGGCCTTGGTTTTTCCTCTCGAAACTATAGCGAAAAAGTTGGTTCACTACTGCTGAGTACCAGGCAGTGCTATTAGTCTTCGGGCTGTAGCTGTTGGCAAAATAATAAAAGGATAGGCACTACTGCTGAGTATCAGGCAGTTCTGAGAAGCCCTAGGTCATAGTAAGCATCTGATTCCCTCCGGGTGGACGGGGTGCGACCTTTGGTCTTGTTTGGTTCGCTTTGGTGTCACTGTTTCAGGGCCCATATGTCTGCCTTCTTGACTGTAGTGGTGGATCGACTATGTTTCTCCCTTCGCCAAGCTACTTATCCTGGCCTTTCCTAATGGGAAATCAGATCTCATAACAGCGCCTTCGCCGTGCATCGGGCAAAAGCGACTTCGTGCACCAGCTGTTTTTGCGTTGGTGTCGCAATTGCAGTGGATTTCTATTATCCTACCGCGTTGTTTGCGGATTTTGTCTTCGGATATGTGGATGCGCCACACGTCTCCTTTTTTGGAGATGTCCGTGTCGTCCACCGCCGCGATGCTGTCGCCCCGCAATCCCGATAGCGCCCAAAGGAGGACCATTTTTTGGTCTTTTGCCTTTAGCGCCTCGAGCTTCGTACCCGGTAGGAAAGGCTTTGCTTTCCTCGGGTTGTGGTCTTGGATTGTTCGTTCAATTGCCTTTTCCACGTCCCCGATGTTTCGGAGAATGGCGGGGCTTTCGACTAGCCGCTGCGGGCCATCCGCGGGTGGCGGTTCTACCAGCCACATGATGATGCTGGATGTGTACTGCGCGACTGAGGTGTATTCATTGAACACTAGGAAGGCGGCGAATCTTTGCACCGCCTCCGGCCTCACGGGTAGCTTTTCACCCTTGGCCGCTAGCCAGTCGAGGAAGAAGGCGACTCGCGACTTTTTGTTTCTAGTCGTGGAGTCGGCTTCTCCCATGGCGCGCAGCTCGTCGTCGTTTAGATCGACAGCTTTGCGCAGTGCGTCCGCCCGCTTCGACATTTATTTAATGTTACTTTTTTATTTATCTCTCGCTGTTGTTCCCTCTAACGTTCTTTTTAGTTTTTATTTAGTTAGTTTGTTCTCTCGTCCTTACTTACTTTTTTGTCTAGGCTGGTTCGTGCGGCTGCTTAGGCGAACCTCCACCATGGATCTTGGCCTCCTGCCGTATCTCATGAAGTGGTCTCCCCAGCCTAGCTTCTTTACTTACTCGTAACTCCTTCCCACTCTGTTTTCCCTCTTTTTAGCTTGACGAGATGTAACACGTCACTCCCTCGAACACTGCGCCGCCGCCGCCGCGTTTTCCCTTTCGGCCACCAGTCGTCACTGGTGGTTTGATTTGTTTCCTCCCTCTCAACTAGAGTGTTTTTTACTCTGTCAAAAAGGACGAATTTATTGTTCCGCCACTAACTTAATAATGGTCCGGTGCCCCTGGTAATTTGACCAGAGGGCTTATGGCGAATGCTTTTGCATTCTGTTTTTCGAGGATTTGTTGTCCTCGAGGCCGGTAGCCTTTTTCTTCCAGCTAGTCGCGTTCTAGCTTGTGCGTGGCTCCTTCCACCACACCGCGAGGGAGCGTTTGCTCCCAACGTGCTCCTTCACGTCTCTCCCCAGGAGGATTTTTCCCTCCATCACTCTCGATTTATCGGCGTCGATCGCGTGAGCGGCTGTTTTTGCGCTCGTTCGATCGCTTCGATTTGTTGCGGCCACGATTGTCTTTTTCGCGACTGTCGTTGCGATGCCGTTGTCCCAGCGGAACCGCGTTTGCGTCGCTTCGCTGGGGTCCTTTCGGTTGGCGGCGTGTTCGGCCGTTTTTGGCCTTCATCGCCTTCATCGGCTGGACTTTCGGTTTTACGAAGTCTTTCGGGTGGCGGATTGCTTCCTTGTCCTTCGCTGCCGCTCGTTTTGCCGCTGTGCCGGTTGGCTGCTGGTTGATGTTTCGCCCTGCCAACCGGGCCGAGAAGAGGACTTCGGCCAGCTCTTTTTGCGAGCGGATCACTTCTGCCCACGTTCTCTTGGCGATAGTGATGTCTGGGGGAGGACGGTTGCGGTCGATGAGGTGGTGGTGTGTGCATTCCAGGTGTTGAGCGTCGTTGCGACAGCCTGACTGCACCGCATGCGCTTTGTGCGCGTGGAACCAGTGGCATACCGCCGGCGGAAGCATGAGTCCCATATTTTTCAGGGACTTCAATGCGGACGGCTCCACTAAGCCGGTTTGAGGGAAGTACACGTAGTATGTGGTGCGTGTTCCTCCCTTCGCGTTTCGGCGCTCGGCTAGCACCACGTCGACACGTTTGTCGAGGCGGCGGTTGTGGACTGGGTCCATGGCCGGGTTGAAATCTGTTTTTTCCAGATCCAAACTCTCCAACCAAGTGTCGCTCGGCATGGTTGTGCCCGTGTCGTCGTCCCCGCCGCTGTCGGCGTCGCTGCCGAACGGGTTTTGCGGGCCTTCGCTCGCCGATCGCTCTCGCGATTCGCTGCGGCGGCGGCTGTGGCTACGAGAGCGCAGTGTGACTGTCACACGTTCGCTTCTCGGCTTGCCTAAGCTCGCCTCGGCGTCTCGCATGGAGAACATTTCATTTTTGATTTCCTCCATGTTCTCCTTGAAGAACGCTTTTTGGACGGGCGGTTTGATTTTTCCCCCGTCTTCCTCGTCCGTGTAGCGCGCCTCGTCGATGAGGTGGAGACCGAAGTGGTTGTACCAGGCCAGCAGGTTGAACATGTATCTGTTCACCAGCCCGGTCTCCCAGCGCTTCATCTTCTGCTGGAGCGCGTCGAGGCTGCGGGAGCCTTCCTTCATGAATCCCAAGAACACCATCATTTTTTTGATGGCGATTTCTGGGAAGTTCTCGTTGAACTCGGTCATGAAGTCGAAGGGCTGCAGGTCGGTGGCGCCGTTGATGGCGCTTTCCACGCGGCGCAGCGTCTCCCAGCACTGGTCCAGGTTGCATCTGTCCCAGTAGTCAGCCGGGACGCTGGCGACGACCTGTTTCCGGACCAGGTTCTGGAACGCGCTGTTTGTGCGCTGCAGGTTGTCTCCGTTAAAGCCTGCGATGGCGCAGTTTGAGACCTTGGGTTGGTTTTTTCCCACCTGGGCTTCGCCCCAGATGCCTGCGGCCGCGTATGCTCCGAAGAGCAGCGCCAGCGCCTTTTGGTTGAGGCGTTGGCCTGCCGTCGTGTTCAGGACGCTGTTTTCGTCCACGTCGAAAACGGAGCGGAGGCCGTGCTTTTCCACGTGTTTTAATAACGCGGTGAGCACGTGGTTCGCCTGCTTAGAGGCTTTTTCTCCGTTCGTGAAGAAGCAGTTTTTATACTGCTCCTGTGCGTCTGCGACTTCCTCGCCCGGAGTTAAGACGGAAGGCCAGACGACTTTCACCTCTGTTTTCTTCTCGACGCCGTTTACGCGTCGGTAGACGAAGAATTTTTCTCCTTCGCTAGCCGGGCGCGTGTCGTCATAGGAGAGGATTTTGTCCTCTCCGCTGCTGTTCAAAGCCGTTGCGATGGCCTTTGCGGTCTTCTTCGCGAACGTTTTGAACAGAGCTGCCGTCTCCGGCGGCTCCTCGGAGGACTCTTCGCTTTTGTCGGCGAAGTCCACGGAGTCCTCCTCCTCTTTCTTTTTGGCTTCGAGCTCCGCCTTGCGCTGCTTCTCCTCTTCTTCGAGGAGCTTTCGGTCCTCCTCCTCGTGCGCCTTGCGGACCGACGTCCACGGCGTCTTGGCCGGCTTCGCGTCCCAGTCGTTGAGCACCTCTTTGTTGGTGCGCTCGATCAGGTAGCGGACTATCACCTCCTTTTTGGCGGTCTGCGCCGGGACTTCCGCCAGGTTCAGCTGCGGGTTTTCCTCCCGAAACTTTCGTTTTTCGGCGAGCTTCGCGCCGGCTTCAAAAGTCTCTTTTTTAATCAGAGACTTCGAGGCCCAGGGTTCGGCCGTTAGTTCCTCGTGGTATGCGCCCAACCACAAGTGGAACCACATCAAGGTGGTGCCCTGTTCGGTTAGGGTTCCACCTTCCCCCACGAAGCGCGGGTCCTCCAGGTCTTTTTTGACCGTGTCGATGAATTCCGTTTCCGGAAGTTCACCGACCATCTGTCGGAGTGCTGCAATCCAGTCCTGGATGTTTGCGCAGAAGATGAGTTTATCCTCATACTGCGTCTTCTCCTCCAGCTGCTTTTGCAGCGCCTCCATGGCCTCCGCCATGGAGGGGTGAAACAGTGATCCGTCGATCAGTTTCAGAAGGGCTTTGCCCTTCTCGTCGACGTCCTCGCTCCCCACAGGATTTTTGCCTGTGTGGATGACGAGGTCTCCGACGCTTTTCAGGGAGGTCATTTTGTTTTTTGTTTTGCTGAAAACCAGAGTGCGGGGGCACTACTAGTCACTAGTTTCTAGATTGCGATTATACGCGCACAGAAAGTCCCTGGATTTTTGGGAAAAAGAAAAGTTTTTTGACCTGCCCAAGCTAGCTTTCAGCTTGAGGTTACGAAAATGTGCTGCCACAAGCGCCAAACCCTCGCGGCGATTTTTGCCCCGCGAGGGGATGGCGCGCCGCGCGCGCGGCGGAACTCGATTTTTACGAGCTCCCCAGCACCCCCCACTGGGCGCCACGCGCCTGCCCACCGCACCGCCGGAGGGCGCGTTGGCCCTCCCGCGGCCTACGCACGAGCGCTTTGGCCCGTGCGCCGGCAGCCCGCTCCGCTCCGCTCCGCTCTGCTCCGCTCTGCATGTGAACTCCGCCCCGTGGGTGTAGCATTAACGCTCTCACCCGACCGCACCCGAGCCTCCGCGGAGGCGCGAACCGTGGTTCGCCTTCGCCGAGATGCGCCATTGCATCGACCGGCGGCGTCGCGCGTGAGTGCATTTTTTGCACCGCACACGACGGGGTTCGCGGGGCCCGTTGCCCCCAACCCTCTCCCTAGTTGGTCCCTAGTTGGTCCCTCAGTTAAGTTAACTCACCAGTTAGTATAATCACTTCCCCCGCAAGCTCCTCCAGTGCATAAACAAAGAGACTCATTTTTGGCCTCTCAGTAAAGAGCTTCTGCTATCTTTCTACATGTCAAAAAAAGTCACGGTTAACATTAACTAGACGGATATGATACGAATGCACAGAGGAGATAGAAATGGATGAGAAATTGGCATTTAATGTTTTTAAGTATATGTGTAGCAAGCAAGAATTCTCTCTCTCTAACTCCTGTGAAGCCCGTGAAGGTTGCTGCTCCGGATGGCAAGGGTAAAGTCGATGACTTCTGGGAGCCGGCCAAGAAGGAGCTGTTGGGTGACCCGCGTTTGCTCGAGCGCATGGTCAACTACGATAAGGACAACATGTCTGAGGAGTGCATCAAGAAAGTGCAACCCTTGTACGATTCGGAAATGTTTGACCCGGATATCATCAAGAAAGCCTCGATCGCAGCCATGGGTATCTGTAAGTGGGTACGTGCGATGGTGGTGTACGATAAGGTACTTCTTCTACTGCTTTGATATTGAGTATGGACAGAAGACTAACATCGTCAGAAGTTGCACCACGGACGTTGTAACAAGATCTCAGATGCGCCGTCAGATGTAGTTTTAGCGAAAATTTTGTGTTAATTTTGTTGACATCAGAATTCTTGACGATCATAATTCCCTGCCTCGGAAAATAATTACACACCACATTCATCTGTCCTCCTTTCTAATCCTGACGACCGTAATTCCCTCGGAAAATGATTACAAGATCTTCATCATTCATCTCTTTTCCTTAAATCTCCCCGTTTCGTCCCTCACCAGGTCGCCAAAGAGGTCGGCCCCAAGCGTGCTAAGTTGGCGAAGGCTGAGAAGTCTGCCTCAGACGCCATGGAATTGCTTGCTACCAAGAAAGCAGAACTCGCTGAAGTGATTGCTCTCGTTGACAAGTTGGTGACCCAATTGAACGACGCCAAAAACAAATTGGAGGAGTTGCAGAAGAACTCTGATGATTGCCGAGCCAAGCTCGTGCGTGCGGAAAAATTAATCACTGGTTTGGGAGGCGAGAAAGCAGCATGGACGCAGAACAGTGCCAAACTGGGCAAGGACTACACCAATTTGACAGGCGATATCTTGATCGCGTCTGGTATTATGGCTTATTTGGGTTGCTTCACCGGCGTATACCGAAAAGAAGCCTGCGATCGGTGGCTCGCACGTCTCACGGAATTGCAGATCCCAGCTTCGGCAGAGTACTCTACTAGAAGTAGATTTATAGAATTTTGATCTTCTTTCTTTTTCTTGTTGTTAAAGTTAATTCATCTGGTTTATGATTTCGACTACGGATTGCGAGCAACTGGCGTATCAAAAAAACACTCAGGTTCAGTTTGTCGAATTGCATTGGAGATCCAGTGAAGATTCGTAAGTGGGTCATCGACAAGTTGCCCAACGATTCGCTTTCCATCGATAACGCGATTATCTTGCATAGTTAAGGGGTGCCTGCTAACATCCTAAAGTATACTATAAAAGTAACATGCTCTACTAACAGTCACAGTCTCTAGTAAGTAACATTTTTTGACGACCGACAACATCCTTTTCACGTGGAAATGATAACATATTTTTCCTACGACGAAAAAATCTAAGCCCTAAGCAACCTGTTGGTTTTGAAGAATGTCAATCATGTGGCCTGAAGTCAAAGGACATTTTCGGAAATATGTCAATCATGTGACAACCTCGTCTAAGATTGCAGTCGTCGTTGGCCGTTGATGATCGATCCGCAGAACCAGGCCAACAAGTGGGTGAAGACCATGCATGGTGCGGGGCTTAAGATTTTCCGATTGAACCAGAACTACGCACGTCAATTGGAGACCTGCATCTCGTTCGGTAACCCAGTGCTGATCGAGAACATTGGTCTGACTATTGATGCGATGCTTGACCCGCTTCTGCTAAAGGCCACGTTCAAGCAGGGATCGCAAGAAATGATCCGATTGGGTACAAAAAACTACCTACTACCTATTTGGCTAGAGCTAGTTTTATTCGTGGATCATTATGACATTTAAGCTTATAGTTCTGGCTGTAGTTATTTAAGTTTTCTTTTCAGTTGGAGGACCATTTTCGTGCTAAGAAAAATTTTTGACTAAGTGTACTCCTCAACGGAGTTTAACTTTTGCCTCCAGGTGACAGCACGGTCGAGTACAGCAAGGATTTCAAGCTGTATTTCACGACGAAGCTTCCGAACCCCCATTATGCTCCGGAGATCTGCGTTGCCGCGTGTCTGTTGAACTTTATGGCCACCGTCGACGGTTTAACCGATGCAATGTTGGGTATTCTGGTTGCGAAAGAAGAACCAGAAATCGAAGAATCGCGTGTCCGCCTCGTGATCGAGTCCGCGCAGTCGAAAGCCGAATTGGCCGAAATCGAGAACAAGATTTTGGCACTCCTGTCGGCGTCTAGTGGTGATATCCTGGAGGACGAGGAATTGATCAACACGTTGGCCAGTTCAAAAATCACATCTACGCGCATTGGAGAACAGGTGAAGGTCCAGGAAATGACCGCTGCAAACATCGCGCAGACGCGTCTCTCCTACACGCCACACTCTTTCCGCTGCTCCGCATTGTTCTTTTATGAAAAAATATATATTACAGTTGTACAATAATAGCAGTTCGTTGTACAATATTGATAGCATTATGTTCATCATGGTCGTGGTGCTGCTGGTTTAGTAGTATGAGTATTTTTTGTTTGAACTTCTATTAGAAGAAGGAGGAACAAGGGAAAATCAATGAAGCGACCAGGTACAACAGGACATGCGTCTAATCAAAACAGAAAGAACACAGTACACAGTTGTTGCATACAGAACTGAATAAGTCTATACCATGGTCGTGGGTACACAGGAGAGAGAATCGACTCGGAATAGTATTAAGTAGGAAGTGCTATCTTCATCGTATTAGTATGTAAATGATCCTAACCTAACCCACCTCTAATCTCCCGTCGTGGCCGACTTGCGCACTGTGGACCCCATGTACGAGTTTTCTTTGGATTGGTTCGTGGTGCAGTTTAACACCTCTATCGATATGGCGGAGGCCAAAGAGAGCAAGGACGATCGTTTGCAGGAACTGTTCCGTTCCTGCCTTGCTCGCTTGTACGACATGGTCTGCCGGTCCTTGTTTGCCAAGGACAAATTGCTGTACTCGTTGATGCTCTGCCTGAAGTGCATGGAGACGGACAAGGAATTGAACTTGGGACAACTGACCATGTTGTTGACTTGCGTGCCTGGCGGCGCCACGGATCCGAAGCCGGAGAACAGCGACTGGCTCACCGATGTCAGCTGGGCTCGTGTGAACACGCTCACCACTTTGGGGGATGTCTTCGAAGGTTTCATGGCTGATTTCGCTGGCAACTTGGATGGCTGGAAGGCGGTCTTCGACAGTGAGGACCCGATGGCAGCTGAGGTCGAGTGGCCCAAGAACATGAAGGCCAAGTGCAACCCTTTGCAGCGTGCTCTGGTCATGTTCGCTCTGCGTACGGATGCCGTCGTCGTCGCTCTCCAGGAAGTCGTGCTTGCGAAGCTCGGAAAGGAGTACCTGCTGGTGCCACCGTTTGACTTGCCAACATGGTTCAAGTTATGTGCAGGATGAGAAATCGATCGCGGGTTCACAGACGTTTCTTGATATTTGAATCTTGCACAGCAGTCTTTAGACGTAAGTGCTTCCTAAAGATTGCATGTCCAAATGACAGCTCACACATTCTATGGAAACTCCTTGCCCTACTTCGACGTCTTCCCACCCTTTCTAATCTCCGATAGCTCTCCCGCGGTTCCGCTGATCTTTATCCTGTCTAGTGGTTCCGATCCTATGGCCGATGTGACGAACTTGGCGATGAAATACGATATGTTGTCCAAGATTGTGCCGATCTCGCTGGGTCAGGGTCAAGGGCCGAAAGCAACTGCAGGAATCAATTATGAAGAGGAGGCGTTTTTATCTTGTTTGAACAACAAGAATATGAAGTTGCAATCGACGAGTCATGATTCAGAAGATGGCGTACTACTCGATCCACCTGAGGCTTGTTTCAACGTAGAAGTCGTTAATCATAGAAGAAAAGAAAGAGGGACGACGACGGGTGTAAAATCAATCTGTTGCGCCAGGATCCAGCTCTGTCTCACTCAATGATGTTCATGTTGTACCTTTCCCCCCTCTTCCTCTAACTTCCGGACGGTTCCGCCAATGGTAAGTGGGTGCTTCTGCAGAACTGTCACTTGGGTGTCAGTTACATGCCCATTTTAGAAGGTATGATTGAAGCTTGGAAGCCAGATGATCTGAACCCAGACTTCCGTCTGTGGCTGACGGCTTGTCCATCCCCAGACTTCCCGATCGCCATTCTGCAAGGTGGTATCAAGATGACGATCGAACCGCCAAAGGGTCTACGAAACTCACTGCAGAGAGCTTATCGCGGTAATGACTTTTGAGTTTGAGCGTGGGTGCCCTACGCACTGATCTAGCCTAAAAATACAACGTGGTGTCAATTTTTCTTTTCTTGGATAAAATAAACCTCTGTGAGACATCAACCTCTTCCTTGATGAAAGACGCATACGCGGCATTGCCATCCTTCTACTGTCCCCGCGAACAATTCGCTCCTAAACCCTAAACCCCCCAAACCGGCAGGCATGGACGAGGAGTGGTTCGAGTCCTCCACCAAACCTCGCACGTTTAAGAAGCTCCTGTTCGGTCTCTGCTTCTTCCATGGTCTCATCCTGGAACGTCGTGCCTTTGGGCCAATTGGATGGAACGTTGCGTACGGATTCTCGGAACCCGATTTGGATATCTCTCAGAAACAATTGCGTAACTTCTTGGAGGACTTCTCAGATATTCCGTATGCTGCGCTTAATTACATGGTTGCCGAAGCGAACTATGGTGGTCGTGTCACAGATGGACAAGATAGGAGGCTTATCGTATTATTGGAATTTTTCTTATACTGCCTGTGGGTACACCCACTTCAAGCACAGGGCTAATAATGAAGCATGCATTTATTTTTTCTTACTGCCTGTGATATTAAAGCAGAAGCAATTTAATTTAAAAGCTCGTTCTTGAGATGATTCCGATCTGTTTTGCTAAAAAATGCAGGTTTACCTTAGAAGTAGTTGTTCCTACAAAGGTGCGATCATAGCACTATCAAATCTCTTCCGATATTGTTCCTTTGCGAATCCAGGTTCATCATCCATCCCCTTCCCACCACAAACGACCCACAGGTCGAGATCATCAAGGACTTCTACACACCTCAAGTCCTTGACGACGATTACCGCTTCTCTATCAGTGGTATTTACTACTCACCGGTTGCGAACACGATTCAAGAGCATCTCGCGTACGTCGAAAGCCTCCCATTGAACCACACGCCAGAAGTCTTCTGGCTCCACCCGAACGCGTCTTTGACAGCATCCATCAATGAGGGTGTGAGCATTTTGAAGAACGCGCTGCTGTTGATGTTAAGGCTTGCTTCCAGAAATTCATCTTCTTCATGAGGTACGTAAACGTATCTCTGACATGCTTCCTAAGCTCAGAGCCAGAGATGAATTGAGGTACGTAAACGTATCTCTGACATGCTTGTCAGAGTCAGATATGCGGGTCATTCAAGAAGAATTTGGCATCAGGTCAAGAAGAGTTTTCTAATTTTGGCTTCCTTCGGTGGAGGCGGTGGCGGCGACGACGAAGATGAGGGCGCAGCTGCCATGACTCCGGAGCAGAGGTATTCCGCAGCTGCGGAAGGTGTCCTGGCCACGTTCCCCGAAGCGTTCGATATGGGAGCTACTATGCGAAAATACCCAGTGAAATACGAGCAGTGCCTGAACACTGTGTTGTTGAACGAATTGGTGAAATTCATCAAGCTGTACAACAAGATCTACGACACTTGCGTTAACTTGGGCAAGGCAGTCAAGGGTCTCGTCATCTTCTCGCCAGAGTTGGAGTTATGAACATTGATTTTTTTTCAAAAGCTCCTGAACATTTTCAAATTTTCAAAAGCTAATAAATCTCCCTAATAATTCTTCTTTTCGATTCTTGGTTATAAGGAACAGAAGGAACAGATAATAGGTGACGGCGTAGAACATTTTCTCATGACGTTCGCTACCTACTACCCATGATCTTTCTCGCTACCTACTACCCATGATCTTTCTCTATCTCTATCGCAATGCACCCAGCACGCACCGCGCTAGTTCTTCTTTTCGATTCTTGGTTAAGGAACAGAAGGGACAGATAATAGACTGCGTAGCGACGTGTCGCGTGCTACCCTGTTGCTCTTGTCATAAGTAGATATTCCTACCTTTTGACTGTTTCTTCCTCCCCCTCTCCGGACCTTCTAACCGCCGAAGTCGCGAACGGGTTCCTCACCAATGCTATTCCGGGTGCTTGGTTGGGTGTCAGTTATCCTAGTTTGAAGCCGGCGATGAGCTACGTGGATGACTTCTTCAAGCGGTGCAAATTCATGGACGATTGGATCAAGCAAGGAATTCCGAATACGTTCTGGTTCTCGGCGTTCTTCTTCCAGCAGGCGTATTTGACCGGTGTTCTGCAGAACTTCGCTCGGTCGGCGTCGATCGCCATCGATAAGCTGATGTGGAACTTTGAGGTGTTGAAGTCCTCCATAACCGACCCGGAACCGCCAGAGCGCGGTGGCTACATTCGTGGATTGTACATGCAGGGTGCACGATGGGATGACGAGACGATGACCCTGCAGGACTCCTTCCCGAAGGTGCTGTGGTCCACGGTTCCACTGCTCTTTATGGCTTGTTTGCAATATTATAATAGCTATTTTTACTCCTCTGTAATGTTGTAATCCAGTACTATCCCGTAATGTTGTTGTAATTGCGTACCAGTACAACTAGAGGCAGCAGCATTTTCTATTTCTTTGGCCCTATCTTCTCCCTCTAAGTCCCGGTTGAAGCCAGTCGAAAAGGACAAGGACGAGCACGATTACCCGGCCATGTACGCCAACCCGGTCTACAAGTGCTCCGATCGACGTGGTGTGCTGTCGACTTCCGGTCACAGTTCCAACTTCATCATGTTCATGTACATGCCGGCTGACACGACTCAGGGCCACAACGAAAACTTCTGGACCAAGCGTGGTGTCGCGATGATCTCGCAGACCGACGATTAAACTTACTTCTGGAAGAGATAGAGATACAGCTACTCTTGGGAGGTCTAAGGTCGAAGAATGACTTTCTTGGTAGTAAGTAGGTCTAAGAATGTTAAGACATTATTCTTGAGCTGGACGAGGAGGATGGCTCTACCTAGAGATGGTTTTGATGACTTCATGTTATCATTCCACGATGCTGAAAACAGCATTTAACTTGTGTGAAGCTTGAAACGGTGGTGGAGTAGAACTTCACAACAACTGAATCTTAACTAGAGACGAAACAGAATCAGAATTCTCACGCTGCTTCTTTCAATACTGCAGTGCGAATATGACGTTACTGCACTACCTATATGAAATGATCAAAAAGTTCTTGTTGCGAAACACTATGGTTTATTGAACAAATTATCATCAAAATAGGTCTTTGTCTATGAACAATAATACATCAAGAAATACTTCCGCATCTCTAAGAT
This sequence comes from Amoebophrya sp. A25, assembly GCA_905178165.1. Classification (NCBI taxonomy): domain Eukaryota; class Dinophyceae; order Syndiniales; family Amoebophryaceae; genus Amoebophrya; species Amoebophrya sp. A25. Next base: position 13,593 of record CAJINU010000063.1, read on the forward strand.
GTTTCGAACTGAAGAAAATGAACGAAATCTAATCAAGTATATTTAACTTACAGAACAATATGATTACGAGTTAGTCGTATAACAAACTACAACTATTAGCATTAAGATGGAAATCAATATCAAAAGAAGAAGATATTGTTTCTATCTTCTAACAACAAAATATGAATCTAGCTGCACAGCGGACTGTCATTATCATTTGTCATTATCACAATTTAATTCTTAGGAATTATCAAACATCAAGGCATTACAGATTATTGTTCTTACTTAGACAGAAAGAAAAAGAGAATTAAATCTAGATTGATTATGACGATCTACTTCTACAACAACTTATCTAGTATCGTATGTAGGCGTAGTGATCTAGAAGTGAAGTAGTGAGAGGAAGATCAATGGCTGAAAAAACGAGCAACTCTCAGATACTCCTAACGTCCTCCAGAAGTCGGAGGCACTTCTTGAGATTCGTTAGAACTGATGAGAGGAAGTACAATAGAAAAAGATAGGCAAACTACCTTAATGTTGAGGCTGAGTCGAAGAAAAGAAGAGCTGCGATGTCTGACGGTGTGAGGTGGGAGGACATGCACAGAAGCAGCCACAGCTCAAAACAAGAACCTATGAAACTATATCTTTGGGCCTCGGGAAATAAATCAGCTGAAAATATTGAAAACTCTTTTCACGACGCTTTGTCCATCAGATTAGAGGTCGGCGGTAGTTGTTCATCAGATTTTCTCGCTCTCCGAAGTGCCTTAAAAACGACTGAAATACTATGATCTTCCAAGTAGAAGAATGAAGGTAGGATCTGTTGTGCTCCGTTCCGTCCTGCGCCTTTTATCACCATGAATCAAAATTGGTAGTCCCTCTGTGGCTGCACATATTCACCCGAGGATGCAGGTCAAACTGTGGACGGTGAATCAAATCCTATCCTATCCTAATGATCTGTTTTCATCGTGCTCTCTGTTCCTCTGCTTTCACTCTGACTTATCATCTGGTGCGTCGAACTTCCATCGAAAAACTTGTAAAAAATGGTTCGTGTGAAAACGTACTTAGTTTTGTTTCTGATTGATCAATGGAAACTCAACAAGTCTCAGGAGCTGGGTAAATGAATGAATCTCAGGAGCTCAGGAGCTGTAGATGGTTACTTCCTCATATGACTGGTAAGCTTGGAAGTGCTTGTTTCTTGATCGTTGGGAACAAACCGGTGCATGATTAAGTACATTTTCCCTCATCGCCATACAACAGCATCATCGCTAGCTACCTGAACAAGTAGACAGAGAAAAATGACGCCGTCTTTGGGTATACCTGCCAAGATTCTGCATGAATCTATTGGGCATACAGTAAGCGTGGAATGCAGAAATGGAAGGGTGTATAGAGGACATTTAATGACATGTGAAGACAACTTCAATTGCATGCTTGAAGGAGTCACCGTGATGGAGGAAAACGGACTAATAACGGTGATGGAACAGGTACTATTCACTAGCTCTCTGGAGTGGTTCCCCAGGGGCAGGCGTCAAGGGAATTCCAAAAAATTTGCTAGAACAATGAACTGCAGATGAATGTGCAAGGAAAGCGAACAGATGCTTCGGTCCAGTGTTGAGAACTTTGATCCAAATTTCAACACTTTGATCCAAATTTCAACACTTTTATCAAAATTTCAAAACTTTGGCCCAAATTTCAAAACTTTGGTCCAAATTTCAAAACTTTGATATTTAAAATTCAAAATCAAAGCTCAAAATTCAAAACTCAAAATCAAAATTCAAAATCCAAAATCCAAAATCCAAAATTCAAAATTCAAAACTCAATATTCAAAATTCAAAATCAAAACTCAAAATCAAAACTCAAAATCAAAATTGAAGATCAAAACGTAGAACTTCAAGACTCTGGTCCACATTTCCAAACCTTGATCCAGTGTTGAGAACTTTGATCCAAATTTCAACACTTTGATCCAAATTTCAACACTTTGATCCAAATTTCAACACTTTGATCCAAATTTCAACACTTTGATCCAAATTTCAAAACTTTGGCCCAAATTTCGAAACTTTGGCCCAAATTTCAAAACTTTGATATTTAAAAAATTCAAAATCAAAATTCAAAATTCAAAACCAAAATTCAAAATCAAAATTCAAAATCAAAATTCAAAATATGAAATCAAAATCAAAACGAGGGAAAAACTTTATACTGTAAGAGATTGCGGATATTTATCTTTATCGAATCATCGAATCAATCAGGTCGGTCTTTGTGGTCCATTGCACTGTTTCGCCTGTAAAATTTTCTAGAGGCATGGACACATTATCCCCTCACGCATCCTCTTCTTCATCACCTATGAGTCGCAGGTATACGTCCGCGGGCAGCAGGTGAGGTTTTTCTGTCTTCCTGATATGCTTGCGATGTGTCCTATGTTCGGATCCAGAGGTCAGGGACACGGCCGTGGCACTATAGCACCACTGAAGGGCAAGGGAAAGGGAAAGATGAAAGGTCGTGCTTTTGCGAGAGCTTACTAACAGGGTGGCGGTGCTTTTGCAAGAGTTTGATGCAAGTAGTGGTCAAAGCGCTTGTTTCCCAGAACATTGTTTCCCAACAAAAGAGGACAAGGAGGAACCCTCCGAACTTTGCCCTAAATTGCTGATATTGATAAATTGCGCATCATAGTGTTTCGATCACACCACTCTCTCAGACGAGAGTCCTCTGCTTGATTTTTCTATGACACCCGAGTCTTGATATTGTTCCCTGGCTTTCTGTTTTCCATATCAGGCTATGCAGTCACAATGAATAGATCAACGACGCGCGTTGAGTGGCGCCTTTGAGCAAGGATCAGTCGGTAAAAGATGTCATGTCGAGAGGGATGAGCTACAATATTTAACTCTAGAAAATGAGAGCGAGGAGGAGAGGGCCAACTAACTTTTAGTATTGCTATAGGGCCAACTAACTATTGTTATAGGGTAGCAATTTCAGCACTACCAAGCACTTTTTTATCGTTTTCTGTTTGTTCTTTCTTAAAAAATGATGTGCGGGAACGTTTGCAAGGCCTGGCTCTATTTGCTGGTGCAGGGTCCTTTAATCTCGATACCTGCAAATGCATTTCGAAGAGCATCTCTGCTACAACAGCCAGCAAGAAGCGCAGCAAGCGACTCTAAACAGTCTCTTGTGCGAGTTGAGGAGCAATGTGACATCGATAAAAGTGGGCCTGATGCTGTGCAAGGAGTTAGCACTAACAAGGAACAGGACGTTGACCTCCACAATTCCATTTGTACTGACATCCCGATTTACCTTGGTTTCGCTTCCTCCGAGCCAGGTTTGCAAGTTCCCGCTCACACTAGTATCGCTTCCTTACGAAGGTTGTTGGAAGGGAAAGCAGAAGCAAGAGGCGCGAGGAGTTTGGCCTCAATTTTGATCGGTGATGATTTTCAGATACCATCACACATTGTGGATTTGCGCAGTGAACAGCGGGAAAGCCTGATTGATCTGATGAGGGGTGGAACAGGATCAGTAGGGAGGACAAGAAGTTTGGTAAGGTCTGGTGGCGAACAAGTACTAGGCATCAAGTCAGGTCTACGTCAACATCGTACTAGTACGAGTTCATCATCTTCAACGAAGGGGAAGGACGAGGTCAGCCAATCCTCGTCGAGTTTGAGATCAAGATTCAAAGATACGACTGCCCGTCTTCCATGCAAGAGGCGTCGGGAAGCGTCTTCACCGACTCGAGCACCGGTTTCACCGCAGCGCTCACGAGAGAAGCGACCAGTACCTGTACAGCCATTTCAGAGGTGTCCAGAGATTGACGACGACCTAGAAGGCCATCTTCTAGTAAGCCAACGAGAAGATGATTTTACGATAAGTTCTCATGGCGCAATGACCTATGGCGCTCCCATTGGAGCTGAGGGTCTGGAATTTCCTCCTCCTCCATATTGCTGCTCTGACAGTAGTGCTAGTGCAGCACCTTATACCGGTTCGGAGGAAAGCTCGTCATTGACGAGGGACAATGCGCTGTTTGAACTCGTTGAGTTGGACGCTCGTATTGGTGGAGTTGAGGTACGCGCTGGTCTAGAGGAGGCAAAGGATGTAAAGGACGCAGTAATTATGGATGTGGACGAGGATTCAGCAGGAGTCAGGGTAGATGTTGGTGGTTTACGAGAAGCTGGCCAAAACGAAAGGGATGATGGGACTGTGTCTCGGTCACGACAACAACAACAGCAGTCATGTTCTACGAACAAGACAAGAATTCCACAAGCACCAGAACACGAAAAGCCGCAGATTCCTACATTTCCGCAGGTGCGCGCCGTGTACGTCCAGGCTTCGTTCTCGCAGTTTCTTGAGGAGCTCCATCAAGGCGTCTGGGAATTTACCCTGCCGCCGCGTGGGTTGCTTATGACTGAACAACTGATGATTTGATCAGAAGCTGCGTTGAGAATGAGGATATTTCAAGTGATATGGCATGGGTCTGAATGTACAACGTAGCATCATTACAATAACTGAAACCGCTTTTTTTATCCTAGGACCACTAGAAGCCCTCTTTAACTTCATTAAACATATCTTGTGTCCTCTAATCCATGCGGTTGGCTACAACCGGAAGAAGATGTTGCTGCGGATGAGAATGCTTGGGTTGCGACTGCGCTCTCTCAGTCCCTAAAACGTGTTTTATCCAGGATCACCTTTCCAGAATTGATACGTGGAGCGAGGGAGTTTTACGAAGGGGAGAGTGCGCCGGTGACGAGGTACTGACGTGAAAAGTGTAGGCTTGCAAAATTTTTGCTATCACGACTAGAACCCAAACGAGAGTGAGCATGAGAGACACGTCCGCTGTTCATACCCCTTTCGACCTCAACCTTCTCTCCAAGGACTAAGATCAGGTAGCATTAGCTGGCTTTAGGAGCACTTCTCAACAGATACATCTTTAGGTTGAGTACTACAGAATCGGTCTCTCAATAGCAGTTTGAGTTCGCTTTATGAAGTCTCGTTCTAGATAGAGTCTTATAACATTATAACATTATAGGTCCAGCGGCGCTCAAAGTACTAAATAAAACAACCGGTTAGTTTTACCTCTAGAGACTTAGCCCTTCCAACAATATAACTACGAGGTATTTTGGCGACCGTCGGCGCAGCCACGAAGTTTACTCTATGAGTCGCGGTGGGTGGTCTTTGGGGAAGCCGATGGAGATCGAGTACATCCTACGAGAAGTTGCGTTTGATCTCGAGACGGTAGGCGCACCCCCTTGGGTTTTGGATTTTGAGGAGATTGATGTAAAAACTGTTGGAGAACAAGAACATTCGGCTCCACCTATCCGAGAACAACAACTGTCAGAAGCTTCTTCTTCAACTTCTCTCACCCGTGTGGCTCTAGAATGTTCAGAAGACGAGGAGCATCTTAGAGAGAGATTCCTCCATACTATATGGATGATGTCTTTTCTCCCATTTTTAACAGACCATCGAGGCTGAGACTTGTCGGATTGTATTTTATTGTCTTGTATTGCATTGTATCTTATTGTATTTTATTGTATTGCATTGCTCCGCTTCTTCTTGAAAGTGTGTAGGTTAGAGGGGGGCATCGATGGTCTGTCTCTAGAGTGGAGAAAAAACGCCATTTTTCATACCGTATGGACGAGCAGGAGGGGGCCACTGATCCTGAGGAGACGATGGGCGTTGATGGAATACGAACAGTACAAGGAGGAATCCCGCTAAGTAGTAGTGCATGCATCGACGTTCAAGACCGAACAACTTCTGGGGAAGAGCTTGCTCGTGCTCTTGGACCACTTGCCAGCATTCGACCAAGATCAGAGGGATTGCCCCCACTTAGAGCCGTTTTTCATCATTTTTTAGAAGATCCTGACAGAAAATCTGCAATACAAATTCAAGATCGAAGTCTTTCACAGGCAGCTACAAGAAATACGATTGAAGCGAAGACCACCACTATGACTGGAGCTAAAACACGTACCTTTACTGGAGCTAAGACGAGAACAGTACTGGAACCGACTGCAAAAACGCGCGGTGAAATACGCATGAGAGCGCTGAGGAGGATGACGGCAGAACATCAAGAGCACAACAGTTTGTGGAAGACTCTCATCCCCTTTGGTACAGAGTCGGAGGACATAGTGGTACTGCGTCGACAGGGGTTCTCGGGTCCATCGTCAGCGTTAGACGCTGAGCTTGAAGCACAGTTGTTGGCAATACGTGCTCGCGAGACGGTGACTCGAGAATCAGGTGCGGTTTTAGAAGGTCTGGAAGGAAGGTCTTCGAAGCCGAAGACGCATGATGATGGTGAAACAGGACAGGCAATAGAAGCAGCGGCTGCGGCGACGAATGGAGTTAAGGCCATGACTTGTGACTTAGACTTGCATTTCGAGGACCCTACGTTGCATGAGCCTATTCACAATAGAGGATTTCAGAACGAAACCATTAGAATTACAAACGACGTCGACGGCCGAAGCTGATTTGGGCTTTGAAAGCCTTCTTCTAACTCTCGAGGTGAAAACCAGACCGCGCAGGAACGAGCAGAAAACGAGCTGCTTCGTAGCTTGACGCCGATGCAGGCTTCAGAGCAATGGACGCGCAATAGCGGGAGACGCGTTTTAGTCGCTGTACCACTGTTACCCGGAGGATTTCCGTCTGAAAGTGGCTCTCAAAGTGTAGCGAAGGTGAGGACTCTAGAGTTATGTAACGCGGCTGACGCTGGCCTAGAACCTACAGCGATTCGGATCGAGTTCGATTGGGATTACGATGACGGCAAGTTGCATTAAGGCTTCTTTTTGTAAGGGTCTTGGTTGAAAGTACGTCTAACTAAGTAAATCTAATCATGCATAGATCATCATTATGCTTCTGCGTACTTCCAGACTTAACCTTCGTGGCAGGGTTATGCTCTGGCAGAGCTCCATGTCGTGGAGGACCAGCTCTAAAAAACCGACCCTCAGCATCGCAGAGGTCCACAGAGTCTTAGAGTTTCGCTCCTCCTCGTCTACAAAGCTGCTGCTACAAAAGATGCTAAAGATTCTACAGCAAGGAACGAGCAAGAAGAAGGAGAACAAGCAGAAGATGTCTTCAACGGAAGGAAGAGCAGTACTAGTAGTCCTGCTCAAGCGGCTGCATCGTCTTCGAGGAAGAGCAGTATTAGTAGTCCTGCTCATCAGGCAGCTGCTTTGTCTTCGAGAAGTGCCTTGAGCAATATACAGCAGCAGCAGCAGGAGAGGGACGATGTTGAAATGTCTTCGGCAGCTTGTGGCCTGTCTCCTGGTACGGCTAGTTCGGTATGGGATACGGCATCCAGTAGCTGCCATGCAGGGTTGACGCCATCTAGTAGTCCTAATGTGGGTGGCAATAGCACAAGTAGTGGGGCTTCGTCCACAGGAGCTTCTTCATCGCGCTTTTTGTCGTTTCCTCCTGCTGCGGGTGCAAACAACCGAGTATCAAGTAGATTGTCAAATAGTAGAACCACTGGAGGAACATCTTTTAGTGATAGAAAAAAGGGACCGATTTTGTGGATGCTCTCTGTCGAGAACAAACGTGCGTCAGGAGCGTTAGTGTTGCGGCGAGCCCAAGGGGATCATCATATTATTCTGGTCCAATACAAGCGCCGGCTCACCGTAGACGGCACGACGCAGCAAGTGCAGCGCTGTGTGTTTGTATAGGAGATTATTGATTTTGGATGGCGACATTTTCAGGTCATAAAGGAAGTCTTCAGATACATAACGTTTTTGATCTTTTGTTAGCTGGTAGATGGTGTAATGGACAGTGGCGACCGCAAGCAAAGAATATCAGGGTTCTTCCTATGATCATACTTGCAGAGTTACGAGAGCGTCTTGTCTACACACCTCGCGACCCGTTCTTTCTCTTCATGCTGCATAATCAGGGACCACGACAGACAACTTCTTTACTCACATATCATATCCATGTTTCTAGAATTAGAAATAATGAAGCAATGAAATTCATCAGCAAGGCTGAAACCATACATATATTAATTTGATATCGACATGACAAGTCAATGAAAATCTCCCAGGAATAAAGCAGGATATTGAAGAGGTTTGCGAAGCTACGAACATAGAAGAGAAATTCATGATATAGTTATAGAGATTACCTTTAGCTTTAGCAGCTCCTTCATGATAATGGCCAAGTTGTAGCACGACCAACAATTAGAGACAACTTTGAATTTTTGTGTACTAGATTGATGGTATAATCTTGTCCTTTGTGACAGAGGATTTTTCATCATGGATGGTGTCATAGAATCAGTCAGTAAGTGCCATTTATAGATGAAGACATGCACTATGTAGAACTGTGCATCACATGTGCATCGAAAAAAAGCTGTTCCTGCACAAGAAAGTGTAAGAACGTGGAAAGATGTTCTGGCTCGGTGAAAATTTTCTACGGGGGAGAGACTCTTTCTCCGTGGTAGACGCTGACGCGGCATAGGTGTTTGAGTTGGCAGTAGATCTTGTTCTTGGAGGATCAGCTTGTCACATCTTCAGAGTCAAAATCCCGCAGTATATGGAGGTCTTAGCACTCCATTTCCGTTCTGATGGACACGTCTACTTCATGTAGTTTTGAGTGTACTTGCATAAACGCAAACTGATCATCGCGGAGGCGGACAAAATAATAAGTAAGATGGGATTTGAGATCGGCGAGGAGTTTATCACGAAGAAGCTGCATGAGGAGGCAAAGAATGTGTGTGACTCAGCCGAGCAGAATCTTGCACCAGAGATTTTGTCGCGTTTACGCAATGCTGCGAAGAATGGACGATTCCAGATACAGCTAGGTGCGGATGATTTTGACTGGAAACCGTATTTTGCTTCAGAGACGGCGTTTTGGAATTGGGTTAGATCTACGATGGAACCTGCCTTGGAAAAGGCGGGTTTTGTGTGCGATTTCCGCACGAGGGCCAGTGACAAAGGTGGCATAATCGTCGGTGTGACGATTTTATGGGAGCATGCCGGGTATCATGGCGAAGAGTAAATTCTTTTGACCATGTCAAAGATAAAGATAAGATCAGAATTTTTGGCTGACCTTCCGTTTATCTAGCTCTGCGGATATCGTGGACGAGACAGTGTCCCTCATTCCAATCGAAGGCAGGAGCAGCTCACTTCTCTCATTAACAGTGACGACATCTTCCGTTTATCTAGCTCTGGACTGCATTTCAGGAAACTGTTCAGTAAATCAAAGGAGACTTTTTTTATGCATTTTCGTTTTAGACGACTGAGGGTTGCTCCCGGTGGCCTTTCCTGCTCTAAGGCTTGGGCTTGAAAATCTGGCCTTGAACGGTGTTGCATCGGCCATACACTATTTACTTATACGGTGTTGAATCTGGCCTTGAACGGTTCTTTCATGGAAAATTGCGAGGGTCAAATACCTAAAGAGGAGTGTGCACCTTCTCCGAATAATGACAACGAGCAGGGTTTCGAGTTGTTCTTCTTCGCGTAAGAGTTGAGGTTTTAGCTGTTTCTGTTACCGTTTGGTCCAAACCTAAAGAGGAGTGTGTCGTTTATAAGATCCAATCACGGTCTTTCGGGCGGTTCAGGATCATCAAGATGTGTCTAGTATGCTTCAACCTGCTCTTGCTTTTGCCCCTTGTCGCAGGAGCACCAAATCCGTTTAACGCCAGAGAGGCTAGAGACTTCGACGAAGCCCTAGGTCCGACGAGAGGACAGACAAGGAAGCAGCGAAGGACTGACGTCTTCAGCGGTGGTGACTGCAGTTATGAGTCTGGGTGTAGACCAACAGGTCGTGTAATCCATTGTTATGTCCATATTAAGGGTCGTGCCTTGTCAAGTAAATCTTGTAGATGCAAGAAGGGATGTTCGGATATTCTTGAAGGATATCAAATCTATGCTACTGAGATAGAGGTGGACCAGCGGTCGTATCTCTTAGTCCTACTTCTAGGGACCACAAGGACTACGGGTTCCTGCTAGTTCTAATACATCAGAGTAGAAGAACAGCGACAAGAGGACGAGCAACATGCTGACACGAGGCGTGAGATTGCTGTGCAGATGAATTTCAGCGGTTCTGAGGTCATGTACGTAAACAGCGACACGAAGTGTCGCAAGCTACGAGCGATGTTGGAGAAGGTCCTTCCTCCAGATTAAGGCTCGATACAACAATTCATTTCCGAGGCTCATTTTCTTCCGTTTCCTTCTTCTTAGGGTTGTGAAGAAATAGAGGGAAGAAGTGAAATGCTTTTACCTCTCTAACGTGACATCGTTCCAGAAATTGTCGTCGGCAATCATCGAGTAAGCCATAGTCCATTGTCTTTGAGCGAAGTGATACGGCGCATCAGAAATCAGAATACTGGGGACATTGATGCTCATGCTGCCTCTGCAGATCCCCAAGATGTAGATGAGGATGATTCGATGCCCTCAGGAAGTCTCATCTCGCCTTTTTCAGCGGCGTCTTCGTGTGGAACGAGAACTACATCAATAGCGTCCACGCGACATGCTAGCAAAGAGAGCTCTGAGGACAGCTCTTCTATGGACGTCTTTTCATCTGGTTCTAGGCCGTTGTTTCTAGGCCGTAAAAGTACAAGGAGATCAGGAGAAGATGTTGAGCAAGGTGCTAGTACAGCTACTAGTGTAGTAAATGGAGGAGGTGACAACTTCTTGTCGCCAAGCGAAGATCTTCATCGACAAGCTGTCGTAGATGGAAAACATCATCGAGAGAAACATCCAGAACAAGAACAAAGCGAACAAAGTCCCTCACAAAAAATACAACAAAATCATGTCACAGTCCAAGTGTTACGAACAGCGCACACGACGCTGTCCGACTACCTTGCTCAACTGCATTCTCGAGAAAGGCATCCCTTATTTGGGCAACTAGCTGCGACAGGCTTCAGTCAACAGGAACAAATCGGCTACGAGATTGGATTCGAGTTTATTGATGTCCTGCGCCGTCACAGTTTCCGGGACGTCGCGGTCCAGGCCAAGAACTTCCTAACGCAAGCTTTTCCGAGAGAAAAAAGTCGGTGGAGACTGAGTCCTCAGTTTTTTTCCACGAGTCCGGTGTTGATGACGGATGGCGCAAATGCAGAGCCGTGCCCCTCTTTGCGGACGCTGGACGGACACATCAGGACCTACCACGATGGTGAATTGGGTGCTGGAGCGGCTGGTAGTTCTTCGCGATACGAGAGTCCCACTCCGCGAGGACAAGTAGATCTCCAACCACAAATGAAGAATCATCTTCCCGATGTTCATCAACGGCGACAACCACAGCGAGAACCAGCTTCTGCAGATAGACTACGTGGAAATGTCCACGCAGATGCGATGAACCAAGGCAATGAGCTGCAACACAGACGAGGTGATCATGGTGTTCTGCGAGGGTCGCTGTTGCGGACAGCATCTCAATATGTCGATACAGAGGAGCAGCCACCTTCGGCGTTCTTTGTTAGGGCTTGTTTTTCTGGTTTTTTGAGGATACTTCGGTGATATCAGAAGCATTATAGATACAGATAGACGAATTGCTTCCTAGTATTTTGGCAAGCGAGCCACATTCTGATGCTGGAAGGTAGAAGCTCACTGTAGATTGCATCACTTCATCTGCACCACTGGAGCAGCAACATACCAATTTATTTTTGTCCTCAACATCTCTTCCAATCTCCACTCTTCTGCTGAACTTGGTGACACCTCCTCCTTGTCTTCGAGTCTGGGGTCTACGGGCTCTACTTCTCGGAATATGAGGATTTTCACCAGCGCAGTGAAACACCCGATATCAATGATACTGATATGGAGGAAATCGTTGAGGGAAGCGCCATTCAGGAGGGCAATGGGCTATTGACGTCGTTAAGGAACGAGGAAGGGTGAATTCTACTGAAAATGGTTCTGGTGTATAAATATAAACAAGATAAGCCAATGAATCGTAATCAATCAAGCAATCAGTCACTAAATCAATCACTTAAAAATCACATTAGTACGTGGTCTTCTTGTTCTAACTCAATCTTCAATCGTATGATGATGATTCACAATGAATCGAAAAAAAGAACAATCATATTCACGATCCCTTTCTCTCTCTCTAACTGCCTCCGCCAGCTTCTCTACATCTTTCAATGGTAAAAACGATTTAGACCTCTACCATTGGGCCGACTACATGAAACGTCGGGAACCAGGATCCCGATTGGTGCATTTCCATGACAACGGGCATGTTGAATTGTGCTTCCTCGTCCGGGACATGCGTGCAAAAGCTCCTGCAAAAATCGCTTTGTGGTTTGACTTGGAACCTTTTCAGTTTCGTTATGGAAAGGGAAGCGAGTATTCTCAATTGATTTGAAGGTCACACAGACAATGTATTTGTGTCTTTGCCTCCTCTAGATTCATTTACAGATAAGAACAGAAGGGGCTAAAACTACGGATCATCGTCCACAATCAGTTTCAGTCGCTCCCATTTTTTAGTAGAGTTGTCCCTCTCTTGTATCGACTTGTTAATCAACACACCTGCTCTGGTGAGCTCCCTTCATATCCGCCTCCTCTCGATTTCGACACATAACCGTGTGTTTGCGTATCGGAGAGGTGGAAATTTGTTTGTTTCTCAAGGTGGAATGGATCTCAATCCCGGAGGAGGTGGAAGGTCCCTTGATTGTGGGTCATGATGCTCTACTTCATGCGCCGGCGGACGAGCACTACTAGAGGCGCCTATAATCATCATGGAAGCAACTACACTACTGGCTGATGTACAAGCAGTTACATTTAAGGCTACCGCTGAAGCATCCTCAGTGCCATCCTTGGCCTCCTTTTCACCGTCAACTACCCATTTTTTGCAACATCTCTTAGATCTGTCCACCTTTTTTTAGATGTGAATATCTTCCAGGTCAACGCAGCTTCTTGGAATGAACTGGAAGATGTTCATCTAAAAGCTGGGCTGTTGTTACCTCTAACGTGAAGAAAGCGGCTGAGAATTAGGAGTAGGAGGATCATTTTGTTTTTGATCAAAGCTGAAGTCAGATTTAGTGAAGTGTTGATGTTGAGATGTAGCTTGTTTTAGTGACACTATCAGATCTCGCATATTAGAAAGATAACGGTAACAAAGGAGTTGACCACTGGTAAAGACATAGAAGATCGCATTGTAAAGCTACGAGAATATTGATGTAGATTGTTGTTCATGAGGGATGCAGCGAAGTTTTTTGATTCCCTTCCATGTTTTGGTAAATTAGTTCTGAGGGTAAATTACACTTGTCACGTTTAAGTAGTATTCTCATCTTGCATGTCCTCGTTCTTGTAGAGTTATATACTAGCTTGGAGCGTCCGATAACATCCCTCCCACTAGGATCCCCCTCCTCCCCAAAGTAAGAAACTAAGCAGGGCAAAGATGTAAGCGATACGCGTTTTCAAATTTCGAAAATTTTCCACGTTTTGCCATCGTTTAAGGATTGGGTCTCGTGCGTTTGAAGTCAAGGGCTAAGATCCCAAAACTTTCCGACTTTCAGCCCTTTCGCTTCAATGCAGTTCCTTCGATCTGCATTCTTCAAATTTCGAAAATTCTCCGCGTTTTGTTGTCGTTTTGGGATTGAATTTTGTGCGTTTGAAGCGCTAAAGTCCCTAAATTTTTGACTTTCAGCCCTTTCCCTGGGGTTCAGCCTCATGGATTTGCATTTTTCAAATTTCGAACATTTTCCACATTTTGTCGCCGTTTTGGGATTGAATTCTGTGCGTTTGAAGTGCTAAAGTCCCAAAGTTTTTGACTTTAAGCCCTTTCCCTGAGATTCAAGCTCTCGGCTTCGCGTTTTTCTGATTTCGATAATTTTCCACGTTTTTCGTCGTTTTGGGAGTGAATCCCGTGAGTTTGAAAGGCTAAGATCCCAAAATTTTTGATTTTAAGGCCTTTCGCTGAGATTGAATGTCTTGGCTTCGCGTTTTTCAAATTTCGAAAATTCCACACGTTGATGCCATTTCGGGGCTGAATTTTGTGCCTTTGAAGCCCTAAAGTCCCAAAATTTTTGATTTTAAGCCCTTTCCCTGGAATTTAATTCCTTGGATTCGCGTGTTTTCAAATTTCGAAAATTTTCCACATTTGTCGCCATTTTGAGAGTGAATCCCGTGCGTTTGAGGTGCTAAGATCCCAAAATTTTTGATTTTAAGCCCTTTGTCTGGAATTTAATTCCTTGGATTCGCGTTTTTTCAAATTTCGAAAATTTTCCACATTTTTCGCCATTTTGAGAG
>CAJINU010000063.1:28148-396209 GCA_905178165.1 Amoebophrya sp. A25
TTCATGGGTTCATGGGTTCATGGGTTCATGGGTTCATGGGTTCATGGGTTCATGGGTTCATGGGTTCATGGGTTCATGGGTTCATGGGTTCATGGGTTTGGGGTTTGTTTGTTTTTGTGTTGGAGGTTTTGGGTTTGGGTGTTGGAGGTTTTGGGTTTGGGTGTTGGAGGTTGAGGTTTCCGAATGGATGTGTTTGCAAAGTTTTATTGCTCTTAATATTATAAGTTCTTGCTGGTATCGTCCCAGTCAATCATCATGTACAGCACTGGCTGTATGGGTCGTCTCATATTGAATACTTGAATGTTTCAAACTGGCAGTTTTTGGATTCCCTCTTTGCGAAATTCAACATCACCAAATGTCGTTTTCAGTCACACCATTATCATTCAGTCGTTGATGAAACTCATCATGACGCCCACACTGGGAAGAATCCTGAAACCCGATCCACCTCGTGTTTGGAGCGTCGTAGAAACAGTGTTGTCAGTGGGCTTTTTGAGGCAAACCACGAAGAGTGAAAGGGACTGGAGGGACGAGGTGCGTCACGTAAGTACCACGATAGTACCAGAGTGGACGAGGAGACTTAAGATTCTAGAAGTTGTAGGCGCCATTCTAGAAGTTGTAGGCTGCCGATTGACAAAAATGAGTACCAGTACGGCTAGAACAATGTCATTGCGTCGTCCGTTTTTCCCTGAGGTCTCGTCGACCTCTCGCGCTTCTACCGCTGCGTTCTTTTGGGGAGTAGACCATTGTCGTAGTGGGTCTCCGAGTCCTGTACTTCTAAAAACAACGAACAGGAGACTGCGTAGATTTTTCTCAACTGCGTCACCTGCATCATCAACCAGGACTGGCACTCCCTCTACATCCTCGCGAGTCGGCTTTATTGGCATTGGCCGTATGGGCGCCCCCATGTCTGCGCATTTGCACAAGAAATTCGGACCAGTGTCCATCTGGAACCGGACGCCCGACTGCAGTGCCAAGCATTCAGCAGAACATGGAACTCTAGTCGTGAATAGTGTTGAGGACTTTGAGTGTCCTATAGTGTTCTGCTGCCTGCCGACAAGCAAAGAAGTCCGCGACATGGCAGAAAGACTCATAGAATCGAAACGGAGGAACGGGAAAGTTAAGTACTGGGTACTGTGTACTAAGTACTAGGTACTACTTACTAAGTATGTATCAAGCAGCCACGTTGACGTTGAATGCTTGTTCAACGTCGTTGAGTGGTTTTGTTAGAGCGACGATGCGACATTTCTTATACTAAAAGTGATGGAATTGAAAACTACATTAACATCTTCTAAGCTTAATTGAATATGCTACTACTTGTCCTCTTCTTCTAAAAACCTCTCGACATTGATCGATTGCACAAGTGGCTCCTTCGCGCAGACGATAGCGACGGGGGAATTGCTTGCCAAGGAAGGGATATCACTAGTCGACTGCCCTATTAGTGGCGGTCCCCGTGGGGCGCAATCTGGGACCTTGACGGCGATGTTGGGTGGGAATAATTCGGAGCATCTGTTAAGGTCGAGCGTAATTCAGCTGGGGAAGCATCTTTCTTTGGACCTTTGATTTTTGAGGGGTAGAGAACGTGGTGTCATGGACTCAAGGGAGAGAAGATTTTCAAGATGAAGAAATTCAAATTTTTGGGTAAGCTTTAAATCTGGCCACAGCAAGCGAACTAGCATCCGCCTTCGCAAATAAGGTAGAGCAAACAGGCCCTCTTGGGAGTGCACACGCTGTCAAGAGCATCAATAACATCCTGAATAGTGCAAATCTTGCGGTCGCAGTGGAGGGTCTGCTGGCATTGCGAAAAGTGCTTGGACCAGACCTAGACATAGCGCGGGCGTTGGCGTGTATCAATTATGAGGATCGATTAGTCTACAAGATGCCGTTTTGTGGTTCTTGACGCGAAAAAAGATGCTGTCCTCATGATTGTTCTCAATCTTTCTCAATCTTTCATTCAAAATCCTTCTCAATTTCTAAGTCCTTGCTTCGTCCGGTCGTTCCTTGCAATCAGAAGCGCGTGTGCCAGAAGAAGTCCTTTCGAGGAGGTTTGGCTATGGCTTCGATCTCCTGCTGATGCAAAAGGACTGCAGTGCAGCCAGGGAACTTCTGACTTTACGCGATGAGGAAACCAGTCTACTTCCTAGAGTAGCACGTTTATTAGACGACGCTGCGTCGTTTTACGGCAAAGAGTGCGAGGCAGCGCGTAAAGACGGGGATATCGTGGATTACACATATATCGCCAGATACCTCGAGGAAAAGGCAGGGTACGAATTGCGAGGATCTTCAAAGTAAGATCAGAGTTGTAGATTGTTGTTGTTGTTGTTGGGGGTACGTACTGGAGAATAAACGAGTTCTTTGCGCGTTTACATTAGATCACAGAATCAGAAAGGCACGTAGGATCTATACACGGGCGTGCTTTTTCATTTTGCTAGAACATCAATGAAAATCAATTTGATTCGAACTGCTCCATATCTGCCGCGATAAGATCTCTAACCGGTGTAGCTGAATTGTATTCCAAAATTTTTCGGTCAAGAAGTAGAATTCTGAAGATTTGATCAAAGTACAAGATACTCACTTTGGAACTTGAAGACCCTCAATCATAACTCGATCCAAAAACCGTTGCCCTACGTCCTCTACAGGTCTTTTGTTGTTGCTGAGGCATTTTTTTATATCATCGTAATCGATGGTGTCGTGACGCCATTAAATTGACATAGCAACATGAAACTTGTTTTCACAACTACACTGAGAAATGACTGAGAAATTGCCTCCAACCTTTTATGCTTGGGTAATATCAAAATTTCAATTTGAGGCTCTTCAATTGAAGTCGAACGAAAAGGTGTAACTTCTGGGTATAAAATTTCGTAGCAAGATGATTTACAAGCAGAAGCAAGGCGGTACGAGCAGTTTTTTTAGCCGTTGCAAGTAGGATTGAACAATACATTTAAAAAAGCAGGTTTCTGAAGAATTTGAAGCTGCTTTGAGCATGTCAAGAAACGATACCAATCGTTGTATCTATCAGACACTCAAAAAATTTGAAATCATCCTATCAACAGAACAAGTTTTTAAATCATCGAACTTCTACTCTAGGCTCTTCGGCCCCCAACTACACAATGATGGGCATTCTACGGAAGACTCTCATGGCAGTATCTGTGTGCATCATCCACGTTTTTGGCGCCGAACCTCCGCCGACACCTGCGCGCTCAGCATGCGGATCCTCTCAGCTTTGTGGTGTAACACACGCTTCCAGTGCTGCTTCCTCGTTCGTAGTTGGAGAGATGGCTACAGGGCAAGGCGATGTTTCCGGAGCAGTTTGTCCGCCTGCGCCTCGACGTAGACGTCGCAGCTCCAGTACAACGAGTGGAGACGAGGCAAATCCGGACAATCCACGATGGTTGGCGGGTGTAGTTGATCAGTGTATGGCTGTAAACCGACGAGCAAGCCTCGACTCTGAAGATAATGAGGAAGAAGCCGAGGATGAGGAAGAAGGTGATGCCGATGATGCTGATGAGGAAAGCTACGGTATGAGACCCTGTTCCAGCGGTGAAACGATAACTGGTGATATTCGTGACCGTGCGAAGAGCTACATCGTTGGAGGGGGAGAAGACGAAGATCCAGTAGTACAAGTGGAGCATTATAGCTTTCCAGTTGTAGAAGGTGAACCATTGTTGTACGTCCCCAACGACAGTCCTAGAGAAGACGTGGCATCTTCAACTGCACCAAGTACAAAAGCAGCAAGGACAAAAAAGCGTACTGGCTTTGTGAAATGGATTCGGTCTAAACTTCAACGTCTGCCTGTCATTGCTATTTTGCAGACACAAAAGAAATGCCGAAAACAGGACTGTAACGAGATAATGGAGTTTCTCAGTGGTCCGACTTGCGCTAGAAGTAGAACTACTTCTACTAAAAAAGCTGAAAAAGCCAGTGATGGTGATGTTGCTGCAGGTGAACAAGAACATGTTGAAGAGGGAACAATCGAGGAGAGGATTCCTGCTAAGTTTTTACCTTTTCTCGATGGCCATCATGGAGCCAACGTTCGTGTGTGTCGTTTAAACAACCTGGTTGTAGGGAACAAGGATCATGTTAAACGAGATCAAGATAATGAGATGCATAAGCCTACAAGTAGTACTTTCAAAGAGAAAGAGCTTCGGTCCTCCTCCTCTTTGCAAAAAGTAGAAGGTGGAGGTGTAAAGATCTACCTGGGTGCGATGCCAGCTTCCGAGTTGCCTTGGTGGGTGCCGTTTCGCAGAAGGTGGGGAGGAACTAGCTTTTTCCTGTACTTGTTGCACAACCTCGGCTGTACTGCTTTTCTGTCCGTAAATGAGGCGGCCGAAGTCAATTTTTTGCCGTACAAGGTGGAAAAAAGGACCAGTTGCTGTGAGGAGGATGAGGAGGAGGATCGTGAGGACGAGTGTTATGGGTGTAGGGAATTCATCATCTCCAAATGAGTCATCTGGAAGAGAAAGACAAGAGGAAAAAGGGACTCAGATGAGCCCTGAGATGAATTCCCGATACCTCTAAGATTGTGAGGGTTTACTTGAAGAGGGAGAAAGTTGCATTTCTGAAGAAGTAGATGAAAACAGCCAAGCAGCAGGGGAATTCGAAATGCAGGATTGGAAGCATAGTTTCGAAGTACAACAAGACTTATCCTGTACATCTGCAGCAAACGCTAGCATGATCTTAGACCGGTACGAGAATTCCATGGCCGATAGAAGTCGACCGAGTTCCTTAGCTCCACGAGGGTGTTTTACATCTATGCGAGAGCGTCTAGGCCTTTCGAGAGGTCGCGCTGGCCTTTCCTCAAAGCAGAAACGCAGTAGCCGTGAAGGCTCCTCTTTGTTGCGATCAGTAGTACGGTGGTCTCCCAAAGGTAAGAAGACCAGGAAATCTTCCTCCTCTCGTCCAGTTGTACCATCTAGAAATACAACCAGTAGGAAAAATCTGTTGACTACAAGTACGAGAAGAATGTCCGATAGACTACACTCGTCCACAAGCAGAGATGGCGGACAAGAACTTCAACAGCATCTCTCTGCAGAGGAAGAAGGCGCAGAGTATAAAGGAATGGCTTATCACTACACTTGTTTTGCAGCGTCAGATCATGTGCCAGTATCGCTTGAAAAGTTGCACGCTTCGGCAGATGTTCTAGCGAAGTGGGTGCAAGAACGCGGTACGACACCGAGGACCGAAGAAAGGGGAAGTTGTAAGGAGAATATCTATGTTCACTGCAAAGCTGGAGTTGCACGATCCGCGATGGTTCTTGCTGCTTTTATACTGAAATATGGCCGAATTGTAGCTGCCGATGTGGAGGAGACTACTGCGGTTGCGGACGAGCAAGAGGGTCTGTTACTGTTTCGAGAAGGTCCTGCCCGTGGTCCAGCAGGTTTTCAACCAAGTCAACCAGAGCAAGGACAACATGTACCTGGAAGAAGTACCTTTTTTAGGAGGTATTCAAAAGAAGATATGGAGCAAAAGCATGGTTGTCAACCTACGAGGTCGAAATATCATCTCCGCCAACCGACGGTGGAAGATGCAGCAAAGATTGTCGAGCAACAACGGCCGAAAGCCAGGCTTTTTTCCAAGAAGGATAAGCTGGAGAGGCTGGAGGATTTTGCTGAAACTTTGGTATTGCCTCGGCAACGGAAACGAAGTAGCTTCGATATGGATGATGATGCTGTTGCTGACGTCTTTGCAAAAGGGGCCTCCAACGAAGTTCAAGAATTTTTCTTCCTTATCGATGAGGAGGAGATTACAGGACGGGGTGGAGGAAACATAAAGAGTGGTGAATGTGAAGACCACTCGCTAACAGCACTAGTGCGGGACTGGCACGTTTAAAAGTAAACCTGGTCGTTACTTCTTGATTTCATTGAGAAGATCATAAAGTGGACAACTGGGAGGTCTATCACGAACCCTATATATAGAAGCTCATGTTGAAGAAAATGATCACAAGAGGACTGTAATATTTCTAGTCGGAGGTCATGAAGATGAAGCTCAAGACTGTAAAAAGTGTATCTACAAAGAGGTTCTTTGTTTTTCGTGAGTAATATTCATACATGCTGCAAAATCATGTGAGAAACGACATATAGCCGAGTTGATTTAGTTCGTAAAAAAGTGCCTCAATTTGTATGGGCATTGAGGAACATGAGGCATAGATAGTGACGCACTAAAATCCAAGATGAATCAAAGATAGAAGGGGCTATCGAATGAGGATCATGTGCAACAACCACGATTACTACACTTTTTTTGACGTTGAATTATACTTAGTACTTGCAAATTTGGATTTGCGTTACAAGATGATCTGTGGACTATGTTGTACTTAGTATTTTTTTTAAAGAAATTTGAAAGATGAATTCATGTCCTTTGCAACTTAGGTCCTTATAACAGACGATAGTTAGGTGTAGTGATGAGTGACGGAAACACTGGGTAGAAGTAGGTTTTTGAAGATTGACGTAAAGTTGTAAGATTCTTTTCACTGGGTGGCGTTGCCCCTACGTGCGCTTCCGTTTTCTAAGTTTAAATCAGCTTTTAACTGCAGTAGAAGGTGGTACTAGTTTTTTTCGGTGGTCAGTTCAAGACAGAGGGGGAGGTTCCATTGTGGAGACGCCTGTGCATTTTTTTCTCCATTGTAAGCAAGGAAGACTGTACTAAGACGAGTAAGATCGATGTTATACAACTATAGCTTAGAAGATTGATGAGTGACGTTGATGCCTAAGCTACGTTGAACGTCTATGCAATTTACTAGAATAAACGAAAAAGGTCGTCAAAGAAAAGAAGAAGCACGTCTTTCTCGCCGCATTCGATACATGCCAGATGAAGCCTATAGTTGCCCTTCATCTGCTGTAACCCTCGTTCTAGAAGATGCAAATTTTTTTGTCCTTCAAAAATTTACCTATATAAATGAGTACTTACGTAGTATGGTGACAACGACGGACGATACTACTAAGTGATTGCCAGACTACAACTACCAACAATAGTAGCAAATAACGGATACAAAAGTATCGTATGATTTGGTCAACATGAAAGAGAGGGACGATCTCAGAAGAAGGTTTTCAGAGGGAGCCAGAACGTCGCCATAATGGGGCTATATGCTCGACAAAAAAATGGCGTTACACCTGTGTGTCGACCACGTGTTGAACAACGTTTTAGCCAGTGTTCGAGGATGCAAGTATAAGCACAAGTATAACACCAACACCACTAATCAAGCAGTAGTGCTTACACCCGTATAATCTGGGTATATCATCGTCGTCATCTTTGGTGCGAACGCGTGATCGGATTCTTTGCCTTGTTGTTGAGATCTCAAAAACTACTGATTCAGACCCTTTAGCTTGAGAGAGTAGGTCTTAGAAGCAGTTGCTGGTGTTGGTCAGGTGAGCCCTTGGTTTCCATTTTTCTCAGGACAAGAGAGAGAGAGGAAGATGCATGAAATCGCTATGTTGAATCATGGAATTTGAATTATAGGCTATTCTAATTCTTGGAAAAATGCCGACGTTGACGTATAGCAACGTCTACCGTAATTGTAGCAGATGACGGAGATACGCGAGCTCCTTTGGGCCAGCAAGACTGGCTTTGCAGCAAGAAGTTCCTCCTCTTCCATTGTTGCTCCCTTTTGTGGTCACGGTCATGCTGGTTTTTTGCAGATGCCGCCACAGAGGCCTACTACGACAAGGTTTTCTACCGCCTGCTGCTCACGACTCACACGGTTGCCTTTATCTTCTTCGCCTTCGTCCTCTCGTCATATAGCCACTGCAGCATCCGCCATAACCCCAACCAGCGTTTTGGACGCTAGTGGGCACGTTATTCCAGGAAAAATGCGGATGAAAAAACGCTTAGAGCGCGAGACCAAGGTCGACCCTGCAGTCAAGGCTTACCTTGCGGCGCAAAGGGTTGGGCTGGCGAAAACCAGAGCTCAGAGGCGGTCACAGTGGTTTGAGATGACCCATGGGAGCTACGCACCGAGGTTTCTAGATCAACTGCGACCTTCCTTACAGATGGTCACGTCTGCCATAGACGTGAAGCAATTGCCGTCACCACAGTTGCCTGAGGTTGCGTTCGCAGGGAGAAGTAATATTAAGGCTTGCAGCTCCTGCCCGAATTTCTATCCATCTTCAGAGAAGTCATCCTAGAAGAGAGACTTCTCAAGGGGAAAAGACGCTTAGGACCATGCGGCTCGAGATGGATCATGCTGGGTTCTAAGAATAGTGGGAAATCTACATTGCTAAATGCATTGACAGGTTGGGGAAGGGCGCTAACGAAAAGAACGCCGGGCAGTACTACAGTATTTTTTTTGGCTTATAGATGAATCAGATACTCTTTGTCTTTGAATCAGATACTCTTTAGGAAGGCAGGCTTAATAGATGAATCAGATACTCTTTGTCTTTTGAAGAAGGCAACTCAAAAGGGACCTCAAAAGGGTGTCTACGAGTACTAGTTCTCCTATTTCAAACAAAATCACAGGAGCTTGTGTTCTGGAATGTCGGGAAGCCTGCAACCCTTCGGTTCGTAGACTTGCCGGGGTACGGTTTTGCCTGTGCTAGTGAGGAAAAACGGGTTCAGTGGACCGAGTTTACCCTGTGGTATCTGAAGCACCGAGGACCTCTCCGCTTAGTCCTAGTTCTCTGCGATTCCAGAGTGGGTCTGGTGGAATCCGATCGGGAGTTTCTGTCCTTCTTTTACGCCCCATGAGGATTCGTTTTCAGAGAAGTTCTGAGAAGATGGACATGGGATATGCATTATCGTACTTTTCTCTATCAAGAAACTAACATAGACTTTGAGATTGAGTTGTTCTATGTAACTATAGTCTAATAGCTCATTTATTATCGTGCTTTCTAATTCTCGGATCGGCATAGTGTGAAATGGCAACTAGTCTTCACGAAATGCGACAAGGTGGACAGACGAGAACTTGCGCGAAGAGTTAGCATGGTGAATCAACATGAGTTGTTAAGGCAGTAGTAGTAAAAGTAGTAGAAGTGTAAAACGAGGAGGAAAAGGACGAGTTGTTCCACCTCAAAAAATTTGACTAGGAGTCAACTTCTTGTTACCATTATAGACCAGTCAACCTCGACGTGGTTCCTTCTCCTAGTTCAGTAGGCGGTCTGAATGTTCTAACGTCCGGAGGTTATGATTTAGGCACTGCGTCATGGCAATCCGCAGGTGGTGGAGTTGTGGGGCATAATTCTGGCTCTCGGTCAATGGATGGCAAACGATATCGGCACATGCACTCTGCGCCTATACCGATATCTGCCCTGCGACGACAGAACCTAGAGAGTGTGCGTGCGGTTTTGAACCCTTTAGCGATGTCTCAGGAGGTCGTAGTAAACGGAACGAAGCAAAGGGTGTACTTATGATGCAAGAATCGTGTTTCTGAGATATTGAGACTGCATGCAGATGCTTTCATTCTAGGTTACAGTCCCTCCGAGGAATACATCTAGAAGGGTCGATTGGGTCATTTTGAGAACAAGAAGGTGACTTCTATGAAGTATAACAAGTGCTTGTTCTTGAAATCTACTAGAACATCTTTTTACTTACTACTTGACCATGTACTAGTGCCCGAGGTAACATGACATGACATCTAAGATGTGACCTAGTAGAGCTACAGCGGATTCGGCGCACCCAGAAGGCTGAACGACGGCGGTTACGGCTCCGAGAACGGGAGCGAGAACAAAGTTTGCAGGTCCAGCAAGCAGACGTGACAAGTACATTGAAGCGATGGGGCTTGGATGAGGAAGAAGAAGAGACAGCAGTTGTGCATGACGCGGAACACAGTTGCTCGATGGACAATATGGGCACGAGGACATTACAACATGGTGTTGACAAGAGGGGGGCGCTGAATGAGGTGGAACAATATGAAGATGTTTGTGGAGGCGCAGGAAGTGCAGGAACAACTTCTATAGGCGAGGATGATACACTCGAAGTTCTGCGGGAGCCCCAAGTTCTGCGGGAAGAGGAGTTCCCAGAGAAAACGACTTTAAGCAACGAAGACAGTACTCCCGCAGCTTCGCTTGCGACGCTCAATCTTGCTGATGGAGAGGATGATGTAAAAATCGAGAAAAGTGTTGATTGGGAAAGAACCGAGGTGGCACCTGCTGCTGAAGACGACACACAGTTCCTTTCCGGTATTCTTCCTGGAGGAGAAGCTGTAGAGGCCGCTGAAGATATTTTTAGTAAAGTTGAGGCCTCAGCAACATCTTGTTCCTCTTCTGTCGAAGACTTGCTCAAGGAGGTCGACGAGTCAGGTTCGACGAGGGCTTCAACTGAAGCGAGTGCTTCAGAAGATGAAGATTGCGATATAATTCTCGAGGCTTGCAGACTTGACTCAGGCGATAATCATGATGTTGACGTCTTAAAAGCGGAGACATCTTCGAACAGCACGAAAATTGCTTCTTGTTTCTATGACCATCAAGACCTCCTCCGTGAAACATCAAACAGGAAGAAAGAGCGGACATCTAGTTATTACACCTTCACACGGGGACAAGCTCCCGATCCTCTAGCAGATCTGGAGGCTGACGGGGTGTTGACGAGTTTCGATTTGACGTGTGGTTCTTCTCTAAGTAGCGACCCTACTAAAGAGTCATCTTCTGGTACTACAGGAAGGTGGACAGCTAAAAGCGACGAAGATGCTCCTGGAATTTTCTCACCTACAGCTGGTTCAGCAGCTTCATCTGAAACAGCTGGTTCTTTACTCCCCGATCTTTCTCCTGTTGCAGACCGCGTAGTTGTTCCACCACCAGATTCGCCTAGAGGCAAGAGCACGCGACGAGAACGAGGAGAACAGCGCAAAGCGGAGCAAAGTTAAGGCTTCCCCTAATCCATCCCGATCCCCAGAATATGATCTTGGAGCTATCCCTCAAAAGGGAGAGAGAGAGGAGCATCAAGATACGTCGTCTTAAGATGGATTATAAGGGTGAGCTCTAACAAGGGGCAGCACAAGTCAAGGCGAGAGAAGCAGTGGCTGCAAAGATCGTTGCGTCTAACGTAGCCCTGAATAAGGACCCAGGTCTGTTGAAAAAAGCGATCCGACCGTGGGAGCCAGTGGTTTCGGAGCAAGAATTGGCAAAAATTGCGAATAAAGTGGAGTATGATCACGTGAAAGAGCATGAAGAAGGGCAAGCCGCGTATGACCCGAATCGAGGACTGAGTGAAGATGAACAGCGCATTGCATTTAGAAATTTCGACAAGACGAAACAATTGTCAAGTTCTCAATCAGGCTCTCTAGAAATGAACCAGGACATGCAGGAGGAGATCAAACGTCGACACAGAACGGAGTGGCGCAGCAGTCTGGACAACACAGATCACGTCGCACATATTATGCATGTAGGGAACTCATCTCCGAAGTCAACATCTGGAAGAACAAGATATAATTGGGAAAAAGGCACCTCCCAGATGAACTTCATTGAGATGTTCCATTTCCTACACCTCTAAACTTGAGAAAAATATCGCTGCGAGCGTTGAGGGAAAACACCAGAGTGCTATAACCGGTGCCTCACGAGGACCAGCATCGACTGGTGCCGCACGAGGTGGCACTAGAGAAGCACAACTACTACCTCCTTCAGCTGCAGCAACCTCACCACATCATGCGATGGCACCTTCTGTGCCCTTCAAACAGGGTTCGAGAATTGGCCTCTTCACAGACGGCATCAGTGACATTCTTCCGAGAGGAATACGCAAATGGAAGGTAGTCGGAAAACCAAAACCGCATACCCCGGCGACGATGAATTTATGAAGGAATGGATGAAGATTTGTATCATGAAGAGCATTGGCATTCATAAATGTTGGTGCCACTACTTGTTTTGATTACTTCAAGTCCAATGCCATGAATATGAAAAATATGATAATAGAAGAATATCATTAATATACTTGCTTCAAAATGATCTTAGATTCTAAAACTTACTACAAATACTGATACTTTGCTAGAGATCTCGTCGATCTACTCCAGAAAATAATGTCTAATCCTTCGTTCCCGCGACGTTGCAGCAATATTACGGTGTCGTCTCAACCGCAACGGTGACGAAATCATTCCGAAGAAAAGTGGCAACGCGATGACTTTTCAAGAAGCCAAAAAGAAGATGCAAGGTTGGGCAGCCCGTCATCGGCGACGTAAATCTCTTGTAGCCGAATCTGGCAATTGGCGGAATGAGGCGGAAGCACGAGAGGAATGGGAGCAGAAGCGGGGCGTGCGCTTGGCCGACTTACCAACCGTCGATCCAACGGGAAGACGGGATCCATGTGCAACGAGAGAGCTGAAGCAGGGCTTGAAAATGATGCAAAAGCAGAATCGCGCGAAGCGGAAAGGGAGAGACCAGTGACATTAGTACATATGAAATCTTATTCGTCCTTCGATTCTTCTTTCTTACTACCTTTCTCTTTAATAATCAAATGTGGTTTATGAAATCTTATTAGAGGAAACAAGGGAGAGAACACTGACCTGAGACTCAATAGGGACAAGGAGCTAGCAGGCTTGGGTACCAGAATGTAGCTCTTCACCACCTCAGCTAGAAGATGAACGGCTGTGCCTTTGAAGTGAGACTCGTCTGGAACGAGCTTGATGATAGGAGTCAACCTTGAACCTCAAACTTGATGATAGGAATGCACTTGTACTTACTTGGATACTAAACACTGGACCATAAAGCTAATCGTACTTACTTGCATACTCTGGAAGAGATAAGTACGACGCAGATGATGATGACCGGGATGTACTACATTTTTTTGACGATTTTTCACTATGATCATTTGGCCACCTTAGTTTCAGTTTGAGCATGCCGCCAGCATGCGTAAATCTAATGATTATCGTAGTTGTTCATCGAATGAAGAAATATGATTTTTTTTCTTGCTGCCAGCCTCCGCTTGGAGCGAATCATCGTCACATACTATAATAAGTCCTAATACTATTAGTGAAAAATATGACTTTTTCTGACGATGGCACTGTAGTTTTGTGGTGTTTTTCAACGAGCAAGTGACAAGGAGTACAAAGAAGGCATGCAAAGAATCCGTGTTCTGCTTAATAGCCGCAATGAAATAACCTGAGACGAGTTTTCGTTCGACAGACATGAGGATGAAGACACTTCCTTGTTCAAAAATTTCAGAAATGCAAAGAAATACGAACCTTGAGGTCGAACTCTGATCGAAGATGAATCACGAAATTCCAATTTTTGAAAATCTAACAAATCCAGGAGGTTCTGTGGTTGTTGGGTCTTTGGAACCACAATTTATGTGTGTGCTAGAGTGAAATTTCTGCGTCTACTGAAATCCTCTCTGCGTTCTGAATGACAAATCTTCCCAATGCGTTCTAGTATAATCATCTTCAAATAACGATCAGCTGATGATCTATGTATAAGTTCAAAAATCAACATCACAAACTGCCTCATGCTCATCTTCATCATATCAATCTACTTCTCAAGGAACATTTTATCTCAACATCTCAACTGCAGGTAAATCAGAGTTTTTCACTACTACTTCTTAGTAGAACATCAACAAACACTAACACAACAAGAACTTGATTGTTCATCGTTTCATTGTCTTTCTCTTTTTTTGTAAAAAAAAGAACAGCACCTCCAACAAAATGGCGCAACAAGGTAGCGTAAAGTGGTTTTCCGACAAGGGCTTCGGCTTTATCCAACCGGCTGACGGATCTGAGGATGTCTTCGTGCACTTCTCCTCCATCAACATTAAGGCTACCGCTAAAGCATCTCCCTACAACATCATGGTCCTTGGTTCATCTTTTTCGACTTGAATGCCTTTTACTACTAGAAATACTTGAAAAAAGGAGTCATATTTCAAGGATGTCTCTACTCAAGGAAGAAATACAACAAACGCCTTCTATAGCTCTAACTTCGAGGACGGCTTCAAATCGTTGAACGAAGGTGAGACCGTCTTCTACGACACCTTCTGGGATGAGCAGAAGCAAAAGACTGCTGCTGTCAACGTGAGCGGAAACGGTGATGGTATCCCGCGTCAGAAGGGCAAAGGCAAGGGCTTCGACAAGGGATTCGATGGCAAAGGAAAGGGAAAATTATGGCAGGCTTTTTGATAATTCATTTAGTTGGATGGTGTAGAAGCGGATCATTATATACAGGTCGTGGATACAAAGAAGTAGAATGTACGTCGTCTACCCGCTTACTTCTATTCAGCATACTAGTTGTGATAGTGTCTCATCATGATCGTAGGTTACCTAGAAGTCCCTTCAAACTCATTGTAGAACATTTCTAAGAAATTTCGGTGGCGGCTTCGGCGGCGGCTTCGATAAGGGATTCGGTGGAAAGGGCTTCGGAGGAGGCAAGGACTACTGGTAATTTCATTACCTTTGAGGACGTTCTTCAAATAGAAGCTGATGGAACAAATTAGGATTCTTGCCAGGTAGTTGTGAGAGGTGCTGGTGAAAGATGAAGTCCTATAGTGGTCCTCTCTCCGGAAGGCGAAGGGAACTCTCAAGGCGATGTAGTTGTTGCAGTGCTTATACATCATAGATACTCGAGTTATGAGATTGATGTTGTAGTACTCGTCGGAACGATGTGAAACGATGGGGGGACGAACATCGAGAAGTTGGATTTGCTTTGGTTTTTATCGTAAAGAAAGTAAGAAAAAACATGCTGTGATGGAAGAGCTATGAAGATGGGGAGATACTTCTGATGCTCAGCACAGACGCCGTCACTATGTGTTGGATGCAATCAATCACTATTACGAGAAGTAGATTTATACGAAGTGTTGTTGTACTAGTTTGTTTGTGTAACCAGGAGTAGAAGATTTATTAAACTCATAATAAGCACAAGGAGGTGCAAACATCATCAAAAGAAGTTCATATTTCCTCGATCTTCATCAGAAGTTCAAGATTAAGTTAGCAGGTCCTCGTACTAGAGGCGTAAAACCTTGTACTTTTGTCCTAGGACGATTAGGACTTGGGGACTTCCATGATTACTTAATACCACACCTTCATGACAACATCATGATATGGTAAACTGACTTCTTTCATGTTAAAACTTCTTCATGTTGTTGTAATATGTTGGATGCAAAAAAGTAAAAAAGCAAACTAAACTGCTGTGTCGTCGTGGAAACGGCACAGCAGGTGCAGCGCAAAGGCATAGCGACAGCAGGTTGAAAAAAATACTGTTCTGCAAGAGAAATTCCAAAGGTTCAGAAATGAAATTGAGATTGAGTAAGCCTTGAAGACAGTGAGATTGAATACCACAAGTTTTTTTTTGGTTTTGTATTGGCTATTTGAAGATGAGGATGTGACACGACGTCATTATGTTCAAGATGAAAAACGGTACTAGTTCCTCCGAAATGGCTTAATAACCGAAAAATGCTCTACTAACTCTTCTTAATGACATCGTTACAAGAAGAATGAATAAGACGGGGCTCCTCGTCTCAACAACAGGGACCATTGGTTTTCCATGTGGTGCCTCGGAAAGAAACTTCTTTCTAATTCAGAACGTACAATATGTAGTTCCTCGGCATCGCCCGGTGCACGGCAAAAGAATATGGCAGGCGCCGACCATCTTCCAATGTGCGACTCGAGCCCCTTCGTGGACGCACACGAGTACTGCTCAACAAGTTGTTTCTTTAGCAGGTGGGAGATTTACAACGTGGAAGCCGCTCCTGTCCTCGTGTAGGCCGCGTGAGTATGCGTCCTCCACGACGACGACCTATTTTCGCAGTTCTGCCTCCGCAGCGCGAAAACGAGCGTATGTCGCCTATGCCAAAAAAGCAGCGCTGTTGGGGGTAGGCGTCTATCTGTTCATCGAAGCGAATATTAAGGGTAGTTTATCACTATCCCATGTGAACTATGCTGGGTGGGTTCTTCTTAGAATTCAAGGGCAAGGGAAGGGGGAAAAAGGGGAACTCACTCAGCCAGGCATGGTGAAAAACTAGCGCTAAAAATGATGTCCTCTATGACACGGTGGTCGTGTTGGAGCGGGGTGGCTTTTCAGTGGCGGAAACGGCAGAAATCTATATGCAGGAGCAACGGGAGATGGTTGTTCGTGCTCAGGTCGATGATGATGGGGACGAAGAGGTGCTAGAAAGGGACAATGAAATAAGAGAGCAGAATCATTCGTCAGTACTCTCTACTCCTGAGCGTGTAAGGTTGATATATTGAGTGGGGCCAGGCAGTGGTCGGGAACATATCAGATGATACGAGTATGACTCAACTATTGACACACATGTTTATTAGTCTAGGGGCTGGTATGCTAACCAGTGGTAGACTGCATGATGATGCCCACGTACTCATTCTAAAAGAAGCAGATGCTTCCTGCCCACGTACTCATTCTAAAAGAAGCAGAATGCATTTCATCCAGAGAAGCAATGCTCTATCGCACGGAGGCTCGGGAGAGGCTACGCAGACAAGCCACAACCGAATATCTCATCACTACGAAGTTGAAAGAGCAGCAGGGGAACGGATCAGCAAAGAGCGGGAAGTCATTTACTACTACTACTAGTAGTTGTACAATAAACCCAACTTCGACTACTTCAACTTCAACACAAGCAGTTCCTCCAGCGGGTATTTCTTCAACTGGAACACAGTCAATACGTGTTGCTGGAGGAGCGATTACGGGTATAGAGGATTTCCGAGTGCGGCGATGGCGTGACAAAGTGTTCTCGCGTGCTGAAGGCAAAGTCTTGGACTTGGGAGTCGGTTCTGCAGCGCCAAACTTGGAGATATTTCAGAAGTGGCATCGGGTGCATAGTGTCACATGCTGCGACATTTTTCCCCTAGTGCTCCAGAATGCACGCAAACGGGCAAGACAGCTGAAAAAGAATCAGGGTCAACAGCAGGTCTCCGATATTGCGGGACAACAGAGCAAGGGAGCACAGCATGACCACGAGATATCCTATTCTTTTTTACATGCCGACGCGCAGGACCTGTCGTCCAATCCCGCGGATTATATCCCTGACAATACGTACGATACGGTGTGCATCAGCTTTTTACTCTCGTACTGCCCAGAACCTGAACGCGTACTGAAGGAAGCGAACCGCGTAGTGAAACCAAGTGGCCGGATCCTGTTATTCGAGCGCGGCCGCAGCTCCTATGCATTCCTACGGTGGCTCACGAGACGTTCGTCTGACAGTGCAGATATGACTGAAGATGGTGAAACAATGCGCCTGGACGTGGAGGCACTTATTCAACCATTCTTTCGATCATTAAGAGTAGAAGTGGTTTCCGAGTGTAAAGATACACCGGCTTCCGACTCTAAAGACCCACCTTCCCACAACACCAGTTCCTCTTCCTCAGATTCTTCAGCATCCTGGGTCACCACCCGTGGCTTGGGTCATTTTTACCTCGCTGAACTTCGGAAAGTGGATGGTGATGCCTGGGATGTTGGGAACGAAGGTGCACATCCTTCTAGTCCTAGAAGACGGCATCCTCCTAGTACAAGAAGACGTGAGAACTACGATAGTACTCCACGACATGAGAACGACTATTTTTCCATTGCTCAGGAGCTCGTGGATGAAATAGAGCTATCGTTGGACACCAAAAAGAAGTATGAGGCTTGGGAGTGGCAAGACGGCGATAACAAGAATGCTCTGAGAATTGAGACTGCGACTAAAAGCGGTGAATGTAGTTAGTGCTGGCATGAATCAAATCTGAATGTAGCATCACAAAGGTTGTTTTAGAAACGAGAATGTCTCTTCATGTTGCTGATTCAAACTTGTTCTTGGTGCGGGGAAC
The DNA here is from genome assembly GCA_905178165.1 of Amoebophrya sp. A25. Classification (NCBI taxonomy): domain Eukaryota; class Dinophyceae; order Syndiniales; family Amoebophryaceae; genus Amoebophrya; species Amoebophrya sp. A25. Next base: position 45,799 of record CAJINU010000063.1, read on the forward strand.
GAATTCCCACTCGTACAAGGATCCTGGCAACTCTGTAATGGAAAATCAGATCTAATAAAGATCCCGCTTTTGCTCAGTTTTGGACTAGAACCATAGAAACAGATCTGTGTGCGTATCGTAACGCAGGATCCAGATGACGTAGACTAGGGCGCCCAACCTTCATCAAGCCTCCCAATCTTTCTGCAGCGACATCTACCTTTCCTTTTTTTCCTTTTTTTCCCTTCATCTTTGACTTTGCACCACTAGCAAATTCTAGAGTCCTCTTGTCCTCAGTATAGTTGCCTGCCCTTTTAAGCGCATAACAAAACATGAATCCTTCTTTCTTTTCCGCTGGTTCTGGCCGCATCCTAACGGTTGGTGACGGGGATTTGTCTTTTTCCGAGAGTCTCTTGTCGTCCCTAGAAGATGGGTCGCGACTCACCGCCACTGTCTATGACACGTACCAAACGGTCACGGAGAAGTATGAAGGCGCCACGGAACGAATCGAGGGGTTAAGAAAAAGAGGCGCAACAGTCTTGTTCGGTGTTGATGCAAGGAATCTAGGAGAATCTGTAGGAGTCAAAGCGAAAAATAGAGGTGGATCTACATCTACCTCTACTTCATCTTCGTCAACTACTTCTAGCACAACATGCACAACGACCACAAGCATAACCACAACTTCAACTACGACAAGCATAACCACAACTTCAACTCATGTAGAGAAGTTTTCTCGCATCGTTTTTCAATTTCCGCTTCTTCCTGCAATGTCACGTGCGGAGTTTGAAAGTGCTCCATCGCCCGATCCTGTAGTGAACAATCGCTTAATGCTGCTAGAATTCTTAGCCGAAGCCATGGATGGACTCTTAGACCGGGAACGCGGAATAGCCGTCATCACCTCCAAGGACGTGAGACCCTACACGCTGTGGCGACTGCACGATAAGTTGCATGAAGAATTGAACGCGGAATATGCGACAGGAGCGACTGGAGTTTATACAGTAGGTGCTCTTCCGACCACCATTGCAACTTCTATCTCCTCTCCTTCTACTTCTAGCACTTGCAGCTCCTCTGGCAATACTTCTCCATCTCCATCGAGTACAACTTGCCCTGTTGATGAAGAGAAAGCAAAAGCGGACCCTCTTCAGTATGTTCACTTCCTAGGCAAACTTCCTTTCGCGGTTGAAGACTTCCCCGGCTACCAGTTCCAAAATGTGGATCGCGACAAACGTGTAAAGGATACGGGTGGCGTGTCTTTTCTCTTTTGTCATGGGGGTGCAACCAAAAACTTAGTACAAGAATCGACATGTTCTTCGAGGAATGCCTCTACAGATCAAGAAGAAGCAAAAAAAGCAAACGCAGTATCCTCCCTCCTCCAATCTTGCGATAGATGTGACGCGCCTGGTCTTTGCAGAGCCTGTCTCGTCGGGCCTTTCACCTCTGAGAACGACAGGGAGGCCCACGTAACATCGAAAGCGCACTTGCGGTTTGTGAGTAGTGATAAGGTGTGGAGTCGGGTAGTGGAAGAAATGTGGTCTCAACGGCGGCGAAAGAGGACCTCCTCCGCAAGAACTCGTTCAACTACAGAACAACCTTCGAGTTCGACCAACAAAAGAAGTAGTGCGGAAGCGAACGAGGAGAACGACGGCTCGTCATCCTCCAAAAAGCGCATTTCGTAAATTTGATATTCAAAGTCATACTGTAGGCATTTGACAACGCACGAACATGACGGCGCATATCCTAACTCGCAACGATAGCGAAGAACCTGCGCTGCTCGTTCGTCAGCTCATATCAGTTGGGTATCCGCCATGTGTTCAACACGACCGCTCTGTTTGTTGAAATTTTCCTGGAAATAGCATCTTCCACCCGTCAGTGGCAGTGTACTTTCAAGAATGAATATCAGGACACTCTAGAAACTGAAAGTGTAGCGAGATGAATGAAATGAGATCCTGGTTCTTCTTCGGTCTCACTGCAAGCAGTGTTGCGGTACAAGCTTTCTCCAGGTACAACCACATCCATCACGACGAATACGAATTCATCATGAATGCACAAATCAGTACTACTCATCCTGGTGTGGTCTGTCTTAACGGCGAATTACATCTCAATGTAAGCCTTGCGAAGTCTATTTGGATCTTGTCTTGCACTGATGTCGCCATTCATCGACGTAATTTTTACTGGAAACTTGTGCCATACTAGTTACTATGCATTTTCTTGTTCCGTAATGGCAATCCTCTTCCTCCTTCTACCGCTTGTGTGATTCTTCATTCATATCTCTGGTCAGGTCGTAGTGAGTCAGCAGTTCTATCAATATAGGTACAACAAGGAACAACTGCTTCTACAGCTTGCCTGGAAGACCGAAGTATCAAATAATAGTTCTAGTACCTATCTACGATCAAAAAAAATGTCATACGACGAGAAAAAAGTGGAGGACCTCAAGGGATTGTGCAAGCAGAGGGGTCTCGCAGTTACCGGGAAGAAGGATGTTCTTGTTAAAAGGTACTTGTTATGCAATTTGTTGTACCAGTTTTGGTCGTCTCATCTCTACGTCTACGACTGGCTGCCTACAACTCTGTTAAAGTTAATCCTTTTCACCGAAATATTAACATCTCTTCTACCCCACTCCACCCCACTACTAAATTTTAGGTTGAAAGACGACGATCTCGCCAAAGCCAAGAAGGCCGCCGCTAAGCCCGCATCGCCTAAGGTCTCTCCAAAAGCCGCTCCGGCACCAGTTTCCAATGGGAATTCACCGAAAGTGGCACCTACTTCTCCTAAAAACAAGCCTGAGGCAACAACATTGGCTACTATGTCTGATGCGGAGAGAGCCAAGCTACGAGCCGCACGATTCGGAACTGATAATCCAGATGTATCACTTTGATACCTGCCAGCAGGATATTCTTTGTTGTTAGTTTTTACCTTTAGTAGTTATTTTGTCGTAGTAGATTTAGTTTCTCTGTTAAACGCGACAAGAACAACACCACAAGTAACCTAATATTTTCCTCCCAAGGGACTAACCTAATATCATGATATCACCTCAGTTGGAGAAGGAGAAGCAGCGCCAAAGGGCTGAGCGTTTCGGTCTTCCTAATGAAGACCTGGAAAAAGAGAGGCGGAAGCAGAGAGCGGAACGCTTTGGAACCCATAACGAGGATGTCGAAGCTGAGAAGGTCAAATCTCGGCAAGAGCGATTCGGCACTTCCAACGAAACCGACAAAATTTATGATTAAAAGTTTTTATTCATCTTCTACTCGTCTCATCTCAGCATCTCGATACGCCGGATACCCTCTTCCCATGAAATGCAAGGAAGAAAGAGGTCCTCGAAGTTAGGGGAACCGTCGAGATGAATAAAAGGTGACTCCTCGTCTAAAACATGAAAGCGCGACAAGAGCGTTTTGGTACCGGAGCGGCGTCGAACAATAAGCTGGACCAGCCTCTAGGACCGGTGAAGCGATCAGCAGCTGCCAATGGAGACGCCAATGACGAAGAATCACTGAAGAAAAAAGCAAGGATGGAAAGGTATTTGAATTTGTTGTTGATACTTCTACTTTACGTTTATGATTTTACACTTCTCTTTGATGGTCTTGGTTAGTAGACGAAAATGATGATGTTCTTTACCACCTTTTATGTTCATGCACGTCATACACTGACTGTACACGACAACTTGTTCACGCGACTCAGGTTTGGAACTTCGGCTATGAGCACGGAAGCGCAAAAAATCGAGGCTCGCAAAGCACGATTTGCGTAAATAGAAACAGCAAAGGCTAGCCAGAAAGAGACTGCAGGTTTCTGCAGACTTGAAATATGATGATAACCCATAGTACTTGATGTTGATGATGTCGTTGTAGCCTCATCTTGGGATCACGAAACCATCGCGATCTCTGACTCTCTGTCTCCGCCCTGCCCCCTAGGAAAACAGATAGGAAAAGAATTGAAAGCTGAAGAATTTAGTTTTGATTTTTCCCCCTAAAAGGTCCCCTCTATTATACGCAAACAACAAAACACAACATGAAGATGCTACTTCTATACTGAATTGAAGGATAATAGATTTCGTTTTCATATTAATATGCCGAACAGAACTTTCTTTCGAAAACGTTTTCGAAGACACTGACGAGAATACTAGCCACAATCAACATAACAGAAATGTCATCCACAACTGGTGACCAAAACCGAAATATATGACGCTTCGACCACATTCTTATTCTGGCTTTGGAAATTGATGATACTGAACCCGAATATATACTTTAATGCTCTTCCTAAAACAAGAGCGGTAGCTTTTTACCGACGGGTTCCCCGATTGCTAGCTGTTCTCTGACATCGCCGCTGGTTTTGTTGATGCGCCTGTCTAATATCGGTCGTTCTGTCTCTATATAGGGGGCTAGAAGATATAGTCGGTGTGAAAATCATGTTTGAGGTATGAAAGGTCCTACTCGACTAGTCTTCTTTGAAATTTGCAGACAGTTGTATTAGAAGCATATTATTCATCTTGAAGTTCTAAAAATCTTGTTGTGGTACCCGCTTCTCCTCGTAGTGAAAGGAAATATGTTGAAAACGATGAAAAGTTAAAAGTTTCTATTGGCGGAGGTAGCCACGCCAGAAGACGTTGGCATTCATCAGATGCTGCAACCTTGTGGGAGCACCACAAGAGTGCGTGATTGTTGCAAAATATCTTATGACGTGATACTAGTAAGAACAAGCAAGTACAAGAACAAGTACCACCTCCAGTACTGCCAGCGCATCAAGTATAAAAGAAACAGCAGAAGAAAGATGTAAAAACAAAAAAGATGGATTTATCCGTTGTGAGTTTGAAGTCTATTCTCGAGCTTGGTGGTGACGGCGAGATTAACCACATTGCCTGTGGGGTCGTTTCCAATGTCACTGTTTGTGTTGCGGTTCTGCTCGACAAGCGCGCGTCGCCGATTGCGGTTGTCGACAATTGTAGCGACTTCGATGGAGGCTGGGGTTGCGGACGGCCGCTTTTTTTGCCGCTCTCTGCGGCGTTGCGGCATTCGAATCTGGCTGGTCCGGGAAGTGAAGCAGAAGGTGAACGTGGTGACGTAACTCGCGGAAGAGGTGGAGGTTCGAAGCACGGCGACGGCATCAATCATGGGAATGGTAGTGCGGACCCAGGACGGGGAATGGTGGTGCGGACTCCTTCGTCTTCGTCTCGCTCCACTTCCTCACGAAGAAATAAGAGCCTCCAACAAGCGACGTCCATGCTGACGAACTACCTTCCCAGCTCTCTAGGGTTGAAAAACATGATGAAGCCTTCCGGGGGCTTATCGACTCAAGCCTCGAAGAGTGCAGTTACCGGAACCGGAAGTCGGGAGGAACTTTTAGGACAGGCACGTGGGGATCCTCAGATTACGGCTGTAGCCTTAACGGATGATTGCCGGCTAGGCGTTCTAGTCTACGTGGACGGTTTCGTAAACGTCGTGCCCGTTCTTCCACCCGGTCTTGTCGGGGCGCAAGCGAATAAAGGTAGAAATGCCGCGAAAATGCCGAGCCATTATAGCGGCAGTGGTAGCGGTAGTGCTTCATCTGCGGGCAGTAGCCGACGAGGTTCCTCTGACATGAACGACCGGCTTAGTCCAAGCAAGCGTCGGAAACGCGCTTTGAGTGAGGAATCTGCGACTTCCCCTTCACCTCTCTTTTATGGAGAAAAAGCGGCCACAAGTATGTTGTCGGGTGTTTCTAGCGCACTGAGTAGTGTGGCTTCAGGAACCGCTTTCGAGGATGTGACGAAGCAATTAGCAACGACGACTGGAATGATGTTGAGTTACGATGGGAACTTTGGTACCAGTTTCAATCCAGCAGAGGAAGAGGACCAGAACTTCCCGGAAGCCTTTTATTTGAACGATATTTTCATATCGAATTTCTGTCGCGATTTTGGTCTCCCTAGTTGCTGCGTCTGCTATTCGACACCGGCAGGAGAGCCACCATCTTCATTTGAGGAGCAGATGGGTGAACAAGAGTCAGGGACAGGCAATTCTGGAGGAGCTTCTTCTCAACAAGGTAGAACTAGAAATGGTACTACAACTAATGCAAGGTGGGGGGAAGACCTCGACGAAAATGAACAGCCCCATAGTTCTTCTTCCAGTGCCAGTCTTACTTCTCGTCTTCAGTGCAGCGATACTAATAAGGGAGGTACCAAAAAGGAAAAACAGCATGCCACGAGTTCAACTAGGGGCCGCAAAAAAAGACACCATCGTGTTTTCATAGGTTCATTTTCCGGCAATGTGGTAGCAGTAGACCTGTCTGACAAGATACCACGTGTAATCGAGAAGTTCACGAATTTTCCCGGTCCAGTTCTCAGTATGCAGCTAGTGACAGAGGCATCCAAGATGTGGTTGTTCCTAAAAGTTGGGGAGAATTTGTTGAGACTCGACGTTTTTGAGGAATGCGAAGACTTGCCTTCCGCAGGTGGAACTACTACTGCGTCTTCAGAACAACAAGAACCAAGTAGAAATGGTGGGATGAATGGAGACATGAATAGAAATACTTCGAAGTCTGCGATTGCCACACATTGTGCAGCTGGTGCGAAGGTGGCTCACCCTAAGCGGCGTAAACTTCTGATTGACATTGCAGACAGTCTGCGCAAGCACAGACGACAGAAAGTGAAAAATACCGAAGTCATTGCCGGCATACACGAGCGCGCGTCGAAGACGCCAGGCGCTCTAGCACAAAGTTTTCTCGCCTGTTCCTCGCCAAGCTTCCCACTGAGACCCCTGCTGCAGATTCCGATCTGCCATGTCGCTGCGTTGCAGAGCGCTGCGAGTAGTCCTCTCGATCTTGGGAATGGGAACAACGCGACGAAGGAAAGTACTAGCGGGAAAGAATCAGCAGATCTTCAGCGAGATCGAGGTGGAGAACACGACCAGCATCATGTTCAAGACGACAAGTTAGCTACTTTAACAAGTACTAAGTTCTTAATTACTGCCGGTGCTGAAGAGAACTACCATACTTTAACACGTACAACTAAGTTCTCAATTACTACGGGTGCTGAAGAGAACTCCCCTGACGCAGATCCACCTGTAGTAACACTGGAACGTCAGCCAACCTTTGGACTTACAGAAGATGCGCAATTTTCCTCTGCAACGAGTAGCACCTGTTCAGAGAAGCCAGATCATGTCAACTCGGGAGGCAGCGGGACTATGAGTGATGCGGAAATTCTGAATAATAGATCGTCAGACGAACAAGGTGCAGCAGCTTTGGGAGACGAGAAGATACACCATGCAGGAGCTGCCAGTGGATTTGCCTTTCCCGACCATGGCTTGCCTTCGGAGCAAGTATTAGAGTCTGTTGCGCCACAAGGTCTCATGAAAGCGTTGAACAAGAACAACTCGAAGGAAGATTATTATAGGAGAAGGACTGGCGAAGTCTACTTCCCTACTTCGGAGGAAGAACACCCTGCAGCCTTGGTCAACAGGAACGATGTCGAGCATAATTCTGGGTTGAAATTAGATGGCGACAAGAGGATGTTGCAAGGGAAAGACGACCGAGAGGTGTCACATTCATCACATGAGGCCACTACCCGTCAAGAAGCTGCACATCACCTCCCTAGAAGTGTGGTCGCAGGAGGTACTGGTGATTATAGTAGCGCTATTTCGACTACGAGTTGTATTTCCAAGAAAAACACCTCCAAGCGGCATTCGAAGAACAATTCTAAAGGAAGAAGTACTTCCAAAGCTGCACAACTTTTGAATTTATCGGGTCTCGCCTTAGAAGACCATTTTTCAACCAGCTTGAATTACGGCTCACCGGAATCCCTCTTCAGAAGCATCCAGCTTCAGAGGCTTTTTAAGGGGGAAAGTGAAGCAGGGCGCTCCTCAAGATGGATTGGGGTGGGCTCTAACTGAAGGAGTCTTCTTCTGGTTCTGGGGAGTCGGGTGGAGACCTTAGTTGTAGAATTGATCGTCTCACTGCGTCGTCGGACGGGAGTAATCGCTCCAGTGACACAGAAAGGGATGAAACTCCAAAGTCAAACGTCTACAGGAACGACTCGGTCTTTGCGGCTGGTGCCGTCGTAAAGCTGCGGAGTAAGGGTTGTCCTGCAGCACCGGTATCTTCAGATGATGAAGACGTACCTCTGCCTGAGCAAGATGAAGAGGAGATGGAACCAGAAGGTACAACTTCTACAACGAGGTCTACTAGTGCTAGAACTGGAGGCCGTGGAAGCGGAGTATTCAAAACGCCAGGTTTGGATACTTCTAGAGAGCTAGGACAAAGTGGCCAGCTTGCCCTGGATTCGACCCCTGGATTCGACCACACAGGAAGAGGCGAGGATAACTTCTTCACACCCGTAACTGCTGAGGAAAGTCCTCATTTTCTTCACCAGGAGTTTGAGCCTGACCATGAGTTTGAGCCTGGAGGTTCTGGTAAGAATAATACGAAGCTTCATGATGCTGGAACAAGTCACAGAACAAGTCATAGTCCGGAGGATTCTGGTAGCTGTAGTTCAACAGTTTTTGATGATGATGGTGATCAACACGAACATCAGCTACAACACTTTTCGCAGGGAGAAGATTCAGATTCTCATAGTGGACCGATGAAGTCTCACCAGCCTCACTCAGAGAGGGACGGAGCAATTCAGAATAGAAGACTGTGGGCTGCATCGTTACGGCTCAATGTGAGTACTATTTTCTTGTGAGAGATTTGTATTTCATGTTTTTGCTGTTGTTCACGATTTATTACTGTAGGTGCGTTGGAGATAACATCCGGTTCAAGAATCGTCACGACAAACTACTCACGACGAGTAGAAAAATGCTAGAAGAAGTAGCAACTCCCTACTGGAAAATAAATACTGAATAAGGTTCGGACAACTCCTCTAAAAATAGCAGCAACAACTCCACCCACAAATCCGAAGTCTTATTTGTTGAACTCGTCGGACGCAGGTTACGATAGGAATATCGCGCCACTGCTAGTTGCTGATTCAAAGACGCCACCGCCTGCGCCATCGCCAATGCGTCCGACGAACACGGGAAGAAAAAGCTCTTCGCCCTCTGCTGCGAGTCTAGCTTCTTCGCCTGTTGGTTGCGCTCCAACAAGCGGCTCCAGTTTGTCCGCAGTTGGCACCCCAGCAGGAGTACTTGCTACTACCCTAACAGTCGTGGGAAGCAAACCTCCTACGTGGACACTGACAGATGTATTGCTGCTGTCGCACGGATCTTTACTCCTAGCAGTATATTCCGATCGCAGGCATACGAAATTGTTACTGCAAACGGCTCTGCAGAGCTCTAGGAACGTGGTAATTCAGGAGTTGGAGATCCACGAACCTCTGCTTGGCGCATCCTTAGGTCCCGGGTCTCTGCAGCCTGGTGGGAGTGGGGGTAGAGCAGGGGAAGGCGCTACGGGTCGTCGCGATGAGTTTGATGACGGTAGCTTGAGCAAGAGCACCTCTTTGGGTAGCGGTATCTTTTCAAACGGAATCGTACCGGCGTCGTCTTCTTCGATGTGGTCTTCAACGTCATCCTTATGGGTACCGTGGTCAACCCATCTTTTGCAACGGCATCCTTGAGCCGAATCCTTTTTGGGACAAGCTCAGAGAGGCTCTATCAGATAGGTCGTCGGTACCTCTAACATCCTCTAGCAATCATTATAGAGGAGCTACTTCGTCCGACTTCTGCATGGAGGAAGAGAGTTGGGTTACACTGTGCATAGTTTGGACCGTTTCTACGGTCTACGCCTTACGTGCCTCACGCCTGCACCTTCGTAGCACCTTGGAAGCCGTGGCTGTGGATCTTCTGGAACAAACTTCAGTCGAAAACTCTTCTTCCAGTGCTGGAATTGGTCCGAGAGGTATCAGTACAACATCGACCGGCACAACGACGTCTAGAAGTAGAACTAGCAAAAACTCCACTAGTAGTAGTATAGCAAGGGCTAGCACCACTAGAAACAAGAACCCCAAGGAGTTGCTAGATGTCCAGTTGCCGTGTTTGTGTCAGGCTTTCTGCTTTGACTATGATGTTAAGGCGCTGAAGCATCCTCAGAGACTAGTACTATCGCTAATGCATGATCTTCCTCAGCATCATCGATCCTTGCTTCTTTTCCTGCTTGAAAGAGAAGCCAAGAAGTAGGATGCTCTCTTCAGAGATGAAGAAACGGTACGACATTAGAGTCTAATGATGAGGTGTTACTGAATGCAGGGAAGATGTGCGAGACTATCCAGAGCACCTTGGAGTTGTGGTCGAAACGGCAGGAGAGACACCAGATTCCACTAGCTGTTTTACGCGAATGCTGGGGTTTTCATGCGCACGAGGTGGTGGAAACGCTCTTCAGGGAGAAAATTTCAGACTTTGAAAGGAAGAACAGTGAAGAGCAGTTTCAGTCAATGTATGGATGATGTTTTTTCTGCATCTATCAGACCATCTAGGCTCCTCGTCTCAAGCTATAGATACTTACGTTTTTAAGGGAAAGGGGACGAAAGGGGTAGCCGTGATGGTCTGCCTAGATGGAATAGACACCATTCATGCAATGAAGGAAGCAGAGGAGCAGCTAGACGCAGTGTTGGGTGAGATGCTGCAGTTTCTTGATCCCCACTGGCAACTAGATGCAGACTTGTGGACCTTGCAGTTGGCCTTGCACTGTTGCTGCTTGCGTGTTCTGTTGCAACAGTTGCCTCTCACCGCGTGGTCGTCAAAGGAAGCTGGGAATGGAGGGCAGAACAAAGTCTCTTCTACAACGACGAATGGAGGGCAGGAGGCAAAGCGAGGTGGACAAGAAGAGGCTGGTGCGGATCTGCAAGTAGCACAAGATAGAGATGCAGCAAGAAGTGGAGCAGTTGTTCCACAAGGTGGTCCCAACGAAGAAGACCTCTGTCCTGCTAGTACCTCCACACAAGTGAGGACTTCAGAGGAGGTACGAGCACTGAAGAATAATATTTAAGACTTGTGATGCCGTAATTCATCTTAACAAGGTAATTCACCTTAAGGGAACACGATTTCAAGGGGAATTCATGTCAAAGATGCACTTTAACAAGATGAATAAATACTTAGGTCAGGTCTAAAACATGTTGCCACCTGAGCTTCTAGCGGCTCCCCGTCAATGGGCACAAGCATGGGTCGAGAAAGAACTCGCTAGACTCTTGGCTGACGAAAATGAATCTTCTTTCCACGATTTCGTTACCGACGCGAGCGGCAGGGCTAAACGGGCACTCGGACTAGGCTTGCCTCCAAGAGAAAGACTTTTGTTATGATCCATCAACGTTAACATACTTATTCGACTTCGAGGTTAGTACTTTGCAAATACAAGAAAGAACTTCGTAAAGTAGTCGCAACATTATCATGACTCATCATGACTACTTCTCTGTATCCCATAACAACTACATCTTCAAGAATTCTAAGTTCACGTGCCTACCTTGGACTCGACAGTCGTGCAGTGTTCCCGACTACGTTGAAGCTGAGTAAAAACGTGTCGTCCTATCTGCAAGCAGTGCTAGTGGGCTGTTTCATCGAGGCTGCGCCTGACGCCGGAGCCGCGCTTGACGTCGTGAAGCAAATGCACTCACTAGCCCAGCAAGTCTCGTGTCTCGCGGAATTGCAGCCAGCGCATGAAACAAACACCAATGGTACAGCAGAACAAGAGCTGCAAAACAACCACAACTTTATTCACGGAAAAGATGGCACAACTACAACATCTGCTAGCACAACCACATCGGCCACAGCAAAACTGTGGGCTGCTGATAGAGTATCTACCTGTGCGATGTTCTACTTTGCAGTTTACACATTCTTGCGCTTCCACATCCTTTATTGTGCTGATAGTGAAAACTCATCAAACTCTTCCATTCGTGTACAACTTCTGCGAGAGTTGGAGAATTGGCTCTTCCCCACTCGTTTTCCAGCGGATCCCAATCTTAGGACTGTGCATCGCTTCGATACAACTTCGAATACATCTTCTACTTACTCAACATTGTTCTTTAGGAGTTGTTTTAGCTTGTTAGTTATGTGAAGGAACACATCTTCATCTGCAATATCTTCAACCTCAAAGTGTCTTTGTTGACCCTCCGACTTCGGCGTCACTGCCACAAGCCAAGAACCTTGCTCGATTCTAATATCCCACGTACGGAGAGTCCTCTGCGCATATCCTTTAGAGAACGGGTGACCATTTACCGCGAAGGCTATCTCTCGGAATCCGATTTCCAAGAGGCAGTGGTGAGTCCTCTGATGAGTCAAGAGGTCATGGGGGATCAAGAAGATCAAGATTCAGGATTGGACAGAAAAGAGTCGAAAGATGATCAGTCAAGAACAAGAACTTCTGGGACGGCAAGTGGGCGAGACGGAGGCGGCTCTACTGTTACAAGAAGTTTGGGCGCTGAGGCTGACAGTCTTTTTGGCCCTCCAGCCGACGGTTCACCAGAATTCGTTTGGGAAGCAGCTTTAGCGTCTACGTCTGCGCCTGCCTTTGGGCGACGGCAGCATGCGAATGACTCAGTCGATCTGGTACTGCCAAAAATGGCTAAACCTATGGCACCAAGTAATTTGATCTATCACTTCAACCTAACCTAACCCTCGTCCTTGGAGATTTACTACACTTGATCCTCGTTTATCACTCTTCCCTTTCTTCGACTTACTACCTTACACGCATTAAAAGTAAGCGCTTGTGACCTATTTACAGATCAATGACCTCGGGTTCCACCTTGTTGGACTCTGAGACTATGAACTTAGACGATGGACCACTATTGTGAGCTCTAATAAGCGGTTTGATTGGGTTTGGCGCTCGCTGCCTTGGAGTAAGGGTTTTAAACTTCATTGGTGTGCACTCTTGGCGGTCGAAAGAGAGCAGTCCAAGATTGCGATAGCACCGGAACTTCAATGAATCAAAATAACGGTGCGACATGAGGGTTTTGATGTTTGATGTTTATAAGCAAGAGCATTTTTCCTATGACGACGAGGCAGAATACGTTTCATTCTTTCCTATGAGCAAGAATTCACTTACACTTTCATTTTACAGCTTTTTCTACAAACTACAAATTTGAATTTCTAGGAAGACGTAGACGAGGCAGGATGCGTAAAGCAGGTACTTTTTGTATTGTGCCGTGTTCGCAAGCGCTCACTAAGATCGATAAGCTTGTCTACTGTACATCCTCTAACTTTGACTGAGTGGAGCGGAAAGATCCATTTGGACATCGGTTATTTGGCAACGACTTTACTCAGGTCACCTGCCTCGGTGCTCGTCGACTTTACACAGGTCACCCATCGTCCTCGGAGGCGAGCAGGTGCCGGTGGGGCTCGTTGTGCAGGATCCATAACCTAACCTAACCTTTGACTACGAGTTCTAAAGATGATGAGTGACGTATCTGATATGATTGATTTTTGCTGGATAAGGCTCCTGTTAGGCCTTGTCGTGTCGGAAAAGGAAGGTCAAACAAGGTACCGATTTGCTTCTGTTTCTTTCTCTACGATCCACATAGCACCCACGATCCACCTGTGTACCCCCTTCCACTGCGAACTGTATAATTTTTGTTATTAGTGTGCGAAGATATTTGGAATACCTGACTTTTTTGATTTTTTGTTTGCTAGTTAGGAGTGCTCCACCGATGTTATTAGTGTGCGAAGATATCGGTCTTTTTTGTTCCTGGTCGTGCGATGGTTCACAGAAGATGAAGAGCTTAGCGCGTCAAGCGTACTCGGTTTAAAAAAACTCATTTGAATTTGTGTTCCGCATGATATTCATTTGCTAAGATCCAAAGCACCTTCTCCGAATAATGACAACGAGCAGGGTTTCGCGTTGTTCTTCTTCGCGTAAGAGTTGAGGTTTTAGCTGTTTCTGTTACCGTTTGGTTTGGCTCTCCTACGGGAGAAGAGCCTTGATGAAGCCAATGTCGAATATTTTTCCCTGTGCTAGCTTGTTGAGCTGTTTGAGCTGTCCTTTCTCCTGAAAGGCCAACTCGGAGATGAACAAAATACAATAAATTACGACAAGAACGACAGTCGCATTCAGTTGCCGACAAAAACAAGGATCATCTGTGTGTCTCTCTCATGTGAATGATCATTTGCGCCTTTCTGTCTTAATTTTGGAAGTTGTCATCTCTGAAAGTCACAAGAGATCGTTTGAACTGCGTCCTCTGTTTCATCAGTCCGCAAGGATCCTCGTTTTACAAGCACCGAACAACCCCTGAGAAAAAGGAATGCAGAAAATGAAAAAGAAGGTAGTTGAACAAATCCTTAGGAATAGGAAGTAAGTACTGCAAATAACTGTAACACAGAACCAGACGGAGCAATGAAGTACTATTGACATATGCTGCATCATCCTGAAAAGGAAGTAATTACTGCTACAAACACAGAAGCACAAGCAATGACGTTGTATTGCAAATATTTAGCATTAGCATCATCGAGCAACTCGTACTCCAGGAAGACAAGCTTCGCTAGATTCTAGCACTGCAACTTGCGTCGTTGAGCAGAGAGAGAGATCAGGACTCTGTTAACGAAAACAAACTTTTATTTCATCAACAAATATATTGCATTATATATAACACCTGACGACGACGTTGAGAAGGCTTACCCATCTGAATGTCTTTTCCTACTTAGACTGAAGACTACAACATGCTAGTGGAATAGGAAGAACCTGAGTGAAGAACCTGAGTTTAATTAGAAGAAAAAGGCTTCTATCTCATGATATTTGTCCAGTAGAGCTCTTCTTCTAAGGCTAGCCTCTCTTTTGACTCTTGGTAATCTCTGTTTTTGGTAAGCCCTTGCTAAAACGCTATGTTTTTGACCCTCTTGTTTTGACATTTAAGTATAACATACTAGTAGCCCGAAGGTAATCTTTCTTTTTGACCCATTTGTTTTGACATGCAATATACTGGCCCTTTCGAATCTGAGTTGAAACTTGTTTCAACTACCACCTCATAGTTCCCATTCCCTACCCCTAGGTTAACGGCAAGAAACCAGAGTCATCTAGATCATATGCATGCTATCTTGAAAATGTCTTATTACTGATTTTTTTTCATGGTATGCTCTCATCAATGTTTTCCATGTCATCCTATCCTGTATATTAAAGATACCATCTCCATCCTAAAAATACACTATAATTCTTCTGTTCCATAAAGGTATTCTTATTCTATCAACACTACAAGTACATGTTTGAAGCTGTTAAGATGTCTTCGAGTTCATCGTCTTCTCATAGCTATCAGCCTCCGTCGGAGCAGTCCCGGCGGGGCTGGAGATTGTCGTTGAGACTGGCTGCGAGTATTTTTGGCTGGGCACAGGGCCGCACACTTGGTGGTACTCTAGGTCGAACTATGCCGCCAGGAACAAGTCAAGAAGAGTATGATGTTGACCGAAACGCTAATGGAAGTCAAGAAGTAGAGGATGTTGTCCCAGGCGCTTCGCTTGAGATGAAAGTGGCAGCTGCCCGTACAACTACGCATGCTGGAAAAACCTCAAGAAGAGGAAGAAGACGAAGACGACCTGACCCACAAGAAGCACCTGGTACAACAACCGTGAACAAAGGAGCACCGTGTACGCATCCGGAGGAGACGAGCACAGAAGAACTAAAAGCAGCTATTCCGAATGTTGATCCTCCACAACTTCCTCTCCAGTCCACGAAGAATGTTGCTCCTCCACAACTTCCTCTCCAGTCCGCGAAGAATGTTGCTCCTCCACAACTTCCTCTCCAGTCCGCGAAAAAGTTTATGTTTCTTCCTCTACAAAAAGATGAAGGTTGTTTTCCTCCTGGTCGTTTGAACAAAGAGCGGTCTAAGCTGGAAAAAGAGGACTCCTCTCCTGGAGATTCTGATGACTTTGGAACTTCATCTGCGGAGTCGAAAGATGGAATGGGAACAATGGAGCATTCAAGGAGTGATGGAAGCACTGGCTGCCCAGCCGGTCCGTCTCCGCCTCGAAGTGACCAAGGGGAGAGACGAGACCAACGAGGACGAGGACAGCCAGGAGGAAAAGACCGTTTCTTAGTGGGAATCGCAGGTGGATTAGAAGGACGGATGAAGAATATGAAAATCAGCGATCGTGCAGATATCTGCAACTCCGGAGGTGAAGGACTTGGGGAGATTTCTCTTCAGACGTCTGGTGGAGGACTTGGATGTGGTATGGCATGGACATCTTTGGCTTCAGACGACGAAGAGACGAAAGAAGAGACGAAAAAAAAGAGAAAAGAATGGGAAGCGGCGGAGAAAAAGCGGAACCAGGACGCTCATGCTGATTTTGCTGAGTCGCAAGGAGCTCGGAACTCTCGGGATGCGCAAGTAGTAGGAAAAAGGACCGACTCGACTCGACCACAAAAGGTCGCGGTTGCTTCTGTGGTCGAATCTCCGAAAGGAGCTGCACAAGGGGAAGGTGGTGAAGCGGGGAAGGCTGTCGAATCTCGGGAAGAATTAGCAACACCAGAAGGAGATTTTGGTGGCCACGGCCAGCAAGATGCTCAAGGAGGTGACGCCGATGGCCAACAAAAAAATAATGCAGGTGCGAAGCCGAGAGAGGCCATGACAAGATGGGCAGACGAAAGTAGTGAAGATGAGAGCCCAGAGCAGCCGGTGGCCCCCGACAAACAAGCAGGCGAACCGAAAACGAAAGATGCACAAGGAAGTCCTATTGAAGAAGCAAAATCGGATGAAGAAGACGATCAAAGCGATGCCGCCAGTGACGAAAGCGATGCCGCCAGTGACGAAAGTGATGCCGCTAGTGAGGAAAGCGACGCCGCTAGTGAGAAAAGCGATGCCGCTAGTGAGAAAAGCGACGCCGCTAGTGAGAAAAGCGATGCCGCTAGTGAGAAAAGTGATGCTGGACGAAGACATTGCTGTGAGGAAAATGCTGCCGACATTGCTGTGGACGATGACAAGACTGCAGGAGTCAACACTACACCGAAGCCTAAAGAGGGCATGAAAAGATGGGCAGACGAAAGTAGTGAAGATGATTGGGCAGACGAAAGTAGTGAAGATGGGGATGACCAGGTCTTCGAGTTGGATTTGGCTGAGCTGGAGAATGAATTTAAGGAGTTTCAAGAAAACGCGGAGAAGAATATTCAGCCGGATGCTCAGCGCAAGGCTTCGCTGCAAAAAAAATACACGTTCTTGCTTGATCTTCAAGTAAAGACCGCGATGCCGCCTACAGGAGCTGCAGACGCCACGGAAGCTACTGGTGCAGCTCGTGATTCAGACGCTACGGAAGCTACTGGTGCAGCTCGTGATTCAGACGCTACGGAAGCTACTGGTGCAGCTCGTGACTTGATCTTTGACAATATCAAGTTACGTGAAATCGTTTTGCAGAAGCTACAAGAGAAAGTGGGTGAGATCCTTGGCATTTCTGAAGAGGATTTCAAGAGTATAGCTGCTTTTTCTTCACCGGACGTGAAGAAAATAGATCCACCAAGGATCCCTGGACTTGCACCGCAGCCGCAGGATCAAGCAGTAAAAGAGAGCACTACTCCTTTGAAGACAAAAGAGGAACTCGAAGTGGAGTTGCTTGGGTCATGGTTTTAGGGCTACCGCTGAAGCATCCTCAGCAAGAACATCCTTGGCCTCTTTTTCAAGGGGAAAGAAGGCGCAAGGATGGGCTCAGGGGTGCTTCAGCGGTAGCTCTAATGGTTGGAAGCAAAGGCTAAGGCAGGAGGGGAAGAGGATTCCGAGAAGGCGAGGGATATGGAACAAGGGCAACAAGCCGCGGTCGACGAATGGCGGAAGGCTCTGACTGGTTTGATTATGATTTTGCAATCTGACTACTTATATTTCTTGATATCCCACTAAGGCCTACATGCTTATGATCAACAAACAGGAGAAGTTTGTGATTTCGTGTTTTTTTATTGGTCTAGGTATTAATCTGTAGCACAACGTGATCATCCTACGTGTAGTTCCGTAGCCTCATTCTCGCATTTCTCGGCTCTTATCTCTTCTAATTTTCGCCGCGGTCTTGACCAAGGCGAAGGTCGACGCGTGTGGGAAGGAAAAAAAAAATTTCGACAAAATGCTTTGCGCAAAGTGGCGAAACAAATGGAAAAGATACGCTTTGTCGAGTCGTTGCGGAGCATAAGGAACCAATATATTGGATTGGTATCCTTATCCATTTATAACTCTCACCTTCCTTTTTGTTGGACCACAAGAACACAGGCCTCCGCGCCTTGGTTCGTTTCTCAGTGGAAACACAGAGTCAGAATCTTGAAAGCAAGCAAATCTTGATACTCCTGCCTGAGACTTGCGATCTCTGGCTGGTGTAGTCCCTGTGTGGTTCATTGGGTAAGATGAATCATACATCATCAACATGAGCATGTCAGAAGGGACCGGACTGAACATGCATCATACGACTAGGATCAGTACACACGTACCTAGTCTACGCATTGATCATTATGATTATGCATTGATTGCGCATTGAGTGGGCATTGGGAGTAGCACTCATGATCATCGACATTCGTATCTTGTGAGATCATCCCGATGACAGTCGAACACGAGGCTTTGTGTGAGCCACTGAGAACAGAACGCCACGACATCCGAGAGGCTTGAGCCATACATGACCAACACTTTTATTTACTCTAAAAATATTGACTACATGCTTACTCATCATCCTAGGTTCATCCCACCAAGCAAAATATATACTACATCCCTACTCATCAAAGTCAGAGTATCGTAGCAGCTAGCACTTTGAAAGCTGTTGATGAGATGCTGGTGCTGGCAGAAGTTAGTCTTATTTCCTTGTACCAGTGGAACTTGAAGACAATGGTTTTGACAATGAAAAATATTTCAGTCCCTGCAGACGTCGTTGATCGATGAAGATTTGGAGAATTTTGCTACCAAACATGCAGAAAAGAAGCAAGAAACTGCAGAGCCGGTTTCTTAAGGCCTTTTTGTGTTTTTTTTGTGAAACTCAAACTTTTACATCATTCAGTATCTGTGCTACCCTATCCTTTATCTACATTCAACATTTCTTTTACTTTTCCTAGTTAGATTGGCCCCACCCATATGATCATTCTTCTTCTACTCTAGATCTAGAAGTGTTTGCGTTGCTTCTAATTCTTACAACGTCTATCGGATCTGCCTGTTGTCAGCAGAGCAAGTGCGGCAATGGCTATACTCAGTGCCTTGGACTATATGTCGCGGGCCATAGCGGAATTGCGTGAGAGACGTGTGAAGGAAACTATTGCACGTATTTTCTACCCTGGACTTTTGACTTATGGACTAGCCTCTTCGGGAGTAGAAGGACAACAATTAAGGGTTTCCAAATTGCATCCCCCACTACCATCCCTGACCTATTATGTTGTAGTAGAAAAAAAGGCCAGGGATGTTCTGAGGAATGTTGTAATTCTCCAACCTCTAAAGCAAGAGGGCCAGCATGTGAAAGCTAATTTGCGAAATAAAGTGGTTTCAGGAACACGCTTGCGCGACTTGAAATGGCTTCCAGCTCAGTCCGAAGAAAAGAAGCAAAGTTTAGAGGTTCAGTTGTCCGTGGTTGCACCGTTAATTGAAGATAGAGTCACGACGCGTTTGAACCGTCCTAAAGTTAAGGGTTTCCACATTACATCCCTCACTAACATCTCTGACTCTTTTCCAAGTAAGAAATATGGCAGGGGTGTCCCGAGGAATGTAAGCCCATAAGCTCTAATAAAGAGCTAGGTTTTTTCGATCCTTATTGGGTTGGACCAGCCCAGGAGGAGAAACACGTGTGGCTTTGGCCTATGATTTCGAATTCGAAGGAGGAGAAAACTGCACATCAGGCTTTCGATCTTAAGGGAGCTTATTTTTACAGTTGAAACTCATCTTGAGTTTGAGAAGCATCTTTGACTTTGACACGCCTGGGAAGCGGCATGAGAAAGCACGTCAAAGATGCAACTTGTTGTCACGATGTATGAACAATGTAATAAGCACATAGAGAAAAAAATTGATCCCGTAGGGTAAAAATTAAATGTTCGTAGTGCGGGAAATTGTAGATACAGGGAACAAAGAGAAAAAACTCCTCAGGGTGGGGCACATGGTCATGAGGGAATGAATATTCATCCTAGATTAGCCCCTCGAATCAATAAGGAAGGTCCTCGTCTAAAGGTCCTCTGAGCGTGTTTGGTACGAAAGACCGATGGGGGGATTTGGAGAAGCATGAAGAGATGCCTGCGAAATTCAAAAAAGCGCCAGTTCGACCATTGGAAGCCACTTTTGTACCGAACAAAAGTCTGAAAGAATGGCAGTCTCTTCCAGTTAAGGTCACTCAGCTTTTAAGTGTCCATCTTTCTCTTTCTCGGGGGCATCTTCGAGCCGCCTTGTCCCAGTCCATACGGACCGTGAAGATGGACATATTTTGTTGTTTGAGAAAATATATGGATCTTGGTCTTCTTCAGTCTCAATCACAGTAAAGGCTGCCCGCTCTTCTAATCTAGGGGGAAACGAGCCGCGGCAGAGAAGTACGATCACCTTCAAGCTATCGCCAGCTATGAAGGGAAAGATAGCAGAATTCCGGAGTAAGTTAAGGATCCTCTTGATCCATCTCTATAGGGATCCCTCCACCGTGTGCGCCCCAATACTTACAAGGGGAATACGTACTTAAGCATAAGTATCTCTCTTGAGGGATTTCCACAGGGATGCTGAATTCGGGAGAGGTCTAAGTACGGCAGAGGCAGAGCAAGTGTCCTGGGCTGTGCTGCCACGGGAAGCCTATGACGAATATCAGAAGTTCCAAACCGTATTGCAGTACTTAAGGCTCCTACCGTTGAAGCATCTTCCTTTTTAGCACCTGCTTATCCTGGTCAGACAGCACCATCTTTGGCCTCCTTTTCAGCGGAAACGTAATCCTACTGATGGGCAGGATGTACTTCGCCAGACCCAGACCCGTGAGGTGAAAAGGGGCTAAGGGATGGGCTGCTCAGGGAAGATGCGACACGTCAGCAAGCTCCTCTAATATATATCAAAGACGCGAAAGGAATTACAGATACTGTTGAAGCGGAACTGTGGCAGCAAGTGCAGGAGTTTCACACAGCAGAAAGTGGGACGAAACAAGTAGAACTTCTAAAAGCTGCGACAGCAACTCCTCTGGTAATAAAAGCACCTCCGGGAGTGGAAGCACCTCCGGGATTGGAAGCACCTCCGGGATTGGAGGGGCCACGACGTCCTGCACAGCCTGCAACTACAGGCTTCATGGGTAAACGCAAACGCAGTAAAAATACAGAGACAGCACCAGAAGCAGACGGAATTACAGGCCCTGATGGAAAGGGAACAGTCGCTGAAGGAAAGGGAACGAAAGGAGATGTTAAAAGAAAAGCTGGCGGTAAAGGAACTGGAGGTGGTAAAGGAAAAGGAGGCGCTAAAGGTGAAGGAAAAGGAGGTGAGATGAATGACTCCGTTTCTATTACGCTCAAGTCAATCTATGCCTCTGCTGCCTTTGTTGGCGGTTTTCCCAGGACGTTAGAAATCGAAGGCTCTGCTGAAGGACGAACAGGATTATCATCTGCGCTTGCTGCCAGCAGTTCCCCCTCCGCCACTATGCGTAGAAATGAAATACAAGAAACTACTTCTAGTAGGGCTGCCTCGTCTACCCTGCGCCGCCTTGCCCAGTTGGTGAAGCCTAAATTTTCCTTTGATGTCGGTAAGCGCTTGCGCTGGGCTGGGATCCCACGATTACTTCTTGAGGCTGCTGCGTATATTCCTCCAGAGCGTCTGAATGAGGTTTGGAAAAGTTTCAAAGCTAGAAGCGAAGCATGGAAAGCCAGAATGGAAACAGTATGGAAAACGACACGAGCAGATGCTAAATCTCCTAAAGATGCTGAAGAAACTGTTGAAACTGGGGCTGCGTTGGATCGGCGTTTGAATGGCTGGTCTGCACTGCAGTTACAGGTCGCGGAGGCAGAAGGTTGTGCTGTGGTTGGTGTGCAGCACTGTGCAGCTGGTGAAAATTCTGAAGGTGTCCATGTCCAAGGAGCTGGCAATCCACCTGAAGGTGTCCATGTCCAAGGAGCTGCTTGTGGTTCACCAGCGGGCAAATCGTCTACGCGTACCCTGAATGAAGGTCAGCGTCTTGCAGTCCAGAACGCACGTGACGTTCCGTTTTCTCTAGTCCTTGGGCCACCCGGAACCGGAAAGTCGACTACGTTGGCCGTAATGATTGGCGCACTGGTGGACAACGCTAGAAAGTCTGCGCAAAGTGTGCTTCCGAGTATGGTAAAATTAAGACTTCCGGAAACACATCCTCAGAAGCACCTTGGACCTCCTGTGTAAAGGCCTCCTGTGTAAAGGAGGAAAGGGTCCAAGATGAGTTTCTAGATGGATTCCGGGACGAAGGTCTAAGGAAAGCTGTGGATACGAAGCTGCTTCTGGGAGATAATGCTGCTTCCGGACCGGAAAACCGGTTGGCTCCTCTGTCGAAACTTCTTTCTGCCCAAAACACGGAAAGTACAAGTAAAAATATTGAGGCAGCTAGAGATGCATGGTTGGAAGAGTTTTGGCAGCTTCCAGAGATGGACAAGGCCAGACTTGTCCCTGGAATTTTTAGAATGCTGTCGAAAGGGAAATCCTACGACACTTTAAGCGGTGAGGGCGAGAAAGAGCAAGTCGTGGAGAACGTCCTTGTCCCTCATTTGGAGAAAACGTTTCTCGCTCCTCTAGGACAAAAACACTCTTCATCAAGGAAGTCTTCTGCTTCTCGTTCTTCTTCCACAACTACACCGTTCTTGACAGGATTGAATTTTTTGCCTCATAATGGGCCGACCGCACTGGTGGCTGCACACAGCAATACCGCAGTCGATAACATGTTCGAAGCTGTTCGGAAACGCTATGTTGACGTTAATGGCACAGGCAAGACGCGCATGCTTCGTTTACTCCGTCTCGGGTCAGAGAAGAATGAAAAAATCAACATCGGCGTGACGGGAGAGTATCAGTTGTCAACATTAGCTGCCCGCTTGGCTAAAGCCGCATACGCTGTGTGTTATAAGAAGACCATTACGTTGACGGGAGAACGAGGACAAGGATCGCAAAAAGGATCTTCTTGGTTAGCAGAGAACCACGACCAGTGGTCTCAGCTGGCAAAGCCGCCAGAAAGTGCATCAGCACTGGAAAGGTGTTTTTCTCGAATTGATTTCAGCGACCTAATTGTCGATGCTTTGTGGTACGGTGAAACTTGGCTTCGGTCGGTAGCAAGTTCCGAGAAATATCTTGCGGTTTCCTTGGTTTCTGCTACCCAACGAGGAACGGGTGAACCAATCATGAATTTGCTGCTTCAGGAGGATAATTCTGACATCTTCACGGCCTTCTTCGGTGATGAAACCTCTTTTGGAGATCTTCCCCGCTGGTGGTTCGAGATGGACTTTTCCGAGGATTAAGGCGCAATACATTTCTTCATTTCCAAGGGTCACATTTCCCTCTGTTCCCTTCTTGGGAGTCAGAAGAAGCGAGGTGAAGGAATGAATTCTTTTGAGCTCTAAGAAGAGGAGGAGGACAATGGGAGAGACACACTCGCTGGTGCACCAAGCTGGGTCAAGAAAAGGACGAACTTGTTGAGGGAGCTTGTTTTCGAACGTGCAGAGTTAAGGCCTCACTTACTCACTCACTTACTTACTTACTTACTTACTTACTTACTTACTAACTTACTTACTTAATCCATTGCTTTTGCTATTATTGACTTCATCTGCAGTGAGCTGTGAACTGCTTTCTTCAAGTAGAAAAAAAAAGTAGATGAAGCAAGATATGGACTGTAGTGCTGAGTTCTAATAGAGGTCGCTTTTTCGACACTGGGTTCCCTGTCGCGGTACGTGAATAACCAACACAAGTTCACGAGCGTCTTGTTGGATGAAGCCAGCCAAGTGTCTTACACCGATTTTCTGCTTCTCCTCGGGCTTCTAGATACTGAAGTCGTGCCTGGTCCTCTGGGAAGCCCTGAAACTACACCTGGTCTAGGAGGTTCTCTAGGAAGAACGTCTGCCAGAAGCTTCGAAGATGATCTCTTAATCTCCAGAGATTTCAACCTCAATGCACGGTTGGTCTTAGTGGGTGACAATCGGCAGCTGCCACCATGCAGAAAAGACGCAGAAGAAGCCGATCGCGACGCGCGCGATCGAGATATGAGTCCTCCCAAACTGCAGTTTCGCTACGCACTCCAAAAAGCATCAACCGCTGCCGTTGGTGCTACCCTTTATGTCTTTTAGAGAAGCTGCTGGATTCCTCGTTTCCTACTGATCTGTCCACGTTTCGCCCCTTAATTTTTTCAAGGGAAACCTTAGCTACCACGACAGATCAAGAAACGGCAGAAGTAGACCCAGTAATTTTCAATTGTAAGTAACCATTCATACTCACAGCAATACTTGTCCGGTCATGAATCTTCAGGAGCTGCTCTTGACAGAAGGGATGAAGGATTTGAGCATATCAATATCTTCTAGAAGTCACGTGGATTCGCAGTTGAACGCGTCCGGGAGTGTTTTTGATTCTCTAGAACGTGTCTACTTAAGGCTAGTTTTTCACTATCATCACTCGTGCCAATCATCTTCATTGAAAATGTGCTGGGCTACTATGGTGCTGAGTGAGAGTGGCGCCCGCCTTGTGATTTAAAGAAAAGTAGGCCAGCGTGCCACGCAGGGCATCTTCCCACTTGACTCAGCACAACTATAGTGAAAAAGTCCGGCGTCGCGCTAATTTACAGCCAAGTTCCTCTGACAGAAGGAGGATTTGCCATGTTGCAGGAGACGCATCGATTGACGGAAAAAGTGGTCAAGTTCGCATCGGAGAAGTTCTACGAAAAGAAGCTCACATTAAGGTTTTCCACATTTTTGCATTCCTCACTGGTGCCATCCTTCACTTGTTTTCCAAAAAAAACGTCAAGGATGCTCTGAGGAATGCAATCATGTCGCAACCTCTAATCACAAGTGGGGTGAGGGAAGAAGATCCTGCACATATGCCACTGCCCATCTTCGCGAAGGACCTAGTAGAGAGGAGATCTTCTCCTTCTCTTCGGGAGAATTCGCTTTCTGTTCTTTTTGTGAGTACACTTAAGGCTTACAGTAGTTCATCTCAAGGGCTAGCATCTCTTTCTCGGACCCCTTTTATTAGTTGTAAGTAAGGGGAACACGCGTCAGAGATACTTTCCCAGATCTGCAGGACTAAAAAAAGGTGGAGGCCTTCTCATCTTTCTTGATCTTCCTGCTTAGGGTCTATGTCTAATACACGTTATATCACGGATGACGCTGTCGCTGCCGATGGTGAGGGTATGCCATTCTACAAGACTAAGAGTGCAGTGTCGGTTGTCGGACGACATCCGAAGGTCCCGACATGGCGCAAAATGGGTCTCAAGGAGCAGAACGTGCTAGGGGTGGTAACCCAGCATGTGAATGGAAGTAACCCAACAGCAAGTAGTCCAGAGCAACGGGAATTGCGGAAACGCCGAATCGACAGAGAAATGAGCTACGCGACAGCGCGCGCTCCCACAGATGCGGATAGTTAAGGCTTCCCTTAACCCATGTTCAGACAGATGCGCCCTGGAGACTATATTATCTGTAATGTTTTCACTCAATCGAGGAAGGAAACGGAAAAATTTTGGTTCAAACCTTCTCATTTTGGTCTTGTCGGGAAGATGCTGGTCTTCAAGTACTTACTCGAAACCTTGAAATAAGCGAGTCACAAAAACAAAAGCCGAGTATCTGAGATTATTCCCTAGCGCACTCGGTTACACTTCATCAGTTTTTCGAGTAAATAGATGGGTAACTTCTATGCAAGGGTGGTAAATAGATGGGTAACTTCTATGTAAGGGTGGTAAAGAGATGGGTAACTTCTATATACCATGGGTAACTAAGTAGATGGGTAACTACTATGTAAGGGTGTGCCTCGCTTGTCTGAGCTCTAAGGTAGACTGAGAAAAGCCTCGTCGAGCAGTAGGATTAACATGTTAGAAGCGGACATTGTGGTAGACGTGGTGCGACGGCTTCTGGAGCACATGAAATCGGCGGCTACCAAAAACGTCACAGTCGGAGTTATCAGCTACTACGCGGCACAAGTGCAACTCCTAAACCAACGGATCGATGAGATATTTGGACCTGACGCGCAGACTTATGATTGAAGACGTTGGAACAATAAGGTTGAATTTATCAAATTATTTGTTGATTACTACATCTTCGACTGTAAGCCTCCTGGCACTTATCTCACGCTTATAATCCGTTATTTGTTCTTGACTACAGGTAGAAAACGAAAAGACTCAACAAGTGGTCGTTCTGCTAAGAAAGGTATTAAAGTAAAACTTAAACCAGTGGAAAAGGATGAAAGATCCACCTTCTCTAATACCACCATGATGCGAGTATGGCGAGCGCGCATGGGCTGAAAATTGAGGTGAACACAGTGGACGCTTTTCAAGGTCGGGAGAAAGACGTCGTGATCGTCTCCACTGTGGTTTCCGAGGCGAAAAATCAAAAAAACCCTATGGCTGTTCGCTCTATATTCTAGCGAAGGTCCTCTTCTATATCGAGGAATCTTTTTTCTCAAGCAGATTTTGAAGGCAGTTGTTACATCCTTCACCACCTCTAATACATCAAAGCAATCTTTCGTTGGTGACCCGAATCGATTTGTGGTGGCAACGACCCGCTCTTTGCGAAATTTGGTAGTCGTAGGAGATCCAGATGCTTTGATGAGCAACGAAACAACCGTGTGGAAAGAATGGCTCAAGCACGATGTGTAACTAGGGAGAATAGCTTGAGCATGTGTGACTAGAGGAGTAGTGCAAACAGCCGCTGTATGGAAAGAATCCCTTCAGCATAAGTAGTAAAGAAGTGCATGACTATGCAGCTGTACTTAGCACAGTCATGCAACAGATCGAGATCGTTCGGAAGGAGCCTCTAGGCTATTGCAATGATGAAAGAAACAGAATTGCTTCCAACGGTTGTATCTAGTGAATTGCTTCCAACCGTTGTATCTAATGAGTTGCTTCCAACGGTTGCATCTAATGAATTGCTTCCAACGGTTGTATCTAATTAGCAATTGCTTCCGACGGCAGGAATAAAGTATCGAGGAATGAACCACAATGAATGGCTTGTTCTTCGTTTATGGTTGCTCTTTCTGGTATGGAGGCGGAAGAACGGGATTATAGATAGAGATCCAGAAGATATTGCATAATGAAGACTTGAAACGAGTAGATTCACATCATCAATTTGAAACGGCTAGGGTAGCTCTTATTTCAGGTAGTTTTTTTTTCTGGAATAGCCTGCTTAGATAGATAGTGCGTGTGATGTTAACCCATAGCATACTTAGATAGATAGTGCGTGTGATGTTAACTCATAGCCTACTTAGATAGATAGTGCGTGTGATGTTAACCCATAGCATACTTAGATAGATAGTGCGTGTGATGTTAACCCGTAGCCTACTTAGATAGATAGTGCGTGTGTTGTTAACCCCTGAAAGAATGTTGCGGGTCAAGGTCAACGACTCAGACTCTATTGGGAGGTGGGGCAAGAGGAGAGGTTGCACACGCATAAGTACCCCGTATTCATCAACATGCGTTGCACTTTCAAAAATTTAGAAGGAGAATGGTGATGATGAATGGTGAATCAATTAATTAAAACATGTACATGTTGCAGATGTACATGAACGCCAAGAAATGCTAGTACTACCTTCATCTGAAAGAATATGGAGGCTATTGAGAAGTTCGACCACAAATACTATTACTAGTACTGCGGTCAATGCCAACATGACTAGTACCACGTTCATCCTAGAGACGGGTTCTTTTATCTGAAGGTTGCGAATATCAATATCTTGGAGTTTGATCACCTCAAGCTCAAGGACTAACCTAACATCACGACGATGCGCTGTTGTTGTATCATCTCAAGGACTAACCTAACATCACGACGATACGCTGTTGTTGTATCATCTCAAGGACTAACCTAACATCACGACGATACGCTGTTGTTGTATCATATCAAGGACTAACCTAACATCACGACGATACGCTGTTGTTGTTGTTCCTCGCCCCCTCGGGTGCGAAGAACAGCGCCACTATCGTGCGCCAGGTTTGTATGAGTACCTAGAGAAAGGCAAATCTAAATGCGGTATAAATACGTAACATGCAGGACAAGATGAAAGGTAAACAATAACTTTTTTCCGAAAATGATTGAAAATTATCTGTTGTTTTCCTTAGAAGACAAACAATTGATTAGCTCGAACCACGGTTCGTGGCACAACTAGCCTGAACGATGGATCATCTTCAAAGTGTCTGTTCTCTTTGGAGATCGTTTAGGCGTGTCACATTGAGTAAGTAAGTAGTCTGTTCATCGATCTACGCGTCTATAGTCCAGCATTGCAAGGACGGCGCAGCCGTTCGTTTATGCTGGTTTGAGCGGGATGAAACTAGACTAGAGGGAACATCGTCGGCCAGTCGGTCTCCGCTTCACTTGGGGGCTGCGCATCCTACACGCAGCACCATCGTCATCCGATAGTGTTTCGCTTCGCTATCACGTCTCTTCTCTTTCTCTTCTCTTTCTCTTCTCTATCACCATCTCTTCGTTTTTCACCCCTCCTTCCCTCCCTGACTTGGGCACCTCTCACTTCGCGGGCATTCGCGGTGGTCTTGCCGCGGAACTGGACCGTTGCCCAAAACCGCCGTAGCGGTTGCCTTTCTCCTTCTCACTCTCACCATTCACCATGAGTCCTCACTTCACACTACTGCTCACTCGCCCCGTCGGATGTTCTCGTGCTGCAATTGGCAACGTCCATTTTTTCGCACTCGGGGCTTGTGGGCTCGTCTGAAGTGCTGGCCTGCAGGGAAGGCATGCCACGCTCGTCAAGCTGTTCCTCTCATTATCCATCTCGGTCGAATCTAAATCTTAAGTTCATGCTCCTTGAATCCTAAATCTTGAGTTCTCTTTCAATCTGAACTAGTTCTGCTCTTCGAGTCTGAATGTCTGATGCGCGGAAGTGCTCTCAAGTATAAAAGATTGCTCCTTTTGATGCTGTTTAAGTGTGCCGCCTCCCATGATGCTGTTTAAGCGTGCTTGGTTGCAGCTGTCAACAATACCAAAGATAGCAATCGTTTAAGTGTGCTTGATTGCAGCTGTCGACAAATTGCACTGCATGTAGAGGGAGCTATCGGCCAGCGAGTTCGTAAACGTAAAGGAACTCAAATTCAATTTATGCCGATCCGGTGCTCAATGCGCAGGGCTGAGGCAGGAGCCCATCTGAATCTGAATCAACAATACCAAATCTTCTACTCCGTCTCTCCATGAATGCCACCAGGACCCTGTTAGCTTTTGTTTGCAGGTGATATTCGTGAGCCGTACACAATCGCTCGCATCAATCTTTAAACACTTAGACTTTTCAAGTAGAACTGTTCCTTTTCACTCATCTTTAGTGACGTGTCTTCCTTTAATCAATCTAATTCCTTTGTTCTTGATGTCTAGAGCCGTTTGAACATTCTTCTAACAGAAGTGGCAATCAAGCAAGTTAGTATAAGAAGTCTAAATACTCTTCTACCTCTAAAACTTAGGCTTATCCCATGCAGCAATAAATAAGAAGTCCGCAAAGCTGCATCAGGACCATAAGAAAAGATGTTTTCCTTCACCTTCGCTCGTACCCTTTTCCCCTTTCTTCTGGGGTTATCCTCTTTTGCGGTTCCTCCGGTCTCTGGAGCTAGAGTTTTTCTTCCAGGATCATGGAGAGGTGTCTCCAGAACCAGCTGTGAACCGCCTCATGAAGATGACGATGTGCTCCGAGTTTCAGTCACCGGAGCATCCGGAGTGTTGCTTGACAGCGAAACGTTTTCCATAGAAACAAGTACTGTTAAGGGTTGAAGCGTTTCATGTTTGTAAGTACGCTCTATTAAATGTTGACGCATTCATTTTTTCAAGGGGACGAAACAAGTACTTAATAATACAAATTATTTGTAAGTAGAGCGAGGACCACAAACACAATTTAAGAAATATGAATTCATTGTTTCTGGAACAACCTTTAATGCTGTTGGAGACGTTGTAAGTGTGTTGAAAGAAAAGCACCCAAGAAGTGTGCTATCGCGTTCTGCGGTGGACGTTGACTTTGGAGTGCCGTTCACATCTTGTTCGGCACACCAGAATCATGATTACCAACAGTTGGTATATGGAACTTGGGTATTTTAAGGGTTTCCGAATTGCATTCCTCACTCACTACTCTCCGTGACTCTTTTCCTAGTAGAAAAGAGGCCACAAATTGTGTGCTGAAGAGTGTAAAAATTCCGTAACCTCTAAGCATTGCATTGGAACAATGGAAAAGTACTGGAAAACCCTTCGCTGCCACTTCAATGGCTGCTTCTACAAGAGGAAGAGGATTCGTCTGCGTGTAGTCAAGCACGACAAGAACCCCGAGTACGACAAGGTCGACACCTGCACTTAAGTGCAATAGCACAGTCACGTCCAGTTCTGTTCCGTCCATGGACAGCAGTGTCTCTACCGCGATTGCGGAAGCCCGTGGAGATGCTTCCTCCGACAGGCCAGTTGCTCTTGGATCTTGACCTCACGGCTGTGGAGGCTGAGGTGGAGAAAGAAACGATGGCCAAGAGCAGGTTTTGTAGTACCAGAGTAGGAGATGAGGAGGCAAGGATGGATATGGAAGGTAGTGGTCCGTCAGAAGGTGCTGGTCCGTCAGAAGGTGCTAGTCCTATAACTAGTGAGCATGATCTTCAAGATGTGGAAACAGAGCAAGTTTCGCGAAAAATGCGAAAACTACGTGTGCAAGACGACTCCGCTAGGCCGTCGAAGGACGATCGAATAGCCGAACACATAGAAAATCAGTTAGCACGTCGTGGTTTGTGGTTCAATCACTCAGATTTGCCACAAGAAGTGCAGAGTCTTTTGTCCAGATTGATCGCGTACGCTAGGGCACCTGGCCAGACAGCAGGGACTCTAAAACAGCAGCTTGAGCAAGAGATGAAGGATGAGGCTGCTGTTTTGTTAAGGCATGTAGTAACTGTACATGTTTTGCTTTTGACTTTGTAACTATGTAAGTACATGATTTTTTTCATATACTTAGTTTGTTACATGATTTTTTTCACATTGACATCAACCTAGCACCTGCACGTTCCTCGTAGGACCTCGAAAAAATACATCCCTCAAACTCCCTGCCTTTCTCTACCTAGAAAGGGAAGATCTAATGCGAGGCGAGCTTCCGTGGTTCCTGGACGACCGCTTTGTCGGTGATACGGTTTTACAGCCACAGAGTGTCAAAGCCGTAAGACGAATGGAACGACAGACATCCGATGACCTCGTACTAACGTCGCCATCTGCGTCTGCGGCCAGTGCCGAGGAAGAGCAGATGCAACTAGTGCAAGGACGTGAAGAGGAACAAGTGCTAGGACCCCCTTCGCCTACTACGCCTGCTAAAATGCGAAACAGGTACGAAGAAAAGGCATCCACGACCGCATCTCCGACTTCTTCAGATCATGGTGCTGCCTCTACAGCGTCTCCGGCGTCCATGTGGTCGAGCGGGAGTTCATCCTCGTTATCTTCCATGATGTCCAAGAGTTCGTCCTCCCACGAGTTCATGGTAAGGAGTGGTAGTGGTGGAGCTCTGTTGAGCAGTACTCCAGACGTACCACAGGAAGACCAGGCTGAAGAAGGAGAGGAAGAGGATCAAGAAGGTCCACAATCATCTTCGGACGTTGAGATGTTGAGGTCTACTGTCCGCCGAAGCCACTCAGCCAAGACGTCTCCCGTACTCGAAGCAGCGAAGTCTCCCGTACTCCAAGCAGCGAAGTCTCCCGTACTGCAAGCAGCGCAAATTCCATCGCTTGGCTTGCTACAAATGTGGAGGGAAGAGAACCGTTATAAGTATGTAAAAGCACGAGTCGACAATCTAGCGCAAATCAATGAATATCACGAGGAGGAAATTGGGAGTGGACGTCTTGATGAACAAACTACTGGTGGAATCTTAGGCGGTGCTGGTAGTGCTGCATCAAGAACATCAACTACTAGTCCTACTAGTAGTACATCACCACTGTTGACACCATCCTTGTTGAGCGGACCAAGACCAACCAGTAGAATGGCGCTTCCACATCCACCTAGATCTACAACTGCTTCCCGCTCTACAATTTTACTCGGAAAAATGGGAGCCGCGGTGTGGCACCGACTTTTAAAGGACGTGAATAGCATCCGCGTTGTAGTGAAACACAACTTTTTCGAGAGTTATTTGGATCGCTCGGTAGAACTCCGCGTCATCTTGTGCGAAGACCGGACGCGGCCTGCGAGACAGCTACTAAAGGACGCCTTACATGAAACAAATGACCATCTTTTTGAGTCTAGAGGCGAGTATGCTAGGAGTCTAAGAGAACAGGTTCAGCGTACTGCGCAACAAGCAAAGTTTGACTACTGCGTTACTATGTCTTTCCAGTTCGCTGAGAATAGGACGAGGAGAGGACAAGCCGATGAGGAGGATGATCATGAAGCACTTCTAGAAGAAGGAGAGCACGAGGATCAACATGAAGTGTTGAGGCGTCGAGAGGATGGAAGTGAAACTGCATCATCTCCTGAAGATGACCGTACCCTCATCGCTGAGCGTCCATTCATACTTCGTTCGATTGTCATCAGAGCCCGAGCTGGTTATTGGGGTGACGCCTACGGTGACCCGGCTGAGGAGGAAGGAAGTTTAGAGGACGTACGAGATCAGGACACTGTTGGGTTGATCAATTTTCGGCATGGTGGTCGTACCAGTTCCCCTTTCGGTCACCACGCAAAGGATATACCTAGAATCAACATCGCAAAATTGGGTATCTTCGCCATGAAGGCGCCAACTCTACTGCGTGACTTGTTTCCAAGCATGATGAGCAGCATGCGGCGCGTGCATCCGGTGATTTTTGGTGATAGAATCAGGACACGACGACCCATGTTGAACATGATCGTCCCCCAACAACAAGAAGGAGGAGGTCAAGAAGATTCGAATTCGTATCGAGGAGCATTACTGATGCGTGATGAAGAACAAGAGGATCCCGCTCCCGCGACTGCGAGAACCTGTGGTGGTTCATCTTCATCATCCTTGCCCTGCACGAAAACTGTGCTCCAGGATTTCAAATTGTTTGCAAAACGCTGTCCAGAGCTGGCCATGGTGCACGGGATCGGCATTCCCAGCATCTTTGCCGCATGTTGTGCGACACTTGCCTATAAGTTATGCTCCCCACTTGTTTATGTTTGCAGTACTATAACTTAGAAGTACTTGCGATTTTTCCATTGATAGTATTTACTATAAGTTTTCCATTATAGTTGTAGACTTATAGTTGTAGACTATACTAGTTTCTTCTTCCTTTTCATCAGATCATGTCATTACAGCCAGGGGACTACTTTCGTAACACATTTCATATCTTTTTCGGAGCACAATCATTCAAGATGCAAGAAATGAGAATATGACATGAAGACTCTTGATGTTCCTAGTATGTTCGCTCAGCGGAAAGTCTCCAGTAGGGTACTGGGCCGCTTATGAGGGGAAAAAGCGCCACTCGCAACCGGGAGGGTGCGTGGCTTTCTTGCTACTACTTCTAATCAAAGTCGCGTCCGGTTCCTGCTGTACCACCATAGATGACTCGGCGCTAGCTGCAATGACAGGCATCATTGGATGTCCGGTTGCTACGTGTTTCGGACTAAAAGCGCTCCATGAAGAGTTTCTGCACTGTGTGAACGGAGTACGACCTCTTGGGAATCAACGTGGTCCTGGTGGTCAGGATGAGGATGATGGTCCTGGTGTTCATCAACGTCATGAGGCTGATGATGAGGCTGCTCCCCTGGAGGTGCCGGAGAATCAACATGCTCCTGCAGCTCTCGTACGAGTACCTTTAGGAGGAGGAGGACGAGGAGGAGCTGATGAAGAGGAAAACCAAGGCCCGGATCTAGTCGCGGAACCCCAAGGTCCGGAGCCTTTGCCGCATCAAGAAGAGGGAGCACACGGACATGCACCGGAAGCTCTGGAAGACGATGAACCACCGCCATTGGAATTGATCCAAGAAGTGCGGCATTGAAATCCTCTGCAACACGATGAAGGAAGAAGAGGTTGAAGGTGCTATGTGAGGACCGCATGTGCTGTAGGATCATGTCTTTAGAGAATCGGATTTCATCAGCTGAGAGTATGAGAATTCAAAATTCTTTTTAAGAATCTGGTATCCAAGAAATACATCGCTTACGACGTTATTGCAATTAGTGGGATACCATGTCTCATCTCTAGGTCATGGTACATTCAACCGTATTTCTACGGTTCTAACTATGCATTTGCCTAATAGCACTAAATCCTAAACTTTTGTTTGTCGTATCAGACCAAATGAAATATTATGAGACTGAATGTTATGATGTTTTTGGAGTTTTTTCCACTCTTGAAGTGCATATCAGTGAGCTCTAGAAGATGTAAGTTTCATAGATTTTTTTTCCTAGGTAGTTTCTTTTCTGCCGTTGCATTTTTGGAAAAATCAAGCTCATTCGTATTTTTTCAGGCAATATAGTTCGTCTCTTGAGGTGGTTGTGTGAGAGTTCATGCTAAAAGATGTTCTATCAATCTATTGGTCTCATTTATTCTCCTCGCTCTGGTGGTCTAGCACTATTCATCGTGCAGGTGATCTGAATGACCTACTTCTCAGAAGTCTGGTCTATTTTGGAATTGGAACTTTACAGTCCTCAGGTCGTTTGTCGTCCTTTTCTGGGACCGACAATCCGCTCAGTACGGAATAGTTTTCGCTGGTGCTTGTTCGCTTGTCCATTAGTGTCCCCATCTGTCTACAGATCCTGTTTATATGAACGTCGCATCCTCGCGAATTTCTGTTGCTGGTTTTCGTTGTATCTTCATTCATACCCTTGCTCGACCTACCACTTGAAGAGCAAAAACACGATGAGTTTGTAGAAAATGAGGGTCTCCACCAAGTTGAAGACTGCGCTGCAGCGTGCGCTGCGAGACTGTTTGTTTAGTTCTCCAAAAGGAGAGGATGCTAGTATCGGTTTATCAGGTCGTTTAGGTTTACTTCAACCATGGAACAGCAAGAGTGCCGAAACATCATGTCGTAGGTCATTGTGGTCGTCTTGTCCTTCCAGCTCTCCCAGCTGTAGTTCAAGTCGATACTTCAGCACTTCCGAAGCAGCCAGAGCGCCTCCAGTTCACGATGGAGACCAGAGGGAGCATCAGGATCGTGCAAGACCGAATATCTGTGTCTCTACAAGAACTCCAGCACACATCAACAAGCATCCATGGGACAGTATCGAAGAGGGCCTACGCAATGCTATAGAGGAGACCAGGAGAAACGAAAGTGTATTGACTTTGGCTTTGGCTGAAAGACATACTGATAGTTGCACCAGTTGTACATCAACTATTGGTATTCTCCTTGCTGCGAAGCCAGAAGTACGCCGATGGCTGATAAAGGTTGGAGACGATCAGAAGACTCCGACCGAATCAGCTTTCACCAAACTAATTTTTTCGTGTGATCGTTTGGGCCTGCATCGCGGGTTGCTGCTGGCGCTGTCTTGGCGATGTCGTGAGCGTTTGCAGAGGTATTTTGAGGGTGTGTCTGAGAAGAGCCACAGCGCCAGCACGTCTGCTTCCGCTTTAAATGACGATGAAGCAGCGCTAAAAACTTCTTCAAGCGACGTAAAGCGAAAGCAACTTTTAGAAGAAGCAATCTCAGACGCGACGCGTGCTTTGATGCTTGATATCAGAGCCCGGGCTGGTGACTTCGACCTGCTACGCGTGCGGGCTTTGGCTTTCGAGCTCTTAGACTACAAGGAAGAGTCCAAGCGGGACCTAGCTTTGTGGAGACAACTGCGAAGGATAGCTACAGTGGAGAAGAAACGATACGGTGATAGGCGAGGGACATCAGAGCAGAGCCACAAGGAGAAAAGAACGGTAGAAGTTGTGACAGCATCTTCAGCGATTTCAGATAAAGAGAGTTCCACCAACACAGCATGTCTCCTCAATTCTTGGACGAGACATGACTATGCGCAAGTGCCTGAGAAACGGATGATAACGCAGAAGCTCCGGGAAATGTCAGCCAGACGTAGGATTCGCGAACAAGCTGCTCTAGGATAGAAAATTGATCTCAAATGATGACGGTACAGTTTTGATTTTGTCATTGCAGAAAAATCGCCATCAACATCATATTTGCTCTGCCATGTTTGAATACCAGATGGTCTAGCATGCTACATGTCGCAGGACGGTCGCAGCGCCAGCATTCATCATGTTGTGTGGACCGCCGGAAGAGCGGTGAGAGTCGTAACACAGAGAAAAGATGTGGTTTATTTTGTGAGTGTAGGCTGTTTGCCTAGCGGATAACTTCGATATCATTTCATCATTGCTTATGAAAGCGAGTGAGCGACGCGTGGGACTGGGAGAGAACACAAATTAGAAAAGAGATACAAGGAAACATGACCCTCGTCCACGCAATCCACTCTTGTTCTCAAAATATGAAAAACTACCCTGCGATGCTTTTGAGCACGAGTAGGAGCGCTCGGATTCGAGCTTCTGCTTTGTGCGCGCTAGAAGAAAGCAGACCGACGCCTTCGTCACCGAGCTGTCGCTGGAGACCGACTGTAGGACTGAGACTGCACAAAAATGGGATCATCAGCTCGGCGAATCATGCACCTCATCAACAATCACTGCAGCACGCTGGTGCATCTCCACTGAGCGCAACGCTCTTGCGGCAATACGACAACTTTAACTTCTCTCCTCCAACATCTTCTGTGCGCGCCTTTAGTACTCGGAGCATACACGGACGGATGTTTTGGAGGCGACGACCTAGAGACGTCCCTGTCCGGAAGTGGAATTGGATTATGGCTTCCCCCAATCCATCCCTTCTTCTATAGGGATCGATTCCTCAAAGGCAGTATGCGCCCCAATAGATACAAGGGAGATAGCTGAGGACGCATATGCTTGAGGGATTTCCACAGGGATGAATAGGGGAGAGCTCTAATTGGAGAAGTAAATGGCTTGAAGGTCGCCCTCACACGAAGGGGATTTTTATGGTGAGGTTCCTTTGAATATGGTTGCATCTCTCTTCTGGATTCTTAAGTTTAACTTCACCAGACACAAGTAGAATATCCTCTCAAGTTGGGAAAAAGATAATCATGTTGGAGCATACCCCGATGTATACTAGCCTTTTTGTTTCATCTTCTAATCTTCGTACGAAAGTGCCAATTATAGAATCACCCAGATAAACTTTTTATCCTCTAACGTCCGTACCAAAGTGACGATAAAATCGCCAAAGAAACCGAATAGTGGCAACCGTAAAGTTGCTCGAGTCCGGTTAGCATGCGGTCGTACGGTTTGGTGCTATATTCCTGGTATAGGCCACAATCTGCAAACTCACAGTGTGGTCCTAGTGCGTGGCCGGCGAACGCCTGATCTTGTAGGCGTAAACTACAAGCTTGTGAGGGGAAAGTTTGATTTGGTAAATGTTTAGTTACTTTTCGATTTCGAATTTGCGCTCCAATAGGAGGTACTTATTTACTGGGTGACCTCACAGGTAGACATGCACAGCTACAAACGAGGTTCCATGACATGACATGACACATGCTATCTGTTGTAAGGACCCAGCTTCACTGTCAATTCTTGTCTTCCCAAACTCCAGCTCCCCGTCAAAGACAAGAAACGCGCTCGTTCGAAGTATGGTGTGAAGAGACCGATGCTCACGAAGAGGTTCGTGAATGATCCCAAACTGCCTTGGCGAAGGGTTTACACAGACGAAATGCGCGAGCGATACTTCTATCTTATGATGAAGACAAGGAGAACTACAACTGAACCTGAAGATTTGAGAAAGTAGAGCAATGGAATGAGTAGAGTGTATGTTGAGAACGTATATTCTATGTTCACACGGAGTAGAAAAGCAGTCCATCCATGTGTAAAAGCAGTACTTTTGTCGCTTACTAATTTCAATTTGTAGTTTCTTTCCGACGCCTGACGTGATCTGACCTTCCTCCCCAGACACTGCCACATTTTCATATACCGAACCGGCGTCAAGATCGAGGCTGGAGAGCCGGTTCCTTATATTCCGGTACACAGGAAATTTCCGCCGTTTCCGATTCGAGGCTTTGGTCGTAAGAAGGCGAAGGCTTGAACTGCAGTTTGATGATGTGTGTCGAATATGCTGTGGCTCGCCCTCGCACTGCTCCTCTCGGAATGAATGTATCTAGACCACTGTTTATTTTGTAGAACAGACTTGCTACTCAATTCAAGTAAGTACATCAACAGGGAATGTATGACAGCTGTGATCGTCGATGCCTTCCGCTACCTGTGCTGCGGCTTCGCTGTTCTTGTTTACGCCAATACTTTTGATGAGAGGACGGTTATTTTCACCACGACATGTGCTGCTTTTCTGTACGGAATTTTGATATGACGATTCTAGTTTTGAAAGCACTAGAGTAGAAATGGAGTGATTTCTAGCGATGCAAGGAATTGACGGTGTTGCCATTCCCCTAGAAAGCGCACCTCCTGCTTCCACACCTCCTTTTCTTTAGAAATGTAGCACGAAATGTAGGTATTTTGTAGCGAAGTGATGGTTTTACGCTTTCTCTACACAAGTCTGTCGTTGTTTTGCGACGGTCTAGTCAGGTCTTTATCTTGCGAGTATGATTCTGATTGTGCAAAGATATTCCGTCTGAGTTACAACTATATCTCATCTTTCTTGAATCTCGCTAGTTCTCCTAAACTTGAAACCAAATCATGCGCCAAGAAGAGAATCTTTTCGTCTTCTCGAATGCTATTGCTGGTAGCTCCAGCACTAGTAGTCGTTCAAGAAGGACTCCTTTTCGCTGATGCGCTGTGTTGGCGCGCAGAGCCGGGAATCGAGCACGTCTATGCAGCTCATCCGCGGACGACGCTCACGACGCCTCTGGCCCCATGGCTAGTGCCAAATGGCGGCCCGCAGGAATGCTGTCCATCGATGTCGAAGGACCCTGGGGCTGCTGTTATGGTGGGCTGGAACGTGATTTTACAACTAGAACTAGGTTCAATGAATAGTTCTCTGTTTGTTCTACTAAAAAACTGGAAGTTCTTGTTCTTGGCGCCAGTCCTTTATTGTACTAGAACTATAATTCATATTTCCTTCATCTAACCCAGGCACCCCCGCCCGACGCGACTGCTTCGATCACATCGACAGTGCCATCGGGCGTTACAATGCGGAGGAGTTGCTTTCGGACGACGAAGGATCACTACAGGGAGAGGACAAACTACAGAAAGGGAAATTGAACAACAACGATATCGCTTCATCCCTGTCAGAAGAAAACCGAGCGCTACTAAAGGATATGCGAAACAGTTGTTGTCATCCGTACATGCGGAACGTGGATGAGCAACATTTCCGTCATTTTGTGATAGAAGTGCAGCAGGGAGTGCGGGATTATTTGGCGGACTACGTTTTGAGAGTGCGACGAGGAGAAGAACCACTCAGAGTGAAGGAGTCGGATTCTGTTGTAGCAAGTTCCCCTCCGAAACCAGAAGATGATGAAGACACATTGATGCTCAAGGTGAATGCATCTTTAAAGGACCTGGCTGGCCGTGACCAACTTCTTCTACCTCGTGATCTAGACCTCGTCACCCTCGAAGCCTTACAGAAAGTCATCATCGAGCGTTTGTACAGGCATTTTGAGAGAAATACGCTGTCTCCAGAAGGTCGAACGGGGGATGTTTTCGGGTCAAAGTTGCGCATGGCGCTTATCCACCGATGGAAAATGCAGTTTGGAAAGTACTGTACTTTCCTTGTATTTTTTGGGTTTTATCACAGAGAGACATGTTCTTTTTCTCGATTTTTGATTTCTTTTCTTTTTTTCTTAAGCAATTATTTAGCACGACACATACAATGCAGAGCTGGTGCTGTTGCTGCGACGAGTGGGGAGCCTTTGTCAGTTTCGGGCGCAACTGGCGCGTGGGATGGAGCTGCGGCAGCTGGCTATCACATGCATGACGGGCGTTTGTCTGCTGCTATCGTCGATCTCATTCGAAGAAGAATTGAACAAGTCGACACACCGAGTGCAGCATTGACTTTTACGTTTGCGGAGATGATGATAATACGAAGATGATGATGATGAATATGATGGATGCTAAACGAAAACATAGAAGTAACATCATTTCATGTGTTTATAGAGCAGCAGAAGTACTGAAGCTACTGCCTCCAGAGGATCCTCTTCTAGCTCTCCTTTCGACCCTCTTCTAGCTCTAACTCCTCCTTAGACTTCGGTTGCGGCCTAGGCTATTACGTTCGTGACTTGAGGAAAAGTGGCTTGAGTGCTTTTGGTCTTGACGGAAACCCTGCCACAGAGGAAATATCCGAAGGTCGTTGCCGGCTCGCAAACTTCGTAGAACCGTTGTTTTGTAGACTACCACGTCAAGAAGGACCAGAGGCAGTGCGTACTCAGGATGATGGAGTGTACTGCAGACCGCGTGGATCTCACAATGCGACGGACGTAGTTCTATCGTTGGAAGTAGGAGAGCACATACCCCCAGAATTCGAGCGCACCTTTCTGGATAACCTCGCCAAACACGCTCGCTCTCTGCTGATCTTGTCTTGGGGTAATCAACCAGGGACAGGGCATTACAACAACCTGCCGATACCTGCAGTGGTACCTAAAGTTATGCCCAGAAAGCATGCACATGCTTCTTGAATATAATGGTATAAGTAGTACTATCTATGCCACATGATCAAATACCAATATATATATAAGGACAAAAACGACACAACATCTAATAACTTCCTCCGAGCCTTGGAAAGTCAACGAAATACTACAAGATCTGTAAAGGCGCTTCATGGTAGAAGTTCTTTGCAGGAGATGACACCTTGGATGTACGATGCGCGGGAAGCGCGAGCTTTGCGATCAGCAAGCACGTTGCCTTGGTTTGAACATACTCTGATGGTGTTTAGGAGAATGAATGCCGTGGCCTCATGATGACCTCGTTGAATTTCTGAAAGTTCTTGGGTGACCACCTGCTATTCAGTTGTCGCAGGGAGTTCCAGGGCTGAGTCGATTGGATCATCGGGCGAAAGTGTTCATCTTTTTATGGCCACAACCACAATCTGTTGCTGAATCTGTTTCGTCTCGCTTGTAGACCCAGGTCCCCATTTGAGACGCGAATGAATGAATGAAGGGATCTCAGTGATGCCACAAAGTCGGTGCATGATCTTGTTCAATCGGTGCATGGTCTAGGACTCGCACACAAAAGGAGAACGTCATTCGGTGTAAGTAGAGCCCCCCGCGTGGTCGGTTTCCGCTGCGACTCATTGATCCGCTTGAGGCGGGATATTGATTTGTAGTCGGTCCGTATCTTTTCATCTTGAATTTCCATGTCTGTGTGTAGGACCTGGCCTGGATGAAGATCCCAAGGAAAAACCCATTCTTGCCCTCTGGTACATCAAGTGATTCTGAACTACACCAACATGATCATCACGAAGACGTCATTTTTCACATTATAGTCAAGATCCTTCGACACACACTACGTTCGTTCCCGTAGGCTTTTTTTTAGATATTTTCCCCTCGTCATCATCTTTGTGAACCATTTTTGCAAGATGGGAACCGACGATCTTCTGCCACCAGACGAGGTGGAGGACGATGTGGAGGGAGACGGGGAAGATGAAGACGAGGAAAGTCCTCAGAAGGAACAGCAGATCGAAGTGAGACCCCGAAGGAAGAACCTGACGCATGCGCAGTATAGGGAGAAGCTTTTTGGGAATGAAAAAGTGTATGTGGTCATCGGAGACAAACTTCGGCAGGTCAGGTCAGTGCTCGACGCATGGGGATGGGTGGAAAATCAGCCGACGAATCCGGTATTTAATATCTTCCAGATGAAGAATCTTAATAGTGAAGACTCTGATACATTATCATAGAGGACAGGAATTAGACATGTTCATCTACATGAACAATCCCTACCATCCAAGTGTTGTACTTCTTCAATCAAATGGTTGCTTCTATCTTGAGACGATTTAGGTTAAGGTGTGGTCCGTCCGTAGAGAAGTTATATCGTTACCTCAAGTAGAGCATGCTGCTATTATCGTAGATGAAGAATGTTAGTGACTCTGATACATAGAGCACAGGAATTAGACATGTTCATCTACATAATTACAACTCGATGCCTCTCTCTATGATATCAAGAATAGTGTTGATATCCGTTCCATCTTCTACATTACCCCCGCAACATTACAATCTCAGGACGACCGCCTCGTGTTCGATTTTTGTTGGTCCGGTCGTGCTGCTCGTGTAGATGGCCTATTCGGGTATTTACCGCCTGCACAATGCGTAAACCATTTTCGAGGTTCCGGTCAATTTGATAGCAAAGCTGGCATGCTTTTGTCACTCCGGAAATGTGGAAATTACGGAAATGTCGTTGTGGATGTGATACTACTACTAGACTATCAGTATTATCATGGCCATTACTACAATATCTGCACTTCTCTTTACCTACTATCCTTCCTTTTTCTTTTCCTAGTTAGTTTGGCTCCACCCCATAGTATTATCAGTTAGCAGGATACTTCAGGATACTTGTTGCTAGTTACCCTTTTCTCTTTTCTATCTATTCCTCTGGTCTGTCTTTTTTCTAGTTAGGTCGGCTCCACCACAAGTATTATCAATATCAGTTCTCTTATACTGGCTGTAGTCTTACTGGTGGAGGTCTTTTGGCTACTAACTTGTTCAGCGGCGCGTGCAGCTGGATTTGCACTTGCAGTTTGGATGAGGTTCTTTGGGTTAGCACTTGAAAGTTGTAGTTATGAGCCTGCTTCTCCAAAATCTATGACTTATTCATCTACGTAGCTAGTGTGATAATTTTCATCTTCTGCCAAAACTACTACGACTACATAACCACCAGAAGCCACCTCTAATCTCAAGGTTGCCTGCACGAATTTTACCCGCCTTCGTATGACCTGCGGAGTTCTGCGGAGCTAGAGGCGTTTTTTTGCGATGCTTTTTTCCATCGCATAGTCTCACAACGGCACACTAAAGCCGGCCGATCCGTCTTACGAAGGCTACTAGAAAAACGACAGAGACTTTTGGCATCTACTCTGAAGGATGTCGCAGACAAAGCAGAGGCCGCCAAAAGGAAGAAATCTCCAAGACGGTTGAGCAGTACATTGGGGTCTCCGAGTAAGAACACTGCTGCGGATGGTACGTCGAATGCTGCTAGTGGGAGTGGCGAAACGACTGGGAATGCCGAGAATGATAACAACACTGCCAGCACGACTGGTGCTGAGACAACTCCCGCCGCTGGTGATGCACCAGATGCTACAGGAGCACAACTTCAGGCTGTGCGTCCCAGACCTGTCATACCAGTGGATGGAAGCATGGAAGAACAGAGGG
This sequence comes from Amoebophrya sp. A25, assembly GCA_905178165.1. Lineage (NCBI taxonomy): Eukaryota > Dinophyceae > Syndiniales > Amoebophryaceae > Amoebophrya > Amoebophrya sp. A25. Next base: position 88,912 of record CAJINU010000063.1, read on the forward strand.
AAGTCGCGAGAGCTCTGGTCAGTGAGCTCTTGTATGGCTTCTCGGAGTTGGACCACAACGTTGAAGAAACTACTGCGGGAGATCATGACAACGTCAATGGTACAACTTCGTCAACGACGGAAAAGAAGCCGCTTCTTCCGACCCTCGTACCCTTTGGAGAGGGTGTCAATCCACGTGCAGTGAATGGCATCGAGGCTTGTGTCCACGAGTATTGTTCTTTGTTCGAACAGGCGCAGAGGGGTCCAGTCGATGACATTCCAACCTACTTGGAAGCCACTGCGCGACCATGGATGACCACGTACCTGGAAAGCTGCATCAGTTATGGATAGACGGGATTTCGTTGAGTACTAACGCCACCGTAGAAGCAACGGATCACCACCTTCACAGCTTTTTCAACATGATCAGCGGAATCCGTAGAACTCAGAAGAGACTCAGGGAGTTTGTAGGTCCAATCCGAACTACCGACTAACATCATCAATCTCTGTAAGAGAACACTAAAAAGAGCCTCCTCCCACCTCTAATTGCGCCGTTGCAGTTGCTGTGTCACGGAGCATCAGCTTAGGATCGAGCAAAGCACTAGTGGACGAGTCTGCGTCTTCGGCAAGGCGATTCCGCCAGTGGACCGGAACGGTAACCCGATGCCAGGATACAAAGAAGTCGCTCTCAGTAACGCCAAACAGAACAACAGCGCTTCTGGCCAGCAGGAGAAAGAAACACCAGTGGACGACTATTCTTCCCCACGCACATCACCCAAACGTGGCAGCGTTGCCAGTGTCGTTAGCGCATTGACCGAAGCAGCCAGTGGGAATAGCAATTAAGGCTCAATGCAATTCATTACTACAACGAGTCGTTTCTCGCCATTTCCTTCTCAGAGTTGGGAGAAATGAAGGCAAGAAATGAATTGAAATTGTTTTGAGCTCTAAAGTAGTGTAGTTGTCCCTGGTATGACTTTCGGGAGTAGCCCGAAAGCTCATGGCAGGCAATCCGTTTCGCGCGGTGCCGCGTCGCCCACAGAAAAGCGGTCTTCACTAGTGAAGAAAGCAAGGGAGTCGCTCTTGTATAGGGAGAAAGACGATTTTGTCCGGAAAGTCTGCGAGACCATGCATGCTGGTTGTGAGCAGGGAACAGTTATGAAAGTTATCTCTAAAAAGACCGTTGTAGAGATGGTTTTGTTTCTTTGCTAGAAAAAAATTTCAATTTGGATATTGACTGGAATCTACTTCTGCTCAATGAATACTAGTAGAGATCAAAGTTAGCACAACGTCGATTACACAACTGCAAGTGCATCACGACTCTAATACCAACGCTAACTCCAAGTCGAAGACCAAAGGCGATTCGTCAGAGCAAGGTTTGAATCAGAGCAGCACAACACTCGGGTCTGGGGATGATCTGACCTCGACAGGCAGTATTGTAGCTGTCAGTAGTCCTCGTCGACGCAGCAGCACCACTACCGGAGGAAAATCAGGCTCGTCAAAATCTCCGCAACGTAAGAAAAAGTCCAAGCACAAAAAGAAAAAGAAGTCGAAAAGTCCGAGTAGAAGTAGCACAAAGTCACGCAGTTCCAAAAGCAAGAACAAGGGGCAGGATGACGGTGCAAGTAGTACTGCTGGCAACCCTCAGGATGTGGATGATGCTGCTTCGTTGCTGGACGAGTCTGAAGGATCGTTGTCATCAGAAGACGAGGCGCAAGAGACCGATGTCGAAACAGTGGCCTCTGGAGTCTCAGATTCGTCGAAGCGCAAGCTTGGGGAAGAAGAAGATGGTGAGAACAAGAATAGGGAAGTGGCGGAACAACCTGGTGCAGGGAATCATGCTAATGTTAAGACTTCTAGTTTCTAGAACTCCTGCACGTGTAGTCGCGTTTTCAGATGAGACTTTCTCAAACTGCACCACATCTTGCAGGAAAGTCATGATGAACCGACTAGTTTTTATGAGCCGCTCTAAGAATGTCCTCGACCTCGCAGCCAGTAGTGACGACAACGAGGACGAGGACATCGACGCTGTGACCGAAGCAGGCAGTGACGTAGAGAACGAGTATGAGGAGTACACACTCCCTTCTCCGTTGTTAGAGGATATGAAGCTAGGAGAATTAGTAGCTGGACCTGAATCAACGGCTAGCGGAGGCTCCTCAACTTTAGACAACACTCTGAGCAGTTGTTGTGGTGACGACATAGTACGTTCTTCTTCTTTGGTATCATCATCTTCGGGAGTACTAGGTGGGACAGTAGAATCGCCTACGAGTCGCGCTGCTGGTGGAGATAAGAAGCAGAACAACAACAAAGTGGTAAGTAGTCCTTCGTCAAAGAGTACAACTAAAAAGGCCAATGGAACTTCATCAACTTCATCTTCGGCTGATTCTATTTTTCCTTTTGCAGCTAGCAATGAAACTGAGGAAAAAAGGCAGAAAGAATACGAAGCAACCTGGAAACAGGATGACGAGAAGGAAGAGAAGGGGAGACAATACCGTTTCATCGAACATATCAAGGACATCTTCAAGTACAACGCATCGCAGGTGGTGGCGGACTCAGATAGGATAGACCAACTCTACGACTACTGGTGCGCACACGACGAGCGGATCGAGGCGCTGCGTTACTCGAAGGCGTTGTGGTCTAAAGGATTTCTGGCTCCGGAAACCTACTGCGCAAACATGGCAAGTGGGAGCGTACTCGCCTATTTTTTTTGAGTTGGTTATCGGCTTATAGTTCTTTGATGATGTAGTGCGAGATAATCATAAAATTTACTCAAAAAGTAGAAAATTGCAGTCTTATTTTCTAGTGGAAGATGTTGAAAATGATAGAATCTTCTTGATCAGTGTCCTCTCTACTTCGCAGTCACCAATTTAATAGAATATCCCCACGACAATGACCAGCAGTCTGCAGACGACGAGAGACGTCGGCGAACCGAGGCAGCACGTCAGCGATCGGAGTACAATGCACGACTGGGAGTACTCGACAATGAGTACACAGAAGAAGACGCCTATCTGGATCTGCTCCTGGATCAGATGCCACGATCTTTCCACACATTTTACGGCGATGCTGCAGCCTATATCTTCAAGTCACCACATTTGTCGCGAGGTCGCGGGTTAAAGGTCATGACCTGTCGAGGAAAGCTCAGGCCGATGTTGGAAGAAGCGTACTTAATACAATTGTTGTTACATGATCAATTGTGAAGATTTTTCCTCCTTAGCAAGCGGCAGAACAACTAGAAGATCAACTAACAGCAAGCGCCAACTTGTACGAGAAGCTCTTCAAGTTGTACAGGGCCAGTAAAGTAGCTCTACCTACTTATAAATCTTTTCATGTACTACTACATGGATGTGGTGCTTGTGATTTCGAGACTCTCGTTCCATGTCGGACTCGTAGGCTTCGATCAAATTCTGAAATGACAAACAGGTACTCCCGTTCCGCTCTCAACCAACGATGGTTCTGCATCGTCCAGAAGTATCTGGAGAAGCCGTTTCTGTGCGATTACAAGGGCCATTGCGTAAAGTGTGACTTGCGTCTCTGGGTCGCCTGTCTCAATTGGAATCCATTGGTGGCGATAGTCCAGCACCAACCTTACTTTCGTTTGGCAACGAAACCGTTTGGATTTTCGAGATGGCGACAGGATCAGAGAGCGCACTTGACCAACAGGACGATTCAGGAGGGGAATGGAGAGGTAGTTCTTGAACTTGTTGACTTGGTTGTTTGAGTGCTACAATATTTATACATAGGCTCATGATTCGGACGCGCTTTTCTATTTTTTATTGTTGACTACGTACTCAACCTCAAGCTCAACGAACAAGTTGGTAGCTATCGGCACGTACGTAGTCCAGCAACTTTAACCCCGAAGTAAATGTCCACCAGGTCCGCGTCTCCGAAGAAGACGACCCTGATTACCAGTTAGTTTTCGACGACTTTATGGCTTACCTCGAAAAGAACTATGGTCGCAGTTGGGTGGAGCGGTGGGAGAAATTCACGTGGCCATTGATGTTAGATGCAACGCGTTGTGCACTCCTTGCCAGTCAAGACGCCGTCGTACATGCGCATTACACCTATACGAAGAAGGCAGCGACGCGACTGGCATCGGTAGGTCGTAATTTGCAGGATGGTCCAAAAGCTTTCGAGTTGTACGGGATCGATTTCTCCTTGGATTACGAGCTGCGTCCTTGGTTGCTGGAAGCCAATTGTGGTCCAGATCTTCTAGGCCACTCTGGGCCTATGTTGAAACAGCAAGCGCGAACAGCCTTAGACGAGTTGTTTACGATCGTACTCAAGGAGCCACGCAGTGTCCCGGTAAACGCCATTCCTCATGTTAAGGCATACCTAACCCTAAACCCTAAGGTTTACTCTTTAAGCCATCTTGGGAAGCATCCTGGAGAGGCTTTTCTTGGTTTAGCCATCTTGGGAAGCATCCTGGAGAGGCTTTTCTTCAAGGAGAAAAGGGGAACAACAGAATCATCATCATGGATGTATTGGATGAGCTCTAACACTGGCGCCGTAGCGCCTAACGTCACCAGGCAGAAAGTCTGCTGTGACGATCCCAATTGCTTCACGAGACACGGCGTCCAACTGGTGCCGCCAGCGTTGGTCACGGGATGGCAAGTCGGAGACAAGAAATGGAGTTGGTTTTTGAAGGCACCGCGCATGGAACCAGAGGTGCTGGCAGACCAGTTTGCCAGACGAAAGGCAGAGGAATGGTCGAAGCGGGCGCCTTATGCGACGAAGAAGTCGGCGACGAACGTTATGGACGAGGGAGATTTAGTTTTCAGATTTGGAACAGCAACAAAAATTATAGTGGTGGTCAATTGCAATGTTGAGACTGCAACACATTTTTCTAAGTGTAGCGGTGGAGCAGTTTTGGGACACGAAGCGGTCATTCGTAAGCTGCTTTTGGACACGCCGTTTGTGAAGGAGACTCCTGTCGAAAAGAGTCCGTCACCTAAGGGCAAGAAAACGTTTTCTACTTCGCGAAGTCGGACAAGCCTACTAGCTGCAGGGTTGTTTGGACGAGCTGGCAGTTCGACACTAGCCGCTGCTGCAGCTGGTCAGAAAGCAGAAAGCAATAGGGGAAGTCTGGTGAGAAGTGAGAGTACTACTAATGGTGCCGTGGCAGGAGAGGCTGCTCAACAGGAAGGAGCTTCCGCTGCAGGAGATGGTGCAAATAACCAAGCGGAAACACAGGAGAATCTACTAGAACATCAAGGCGTTGAGAGACCAAGTCCTCAGCAACTCCGTAGCGAACTTCTCTCTGGGATCCAGGAGGCGAGTAGTTATGCTGGTGAAGTTCTACGTGCATCGAAAGAGAGAATGCGCCTTTTAAGCGATCATCTCGCAGTAGAGGAAGTAGCTACGCAACACAGCATGTCTGTCTACAACAACTTCTCTCAGGCGCATGGGTACAGCGCTAGGAGCAACATGAACATGATCGTTGGCTCGCCTGTCGTGATGTCACAGCAGCACCAACTACTCAGTAGTGCTGGTAATCTACATCATGGATCAGTGGTCACGGCAAACGCTGGATCAACATCTCCTGTCCAACAACAACATCAAGGATCGTCCTCGTCTTCTACGATCTACAACTGGAAAAAGGGAGGATTCGACGAGCCGCCTAGTGGTTGGCTAGTACATGATAAGGATCTACGGGAAAGATATCGTCATTTGTTCCCGCAGACCGACCACATGGCAGGGGATGCAACATCTTCAAGCCCAGCAGGTGGACATCTTCAAGGTACAACTAGTCCCCATGGAAAACAAGGTAGTGGAGCAGATGGTGCAGTCCGACAACTCTACACGAAGGCTGCTCAAGGAGCTAGCGACCGATTCGGTATGATCGAACCAGCGGCATTGCTACAGGCTCACGGCAGTGTCGTGGAACAACAACAGGTAGCTAGAATGACGGAGAACAATGGAGGCGCTCTCAGTGCGTCTTCCTCTTCTGTGAGTACTGGCGTGAGTGCGTCCCCTTCTTTGCCGGTTGGTGTGAACAATCTCGTGGCCGCAGGTCAGAACGGACAGCCGGCGCATCAATTAAACGTAAATATGGCCGGAGGTTGGCACATGCAAGACCCAAAGCGGGACATCAGACAGAGGCTGGTAGAGCAAAAGCACTACGATGCTGGGATAGCTAGACTCTACAATTCTAGCTCGGCTGCTGCACGTGGAAATAAGCAAGCTGGACGAACAGAACGACATCAACGGGGAAGTCCCTCAGGAGCAAGTGGGAAGAAGAATCGAGCTGGAACAGGACTCTTCAACGAAATCATGGAGAGAAATGAACAACAGAGCCATACTAGTGTGGGCTCTCCTTCCATGGACAATCCTGAGACGACTCCTGTGCTTTTTGATGTCAGTGTCTTTACCGGCAGCCCAGTCACATCGCCTGTGGTGGAGTTCCTTGGCAGTAGTCCTTTAAGTGGTCCCGGTTGCGATTTTAACGGAGGTTCGCCGCACAGGATGGCCTCACTAATCGCCAACCTGCCTGATGACGTGAATAATGTGAATGTCGGCGTCGCTGGTTCTCCGTCTCGCACGAACTCTTTCACAGCGCCAGGCTCTGCTTGGGCGCCAATTGCTGCAACAGATGAACATGGTGCGACTGCAACTTCGCACTACTCGTCTGGAATCCAGATGATGTCCTCGCACTCACCACACCAACATGCGGCCTACAACAGCAACTATGCTAGTAACGGACGGGGCGCTGCAGGACCGACTAGCAAAAATGTTAGAAGTCCCTCTCATGGTTCTCAACATCCTAATCAACATGTTATCAAAGGTTCTCCTGCCTCCGGAGCACAACATCAACAACAAGGTGCTTTAGGGACTATCATGGTGACCAACGCGGCGTCGTCCTCTAGTGTTCGAGAGTCGGGGTTTACGATTTTGCCTAAGGTTGATCAAACTTCTCCCAGACGCTCTCCCTTGTGGAAAAAAGCACCGAAGAAGAGCACGAGTGGCGTTCTGCCAACTTGGAAAGGCTATAACCAGGGACAACATCTTCAAGGTGGTAGCGAGGAGCACCAGGAGATGGTGAAACGTGAACCGTATCGAGATCATCAGATGGTGACAAACTATCAGCAAGGCAACCATACCAATGCGAGCATCAACACGGCATCTAGTCAGCAATACCTTCAACAACAAGGTGGAAATTCACATATGTATTCCCCGTCTGCTGCGCGCAAGAAGGCAGATGCATGGACACCGATTTTGATGCTCGGAGGAGCCCGTGGTAACGACGGTCAACAAATGAGAAGTCCCCCTCGTGCGGCAGTGGCGTCACCGTTGCAACGTGCTGGGCACATCGGTGCGCTGGTCGCTAGTAGTAACTCTTCTGCTCCTGGTGCTTCGCCTGCAAGTGGCGCTGCACCGCTTAGCGTGTTTGTGGAACAGCAGCAAAGGCAACTCGTGGTTATGGCGAAGGCTTAGACTTACTTTGATTATTAGTTTGCACTTATGTTTGAAGTAGTCTTCTATTCTCTACCTTCTGAGCTTCAGCGTGATGAAGATGGTACTTACAACGGCTGTTGCTCTCTCTTGTTTGTTGATTTGCGATGATTATAATTTGATGCAGTTAGAAGTTTCTTTCTAGTGAGTGACTGAGAAGCGCTACATCAACCTCTTCTAACCTGCAACAGCAGCAGCATCATCATGCCAGTTCCACGACTGGCAGTCCCCGTGCATCACGCTCTATGCTCCAACAAGGCAGCTCTAATCATGAAGATCTCAACAGGCAAGGAGCGACGAGGTCGCCTGCCAGTCCCATAGTGAATAAGAAGAGCCGAAGCAAGATCGTTATTGATTGCCAGCAGCAAACGTCGATGGAGAGTGGAAGCAAGGAGGCTGTTGAGGTGAACATGGCAGGATCGTCGGTGCTTTCGCCGTCGGGGAAAAAGACACGCAGCCGCAGACATTATGGCATCACTTAGGCTGTGTTGAAGTCGAAAGACATAAGAATACAACTTGTCCTTCTAAGTACCTCTGGTACTCGTGTATTCCAAGTATGTCGGCTATGCCTGCTAGATCCTTGAGGTTCTCTTTTTCCTTAGACATGATGAATTTGCGACTCCAGGATCGTGCTTTTCTCCATGTCTTAAGGATAGCAATTATCCTTCTTCTTCTAACCAATCGGAGCTTTGAAGGAATCGGGTGAGCATCCTCAGAAGAGTCCGACTGATCGGACCGAACAGCGAGAAATTTTGCACTTAGCCGCAACTTCCACACCCAGAACCTTCAGGGATAAGATTCTGCGGAGGACGGTTGACAAGCAGCGCCGACAAGTCTATGAGGTGCCTGAAGACTGCACTAATATCGCGGAGTTGAGTGAAGCTGTCTTTTGATACTATGTATATCGTGATAAAACGAAGGCATCAGGACGAATACGGGGATCGAGAGTACTTTAATGGAGAGGACAGCGACAGCGATTATCGTCCGTTAATACCGTTAGATCTTCATCTGTTTGCTCTATCCTTGGTGGTATTTCCTGTACAAGAGCCATATAATGTTGTTGTTAGATAATCGATTAGCATTCCATAGTATGAAGTATTTGTTGTATGTGAACAGTATGAACAGTCTAGCAGACGTATTTGGTTGTCGTTTTTGCACAGTAATTCATCAGTATCAGTAGTTGCTAGCGAAAGCGAGCATATTAAAGGTTCTGACTGTTACAAGAAGGTGAATGTCTCCTAATGTCGACTGAATGAAGTAAGTGTCGATAGAGTCGCGAGTAGTAACACATTCGCAAGTATATGATTGAGTTTGAGAGGTATTTTTAGTCTTACAGTTAGAGAAAAGTCATTCATCATCGGCATTCCTATAGCTTCAGTAGTGTATATTCAACATAATTAGGAGAGAATTTTTCCATTTTGTAACTCTTGGTATTATGATCATCTATCGTCAAGTACAAGGCAATGCATAAGCCGAAATTATCCGAAGTATAAGGAGTATCATCATTCACAGTAAAAAAGTTGATGAAGTAGAGTAAATCTCTCTAGGAGACTACAGGTGGAGGTTGATAATGAGTTACCACTTCTAGGATATAGAATATCACTCACATGTTCTGAGATATAGAAATTGTAGATTGGAGAAAAACTTGAAAGGCTCACGCTAGGCTTTACGCTTCCTCTCACCATCCTTTTTGGATCTTTTCAGGACTCTTTTCTTTAGTCTTGACCATGGTTGAGGATAACGTTAAAGAAGTTTTATAGTACTACCCATTTTTGTTCTTGTACCTGTAAGATACGTCCATTGGAAGAGGATCAATTTCAAGAAGTACATAGAAGTAGTTGAATAGCGGTAGTGAAAAACTGTAGAGGACAGAAAGAATGAATGAAAGAATGAAATAATCATGTCTCTGCGTACACCTCACAACTGTATCTATGTGAGTAGACCTCTTAGCGAGTTCTGCCAGTGGAGACCGTGCTGTGTTCGAGGTTACCGTGGTGCGCCAATATTCTCTGGTAAGAAGATCATGCTGGTTTGCGAGAGAGGAAGAGTAGCTTGCTTGTTCATCATGAAGCGAGAGTTGCTTGCAAATAATATCAAGAATGACTGACTTCTAAAATTTTGCCGTGTCTTTGACCGAGAGACGACGATCCTTTAACCGAGAGACGACGATCTTATCCGTTAACCGAGAGACGACGATCCTTTGACGTGATGCATTCATGTCACTGATGAAGACCAACACTCAATATGAATATTTCGAATCTCCACGTCCATCAACACTTTAGAGGCGCGCGTCATTTGATTGAGACTCAATCAAGACGAGCGAAAAATCGATTTTCAACTTTCTAACACTCTAACAAGAACAAGATGTTGCACCCTCAGAGGCTTCATCACGGCCCTTAACAAGCTTCATCACTTTGGAGATATTTTTGGAGACAAGGACTTGCTTTCCAGTGGTTAGTAAGAAACTTGACAGGAGGAGGAGCTTCGGCTCCCTCTCGGGACCATAAGCGGGGAGTCGCTATTGCAGAAACGTGATCATTTGCTTCCTTGCTACAACCTGGAGTTGTACTATTCATCAAGAAGGTTCTACTGCTTTTTGTGAGGTGGCTGAATCGTTTTTTTGGACGAAACTAACAGCGTCCTCTAGCTGCGTCGTCTTCCAAGTCCTTTTGGAGTTGGACCTCTCCGGTATCTCGACTACTCTCAGTGGTCCACCTTCACCATGGAGAACGCAGAAGGATCAAGAGGGGGACCCGGAGATCCCTATGCAGCGCAAGCTACTCTCCGACCCTTGCGCGAGAGATCGCCTAAACGGACAAGTAAAGATTACGACTTCTTCTACTTCTACAAGATTTCTTGAGTGACGACTTCTCGCTCGAAAAATATCCAACTTCCTCGTCCAGTTGGTAAATAAGAATGCAGTTGCAAAAATTGTTGAGCAAGCGCGAGCTGCTAGAAAGTCGTGATCTAATATCAGTGTTACACCTCTAGATGAACGACAGGTAAATGAATGAATCGAGTACAACTTTGCTCCCCTGATACCGGCTCCCCTCGGAGATCTCACATCCCACATCACTATCAGAAAAGCCTTCATCTAAGTTGAAAAACGGAAAGCTCAGAAGTTGAAGCGTATTTTGTCGCCCAGTGACTATGCGGTGCCAGACCACTTGCTTCCTCCGTTTTCTGGGTACCGCGACGCAGAAGGTAATCGTATTGAGACTCCACCTCGCATCAGAAAGCGCAGAAAGTATAAGGAGAAGCAGCGGAAAAAGTTGGAGGCGGCGAAAAATAGAGGAGGAGAGTTAAGAATCTTAAGAATCAACGCAAGACCTTGGTAACAAGTCCACCTTTAGTAAAAAGTTATCTGGCTTGAAGAGCTCAACAACAAAGAAGGAACTCTGATAGGTGAACAGGCCAACGCCTAGGCCTAAGCCACTTCTGATTTAGAGGCCTTAAAGAGCGACGAGATCGCTTTTTCGAATTTTCGTACTACAGAAGAAACTCATCATCATCATCATCATAATCTTCATCATGATGACATAATCATCATCATCATCATAATTATCATAATCATCATCGTCTAATGAAACAAAGCGCAAACAATATTAGCAGCAAGGGAAGAACTACTCCTGTAGCCTCTTCCCCAGAGCCTGTATCCTCTTCGTCTGAGGTCGCTTCTTCTTCTCGTGTTTCAGCTACGTCTGTCACGAACTACCAGGACAACTACGAGGAAACGCAAGGCTTGCGTCGTCGTACACCGGTCGACGATTCTGATGATGGGTCTTATGGATGATGTTTCTTCTCCCATCTTTATTAACAGACCATGGAGATCGAGCTCATAGCCTACACGTTTACTTTTAAGGGGAAGTTTAGGGTCTAGTACTCAGTAGCCTCGATGGTCTGCCTCGAAGATGGAAAAAATATCATCCATATGTCTGAGGCGAGTACGAGTAGTTCTGGGTCGTCCGCCTTACCAGAAGGCGTTTCTTGGCAGCCACCGCCTAAGAGCGGACAACCTGGAGGAAAACATCAACAGTTTTTCTACTATTAAGGCTAGATTATAACTATCGGATGTGCTGAGTGGAGTCTATTAAGTAGTTTTTTGGCTATCGGATAGTAATAGTATCCCCTCTGGATAATTAGTTATGCTGAGTGGAGTCCCCCTTGATTTAAAGGGGAAACTAAGGGGGACACAAGGCACGCAACTGAACCAGGCCTGGTGAAAAACAAGGGCTAAGACAATGGAGAGGAAGATGGACAGACGGATGGACAGACGGATGCAGAGACGTACGCGACAGACGCGATGCACGCTGGCTTCAACGAAGACGATGCTGGCCTGAACGAAGACGCTGGAAAAAGTTGGTTGTCGGAGAATATGACGCTGGTCGTAGGCGGATCCGTAGGTGGGTTGGTCCTTCTGATTGGTATCCTCTTATGACAACAAGGATCATCTTAACTGACCCATAGGACCCATGATGAAGAGAACTAGGGTAGAAGACGAATTTATCTATCATCGATCTACTTCGTTTCGTGTAATGTATTTGAATTCGTTAGATAATTACCTTTATTATGATGGATCCATTCTCTGAAGTGCACCGTTGACGCATAATATTAAGGGTAGGTTAAAGGTGCTTTTGTTACCGTTTGTTATGGCTCTCCTAAGGGGGACAGCCATGACAAGCGGGATAAACGAACGCCAAAAACCTACCGCTAATAATAATGTGCCTCAGAAGAGGCTCTAATCATCTTAGTATACTAATCTTGCTATAATAGATTCCCCTCAGACTACTTCCTCTAATCTTAGTATGCTGCTTTTGCTGCCTCTCTGGGTCGGGTGCTGCTTCGGGTGCAACTACTGCGCAAACGCCAGGAAGTACATCATCGGTCGCTTTTGGGAAGGTTAAGGCCCCTGAGTGAGTACTCATATTATTACAACTATAGTTATTCATCTCTGTAGTGTTAGACTACTGTTACCTCTTCATCAAGTCGAGCATGCTACTATTTATCTCTTGTAACTAAGCAGGTGAAGGTGTACTATCTTTGATCAAAGGACATCTTCTGGGGAACATCGATAAAATATATCTCTTGTAAGGTGTGCGCGTCTTTGAAGAGGTGTGCGCGTCGTATTGTTTTCAAGGAGTCGAAGTCCGTGAAAAAGGATGTCATTTTCTAGATCATGTCACTTTTTTTTCGAATAATCTTGGGATCGTCTAATGAGAGTCAGCCCACGCTCACTGGTGCGAGCAACAACCTGAGAGAGGGCTTGCCCGGCGGAACTTAAGGCTTCACCCACTATTAATCTATCTCCTCTTTGTTGTCTTGGAAAGAAGAAGAAGAAGATATGTCCACCTCCGAATGCAACTGTACGCAAAGAATACAAGGGAGATAATACTATTACTAGTCCATTACGCAATGTAGTTACTAGTGTGAGTACTACAATCTAGTGCACTCATCATCATCAATATAAGGGACGAGACAATACTATTACTGAGGGACACCCAGGGAGACAATGCCTACAACAGGAATCAGAACTTGGGGTAAGCTCTAAGGAAGTGGCAAAGACAACGCCAAGGAGAATGGTGGTGGCGGTGGTGGTGGCGGTGGTGGTGGTGGCGGTGGCGGTGGCGCCCGTGGCGGTGGCGACGGCAAAACTCGACTCTTAAGGCCAAAGAGAAAACTATTTTTATACATCCTGAACGAGCCGCAACATAATGCTTGGGCCTTTGTTCAGCTGGGTTCCTAAGTGCCTGTTCTTCCTGCGGTGGCTTATCTTCGTCCTCGTTGAAAAGATTTTATCTACTAGAAAAAATAAGACGACTCGCCCCTTTTTCTATGAAAAACATGCTAGAGCAGCATCAAGTACGTAGAACGAACGTGAGGAAAGCACCCCTTTTTTTTTTACTGGGTGTCAATGCGATAGGTCTAAGAAGGCCGACACCGGAGGAGGTGGCAGCTGAACTCCAAAAAGCCACACCGGTTGATTTCATTACGAGCGGAACTGAAGCAAGAACTCGTCTAGAACTGTTTATAGATACCAGCAACTCTGGAACCACATCAACAACTGTTTTGTAACCAGGTAGTGCAGTCTGTTGCTGATCATCTGACGATCAGAAGATGAGTCGAATCACGGTACTAGTGGTGGATGTGGAAGCTTTTTTACTACCGTGAAAAAGCCTGTATAAGTAATTGAGCTCCCTAAAAAGCTCGTAATCAAAACAACCGGTTAGTTTTTACCTCTAAACCTTAGGTTTATCCCAATCATGATCCTGTAAAATGTATCAAAAAGAGTACCAGCAATCGGCTCACTGATTGCCAAGCAGACACGTTACTAACCTACATTGGAGCACGACACAACACAGACCACTGTCATTATTCGTTCCTACAACATGACGCCGGACTGACTACAACAATTGCATAACTGCACAACATCCCTACAACATAACGGCTACTAGAAGATGACTACAAGAAGATGTTGACTACTTCGATTCTAGGGCTTGGTTGTCGATCTCTACTGCCTAGAACATGTTGATGGACTTTCGTCACTCTAATCACGGTACTGGCGTTGGAACCGAAGAGTTCCTAAAAACGGAACCAGTTGCGGAAATCATGAAGAAATGTAGAGAAGGGAAAGGTGGCATAGTGGTGGATGTGAAACCACCTCTTAAGGCTTACTGATGTTGTATCTACTATTTGTTCTAGCTTGTGTTTACGATCGTGACGTTTACAAACTTTAGAACACGACTAGACAAAAAGTGGAGGAAAGCGAAAGGGCCTAATAAATAAATCCAAATCGTACTAGTAATATCATGTAAAAACTCATTCTCATTCTCTAACGTGAAAGGTTTGCTCGAAACGAAGAAAGTGAGAATTAACGTGATAGACGATGGAGTAAGTGTCACGGAGGTTCGTGCCAAGCTGACAGAGGCTGCAGCAAAGGAAGAAGCCAGCAAGACCACGACGGATCCTTCCGCGACGGACCCATCGACATCTGGAGAATTATATTTACGACTGCTAGAAGAGGACTACACAACTGCTGGAAGTTGCTAAAAACTCACTGTTTTTGGAGACTTACCTACTTTTAGACATTCTCTATCCACCTCGCTGGAGAAGGACGGCATCAGTCAATCATTTACATCTGGGTCATCAGAACTCAATACTATAAATATATTCTCTATCCACCTCGTTCGTCTCCTGCTCCTCTACGTAAGCCGCGAAACTCTAACTTTTGATGTGGAAAAAGTTGTGATTGCGGTGGAGGCGAAGGACTTCCTCGAATACGTGGAGAGCAAGTTTACAAGTCATCAACTCATTTTCAAGGTCGAAGCGCCAACGGATAAAGTAGGACTCCACACGCCTCCGGTGTTATTAAGGCTTGTAGTTGGCAGTTACTGTTTCTGCTCCTCGTCTTAGTCTGTAGATGGCAGTTACTGTTACTCACCTTACAACTCTGTGGCCCTCTATCAATCTAGGAAATGTGTTCATCAGGACTATCAAACTCACGTCACGACTTTAAACGTCCGTTCATGATAATGGTCAAGCCTAAGTAGGTGGATATTGATAATGTGGTGAAAGACAAGTGGTTGTGCCACTACATACGGCACTATATTTGTTGGGACCATTTTAATAGAGTAGTCTCTTCTGAACCTCCTCCGGAACTATCGAGAACATTTTTTTATCTCCTGTACTATAGATACATTTATTATTTAAGCAACAAGGACGTCTCTAATGACATCTGGAGATCTCGTTTCCCTGAAGAATCTTCCGAAACCGAATGAAGCACGTTTGGTGCCCTTTCTGTTACGATAAAAAAGTAGTAAGTAGTTGCAGTTGCTGGAATTCTTCTTTTCTGTGGCCGCGTGCATTCACCGGAGAGGCAGGCTTACCCTGCGGAATGTGAATCAAGTCCGATCCTAGTATTCTTTTCTGAGAATGTAGCGCTTCTTCAAGTACAGGGCAGTTAATCAGGGTTGTGCTTCAACGTCTCATTTTTCAGAGAATGCATAGGTGATAGTACGTTGTTTCCAAGTCTACCTTGCTGCTATTCCATTTGATCAGCCGTGATTGATAAGCTTCCTAAGCTCTAACCTGAATGCCTTCAACCGCGAAAGGGACCTTTCGATCCCAGTATGGCGGAGCAGTGCGCGGCAGTGAAGCTCGAGATACCTTTATAGTCCCTGACTTGGGCAAAGCAGATGGAGACATTGCAAAAGCACTGACTGCAACACTTAAGGCATTTCTAGTTTGGTGCAGGTTGTTATAAGTGTCTTTGCGGTCGTTAAATCTGCAATGAATGGGATAAGTGAATAGTCCTCTCAAAAATCAAATCGAAATGCTACATCAGATCTCCTTCTGAGCTTGTTCTGGCCCTTTCTTTGTCACGTAGTTGCTTGTTGCCACTAGTTTTCTAGTTTATTTCCTCTCCACGTCGTCCACCCCTAAACCCTAAACGCCTCTTGCTTGTTCTAATTTCAAGGGAGAATTTTTGCCCTTTTCCGGCACTCTAGCTGACTACCCGTTAGTCTACGACCTGCGCACGCCAGCCGCCTCGTTCCTCCAGATAACTCGTCGTGGCGCCTCTTTTGGTACACCGATTTTCGTACCTAGATAGACATCTCATATATGATTCAGGGCCGGACGGTGCCCTCCCCTGTGGTCTGGTCTGTGGTGGCGCGCGCGCGCGCTTTCCCGCGCGGATTTTTCGCGGATTCTAGTGGTGGAAGGCCTCAAAACTTGGCGCGGGCCTCCCCTTGGGCCTCTCAGCGTGTTCCTGAGGGACCTCCTGGCCTCTGCTGACCCTCGCAGGCGGGAGGTCTCCGGGGTAAAAGGCCGCCGAAGGCGGCCACGGTCGCAAGAGCAAGCAAGCCGATGGCCAAAGGCCCGGAGGGTACAGGCGGCACGGCTCAGGGGGTCCAGCCCCTCGCCTTTTGCCGCCTTTGGAGGCCTTCCGCAGCCGGAGCACTGGCGCGGCGACGAAGCCAAACAGATGCACGTCTGGCACAGGCCGGCACCTGGACGGGGGCGCAGGCGGTCCCTTGGGCCCCTTTTGAAGCCTCCCACCATCATCGGAGGCCGATAGGGAACAGCCCGACAGCTTGAAGGGAGCGGAGGGGGGAGGTCACTGGGCGCCCTTTGGAGGCCTTCCACTCCTGGCAGACGCCTGCAAATGGGGACCAGGGCGCACGCTGCCCCCCTCCGCTAGGGGGGGCACCGTCGACCCGCGTCCTGGAACATATATAGAAGAGTTAGAAGGAGTGATCATTTACTGGAAGAAGAACAGAAGAGAAAGATTGCCGTTTTTGTATGAAAGAATCTCACTCTTGTATCTGTTTCTTGAGGTGATCGACCCCGCCGCCCTGGGAATGTCTGATCACATTTTTCTTTCCATTCTCCCAGGTGTCGCAGATAACGCCTTCCGTCTGCCTGGTAACGATTCTGCTGCCGCTTCTGTTCTGCAAGTTCACCAAGCAGCAGCAGCGCCGACGCCAGGAGCAGAACCACTTATGTGAATAGAAGTGTACTAGAAGTAGGAGAAAATGGTCATGCTCCGTATCATGCCCAAACTGTTCCTATCTATTTCTTTCCCTGTTTCTCCTTTTTTTCTCCAAAAGGCCGACTCAACCACAGACAGAATACATCAGCATGCATAAGTGATCTTCTTGCTATCATATTATGATCCAATAATCATCACATAACATCAACCCTCGTGATCCCTCTAAGCAGTCCGAGCAACCACCACCAGCAGACGGCGGAGAGACAAAGAGTGATCTGCAAATGAAAGTTTTGTTAAGGCTAACGCTAAATCATTTCTATACCTAGTATCTATCAGATACCTACCTCCGCATGTACATTATGGAATAACACTATGCCAAAAGCGAACATAGAAAAGTGTTTTTTTAGCCAAAAAAACGCACAGAAAGCCCGGGGGAGATCAGTTGGGCCGTATTCGTCTCAAAATGAAAAATTTTCATTCTGAGACGAATAATGTACAGAAAGGCGCTTTTATCTGTATTAATCTGTCTCTGCCTATGCAAGAGATACGTCGACATCATGTGGATTAGTAGCGTTATGTTGTAGAAATTGAGAGAAAGAACTGAGGGGCCACGACAGTTAGATGTAGTTGTACTTGAGTAGTTGTTCTAATGATTTTTTTAGAGAACAACAATGAGGACGCAGCTGCAGGCATGTCAAATGGATACTGGCCTAACATGGGCATGTTCGTGCTGGGCCTAAATGGTGCTGCCCAGACATTGAAGATTGTAGAACAGCTCCACTTGAGCGAGAACGAGAAAAAACTCTTCCAAAAAGTTAAGGCCGTATGTTGATTAGTACCAGTAGTTGCAGTAGTTCGTTGTGCCAGAATATGCTTAGTACCGAGAATACCATCATCAACGTTTACTATCCTCGCGCTCATCTGCATCAACAGTGGTATTCTAGTTGTAACAAACTACTCGAAAACTGAAAATAACCGAGTAAGTGACTGAAATAAGGGAGGTAAGTAGGTTTGACAGGGCTACTCTTCCTTATTCAGGCTCAACTGTGCTCATTTCAAGTAGTTACTCGGTTATTTCAGTTTTTCGAATACCAACCCTAGTTGTACTAAATCTCCCCCAGGCATTTTCTAGAGGTGAGCCCCTGGGGACTGGGTAGGGAGCAGGGACATTTTACTTTAGTGATGCTCACTAGGGGTGGTCGTTTCTAGTAGTGTCTAATGAAGAGGGGACGCGTTTGGGTGTGCAATTCCTGGTTTCCTGGAAAGAAGCTGAGGGACTCATGAGAAAGCCCATGCTGGTCCTCCCGGCCGTGACGCTAGCCCTGGACGGGGCAAACGCATGGAAGGACACGGTGGAGCGCATGATCAAGAAGGACCTGAGTGTGGTGGATGGAGTTGCCGACGCGAAGGAGATGCAGGTGGCTCTTGTTGTGCGTGTCCTTCTACAAAAGGTTATGTGGACGAAAATACAACTTAAAGCTTTTCCGTGACAAGAACTTCGTTCTATGCGTAGCACACCTCCTGTTGCTCTTTATTTTGATCGTTTCCAGTGAAGACGCCATGGCGGTGACCTTCTCTGTTTCACAACTGTTTCTAAGATACAGTCTCTCTTTGTGTTTCGCTCTCTCTCTCTCTTTCGCTCTACGCGATGACGATGCTCTTCTCTGCTTCTCCTTCTTTCTCTCTCTCTGTTTCACAACTTTCTCTAAGATGGAGAACGCTCCTCCCGGTGTGTATACCTCGCGCGTTTTGCATTACGGGAATAATTTTTATCAACCGGGCGAGCCATTCGCGGTGCCTGGGATGGATGTGGCAAAGCGGTCGTACTTTCTCCTGTTGAGAACAAACATTCGCGGCAGAATTATGGATGACGATGATTTCTAATACCAGACTAGTTCGTTGATGATCATTAGGGTTAGGGAAACCGACCTCCTGAATGAAATAGCGACATAAGTATTTCTGTCTGTTCTAAGAATTCAATGGAAGAGAACAAGGTGAAAGGCGAAAGTAAGGAGGAAACGAAGAAAATGAGCGATCTCTTGAGGCTTCTTGCTGATGGTCTTGTGGAGTTTCAGGGTGAGGAGAAACAGAAGCCCATCGTGGGCACGTTTCAGCTGACGAAGGAAGCCATTGAGAGTCTGCGACGTGCTGAGAATAGGGGGCTCAGAGATATCCTGGAGCACCCGATGTCAAAGCCCCACCGGGGAACGAACGACGAGGATTAAGGCTTCTGAACTTCATGAATCTCGTAATCCTTCCATATTTATCATTCATAAAAATACAGGGAGAATCGTCCCTGAAGAACCATACCTCGAAAACCATATCATAGGATCTTCCCTCAAGAACCGTATCTATAAATAACTACAGGGAGGGCTCGCCTCTACAACAACTAATATGGGGATGATCCCTCAAGAGCCGCCTGTATCTAAGAAGTACTCAAATTGATACAAGTGTCTGAGATATGAGAAGAAAAAGTGTACTCATCGTCATCCTCATGAAATTAGGTAGATTTTATGTAGAAAAGTAGCTAACTCTCTGAGTATGAGTACACTTTTTCCTTTCATGAGGGATACCTTCTTTAGACTAAGAGACACTAGTAAGTAGCCCTTCTTGAGACTATCCTACGTGCCTTTTTTCTAAGACGCGGCTGTGCAGTACGAACGCTGGGTGATGAAGGGGCATCCTCCGCATTCTGAGAATCCTGCATTTTCTGAGCTTTACAGTGAGGACTCTGTTTACGGCTACACATGATTGTTCCTATACATAGGTCCATTTTAGGAGTATGTCCGTTTTAGGTAAATAGGAGTGTGTCCATTTCAGGAGTCAGTATGATGGGAGATGAAGTTCAAGTTGCTGCTCTTTACATCATACAGGGTGGTTTGTAGTTGTACAACTGTTGGACTTCTATATAATTCATCCTATAGGACGAGTGTGTCCGTGTCGTGCTTCGATAATTTCCGGCTACAGCATGTGATACTTCCTTTTGCTAGTACAGCATGTGATACTTCTGCTACAGCATGTGCATCCTTGTTTCGTTTTCTACTGTTGTCCGTACGCTCACGCTTCTACTTGTTTATGTTATACCGTACGCTCACTGTGTAGTCCTCGCTGCTGCTCCTCTGGGAGGACTGGGACACAACAAGTCTCAGTAGTGTAAAACATAAAAATTGAGTAGAACTACATTCATTATGAATATATACGGAAGTCTCTTAGTTGGTAAATTCTTAGACCTACAAGATTACTATACTCCATTATTGGGTACACTACTACTACGTGAAGACTTACTCCTCATCTAAAGTATGTACCAGTTTTGTGCTCACGTTTCCTGGCCGAGCATGGAAAAAATGGGGGAAGCACTTGCAGAGACAGTCTCGGATGCCAAAAACAGGTTCGATTATGTCCACCAAGTGAGCATCCTCAACATCATGCATCATCCTTGGTTGGCCTCTTGTTCAAAAAACCAGAAGAAACACATCTTCGTCACTTTTTCACATGGGTGAAAAGAAGCCCATTCCAAGGATACTATTGCTCTCAAATAAGAGGAAGATGCGAGCGTGGTAGCTCTAATTTGATGCACAAGAGAACACTCAGATGGGCATTCAAACCTTTTGCCCGGAGGGCATGGTACTCGCCAAAAAAAGCGATGTGCAAGTTAAGGCAATTGATTCGCAAAAATATTAATTACTTGCCTGGCCTTTCTTTTTTCAGTTTTATTTGTTTCTTCTAGTTAAGTCGGAGAGCTCCACCAACAATATTACTGAGTACGGTGCAGTCGCTGTGAAGCATAGTCCATATATACTGCCATAGAAACCAAAAAAAACTAAACTACGTTTGGCTAGATGAAGATCGAAATCTACCACGTTCAATTTGAAGCAATTATGATCCCTTTTATTCAACAGCTTCAGCTAACTTCTTTTGTACTACAACTTTAAGCTTACTACAGAACTTGAGAAACTTACTCTCAACAAGCTAAAGTACTTAGTACAGAACTTAACAAGTTAAAGTACTTAAGAAGTGTTGGAACATCCGAACACGTCCAAGCGCACTATGAGGCTCTTGAGAGTAAATGAAATGATTATCGTTGCAATGTAACAGAAAGACGATCAGAACGGACGCGCCGAATGATCACTGACTGCCTAAGGCCCTGAAATGGTATCAAAATGGTTTCAATGTCATTGGGATACCATGAAGGGTCATAGTGCAGTTAAAGATCTGGGAGATCTTGCTGCTAATTCATGTTGGAATTCATTGAGTTCAAATGATGATCATACGAGGAACTAACACGAGTTCAAGACAAGGAACGGTATTGATCATGATCAAGGTGACGAGTGAGAGCAGTCATTTGGCATTGAAATCAGGTTCATTCATTGGATCTTGAGCCAGTAAAGACCATTGACCAACGCCCCTCCTCAATCGCTAGGTGAGGAAATGACGAAAGTCACACGCGGTCTGGCGTTACCTGCTCTGACCCAGAACCATCACGATTCGCTGTATAGCCACGGACGTCACCTTTGACCAACGACCTAACACCCTAAGAAGATAGAATAGGTAAGCACCGCCAAAGAAGCAGAACTTGAACCAGACTCAGCATCTTCTTCTTCTGAGTCACTATCATCTTCAACATGGTTACGGCTAATTACTGGATTCTCTATGTGATGTAATAATAATCTGCGTTGAGTAGATGAGCATGAAAGTTTCGTTAGTCCATCTGCTTTCATCAGGTGAGTGGGACAGAAAACGACTTTCTCAGCTGCATCTCTAACCCTTAAGTAACGCAATGCATAGTGTCTACTTTTAGGCTTCGTATCTTCACTCTTTGCTGTCGAGATTGCAGACTGGTTGTCTATCCACAATATGGCATCATCGAGGGATGGCGATATACCAAACCGCGTTTCCACTAGTTGAGTGGGTAAGGGATTGAAGAAATCTGTAAAATCATGCAGCTCGCTCATGACAATAGTGTCCGACGCGGCTATATACTCTGACTCTGCAGTTGAATACGCACGCACGGTTTGGGTATTGCGTTTCCAACAGATTGGAAAACCCCGATAGTACATAATCGAGCCACTGGTCGAGCGCATGCGCTTTATGCAGTTTGCGAATCCTGCATCTGAGAGCCAGTTAGTATACGGTAGCTCTCTTCCTTCTGGTAGGAGCTTCTTGTAAATTTCGTTGAATTCTTCCTCACTTTCTGGAGAGTAATAGAGTCCTTGGTCCTTTGTCGTAGCTAGATACTTTAATACTTTTCTACAGGCTTTTGCAATTCTTTCAGTAACGGGCTTACTGACATACCGAGCCAATGTCGCCACAGGGACGCAAATATCTGGCCTTGCGGTTGTCGATATCCAGAGCAGTGCGCCAACAATCTCACGCAATGGAAACCCGGCTGCTAGCTTAAGCCCCTCCTCAAGCAAAGCAGACTCGTCGAAATTTGGAGACCACACCGGCTTACCTAATGTTATTTTATACGTCTGTAAAGTCTTCCCTATGTACACATCCATCAGGATTTTCACTGAACGTGCTTCCCGACAATAGTGCACAATCGCACCAAGAAAGTCGAACTCTAGCCATTCGAAACTCGTGTGAGAATCGACTCGCTTTGCCATCTCAATAGGTCGGCCAGGGGCGCGACTAAAGATCCGGTCGAGCTCGGACCGTAACTCGTGATAGTCAGGCCCAGTAGCTAAGTTATCATCAACATAGACTGACATCTTCATATACTTTCCTGGGTGCGTTTTGCTCTTTTTCCGCCACAGTCCTGGAGCAGAAGGACACGGCTCCCATCCGAGTTCGGACAATAGCACGCAATACTTCTTGAACCAGGCTCGTGGAGCGTCCTTGAGCCCATATAGAGCTTTCTTAAGCTTGACGATATCCGCTCCATGCTTCTCCGCCCACACTGGTGGAAGACGGCAGAAGACGTCGCGATCGAGTTCAGCATTAAGGAACGCAGAATCAAGGTCGAAGGGGATGACGAAGTCAGAGTCCGTCGCTGCTGAAACGAGTAAAAGTCTATTCGCAGCATGTGACACTACAGGGGCGTAGGTGTCGATATTCCCCGAACGATCAAGATTCCCGAGCACACAAGCACGAGCTTTGAAAGTTCCATCACGTTTTACCGTGAGAACGATTGCTATAGGCATTACCTGAGAAGAGGTTCGCAGCTCCTCGTCAGTAGCTGGCGCCCAAGTCTCAAAGGCAAGTAGTCTAGCTTCCTCCTTGGTGATAGCTGCACGCCATTTCTCGGCGTCAGGGCTTTTCAAGGCTTGGGAAACTGACAGCATGACATGTGCTTCGAGAAAGGTCTCCCCTTCTTCCAGCTCATGCCCGCCTGCTAGCATGGCAAATTTATGCATGTCTTTTCTTAATGCTTCTAGCTCGGCTTTTGTTCTTCTTTTGCGTTGTCCTGGATTCTTATCCTTGCTCCCTTTAGGTCTTCCTCGGCCTTTCTTCCCCTCCTCAACTTTGCCTGGTTGAGATGGTGGAATGGGTAAGGTCCTCGGATCCCTTGCTTCAGGATTAGAGTCAGGCGACACACGCTCCGATGAGATATTCCCCTCCTCAACGCGTTGCGCGTCAGAGTTGGAATCATCACCGGTCTTTGGATCTTCCTCTTTGTCCAAAGATTCACAGAAAAACTCACCAATGTCATTGTTATCTAGTATCATTTCCATGCCGGTTGGATCGCCTGAGCTGTACTCCGTGCCAGAGAAGCGCGGCTGACAGGCCATACGTTGCAGCGCATGTCTGTGCAGGACGGGACCCAGCGACGGCGTGCCAGACTGCAGGTTTTCCAGCGGGTCATAATCAACATAAATGCCCTTCGACGTAGGCAATAGCCAATCAATGTTCTTGACTAATATCGACTCTCGAAATTTTACGTCTAGTGTGGAATACTCACTCCACTTGAAGCCAGCTTTCGTTCTCCCATCGTTGTGATATGTACCTACTAGCCAACCAGACGAAACTGGACACAGACCGAGAAACACACCACGCCGATAAGGTGACGCAAGCTTTGCTTCTTTCTTGTTGGTGGTGTCTACGACCTGTTCACGAAAGTACACCAAGCAACCAAATCTTCTTAACATACCTAGACCACTTTTCGAGGACTTCTTTCCTATCCTCTTTTCTAGTATCTCGACAGGACTCATTCCATCACGTTCTGGCATTTTTGCATAACGATGCGGTAAGCGATTCCAACAATCTCCGGCATACTGTAAGCAGTAACACCAAAGACGTCGGTCGACTTTGACCAACATGGTACGTACAGCACCGAAAATGGTCCGCATGAAACGTTCGCAAGTTCCGTTCATTTCTGGGTTGTAAGGAACTCCAGGAATTTCCGAAACCAGTAGCGATTGCATGACTTTGGTCATATGGTCACTACTTAGGACGGGTTCGTTATCTCTACGGATGAACCACACCACCTTGTCGTCGAGTGACAATGAGTAGTCCTGGCGAATGCCTTTTATTACTTCTTCAATCACCTCTACGCAGTCCGACTTGAGGCAAAGAGGACGAACGAAACACATTTTAATCGAATCACAAATAATGACTAAAGCACATCTTTTGCTTCTTATAGATACTGGTCTAATACCAACTGCGAAATCAATTGCAAGTGTTTTCAATGGAGAAGGTATATGTCCAGGGGGTCTCACTTTTGCATGAGAGCGTCTTTGACCTTTGGTTCGATCACATTCTGGACAAGATACACTAAGGCCATCAACGTGAAAGTGACCAAGTCTACGATGTATGTCTAATCTTGAAGCTTGTGAATGAAGTCTAGCTTCTTCTATACTAGTGCATACTATATCCTCCTCAGTTTCATTTTCTTCTTTGCTAAACATGTCACAGCCTAGAATAGGTAACTGCATCTGGGGGCAATTTGTTATGGGTAGAGAGCGGCCGGAGCGAGTATTGTACAACGTTCCGCCACTTTCTGTGAAATTCATTTGCCAACCCTTTTCATGACAGTTTCCTTCACCTAACCACGGTATAATGCGATCTATGGCTTTTGGTAAGTGTTCAAAGTGTACGCCATATTTTAATCCTAGTTTGTTTTCTTTTAGTCTACCTAGGTTCCCACTTCGCTTTCCAGCAGTGCCACTAATATGACAAAGCCGGTGGCTAATTTTCTTGAAATCGGAACGATGGCTAGACAAATACTTATTTGCACAACTGTCAACAAGTGAAACTGTTTTGCTTTGATTTGCACTAAGATAGCAACCTGAGTGATTGTCAATCATATAGCTTTCATCCCTAAGCAGTTCACTTCTATATTCTTTATTCTCAAAGTTTTCTTCCAAGTTCAGCGAACATTTTCCATCCTCATTTTGGAAATCTTCTTCCAATTCTTCTTCATCTTGGGACTGTCCATCTCGTCTCCCATATCCATTCCATTCCGGATTGGTTTCGACTCAGCGTTGTGGTTGTTGTCCACCCCATTGCTGCTGTGGGTTACCGTTGTCGAATCCTTTTCCTCCACTTTGTTGCGGTGGATAGTTGTTCTGGTGCCACGGAGGGATAGTGTTACCTTGCGGCCAACAGTTGTATGAATTGTTGAAGAAGTTGCTGCCCATGGCTTTGTTAGGTTGGTAGCTTTGACTCATCGGGTTTAGCCAGCATTTGTGCGCCTTATGTCCATATTTGTGACAATAGTTGCACTGGATGCCCTCATTAGGATTTGAGTTCTTAGCACCTTTACCTTTGCCATTTCCTTTGTTCTTCTTACTACTAGAACTACTACTACTACTCTTTCCACTTCCTTTTGTTGCGTAGACCTCGTTCTTGATTTCTTTGCGAATCTTCTTGCGAAGTCGTTTGATCGTTGTTTTCTTGAGAGCGGCAAACGCGTTACCATCGTCATCACTCTCATCTTGACGTTTACGCTTCTTGGTTTTGTTATTGTTCTGGTTTTCATCATCGGAATCTTCGACAGCTGGAAAAGCTTTGCCGAAAGATGGATTCTCGATCTTGTACTCACCAGAGTCAATCAAACTTTGAAGCCGTTTCGTGAGTCTGTCACCGATTTGGACGAACGTTAGATGTTCATCTTCTTGCATCCTCTCGATTGTCTGTCGAAATGCTTTGGAAAACATTTTTGGCAGAATGTCGAGGATTGCTCCGTTTTGTTGATCAGCAACAGCCACACCAACTTCCGGCGGGTATACGGTCGGAGATTGGTTCATGACATCTCTAACCTTCGCCAAGAATGTTGGAACGTCTGGAGGAGAATCACTGTTCGTGAAATGCATCCCTTCCAACGCTTTAGCAGAGATTCGCTGCTCTGTGCGGTCATTTTGACTGAAACCAGCGTCACGGAGGTTTGTTACCACTTCACCAGCGTTCATTACAGTGGTATCCTGATCCTTCATATGTGCTGCGGCTGCACCTTTGAGCGACTTGATGATCACGTTCTTCAAATCTCGCCAATTCTGCTGGAGCTTGCGGTCGTTGTTGTTGGGTTGGTTCGGAATCCCTGCCGCATTGCCGTTCAGCACGTTGTTGAAGTATTGGACTAGGTCCAGGCGGTCCGCTTCTTGCGTTACCGCTCGAAGCCAGTCACGCCAGTCAGATTTCTGTCCCAGTTTGGGTGAAATCTCTCCAAGACTCATATCGGGCATTTTGTGGCGCAAATAATGCGACTTTGTTTTCTCTACTTCTACAAAGTATTGACTAGCAATTTCTTTAATAAGGTAAGGCTCAAGGGCTTGAAACAGTGTTGGAACACCCGAACACGTCCAAGCGCAATATGAGGCTCTTGAGAGTAAATGGAATGATTATCGTTGCAATGTAACAGAAAGACGATCAGAACGGACGTGCCGAATGATCACTGACTGTTTAAGGCCCTGAAATGGTATCAAAATGGGTTCAATGTCATTGGGATATCATGAAGGGTCATAGTGCAGTTAAAGATCTGGGAGATCTTGCTGCTAATTCATGTTGGAATTCATTGAGTTCAAACGATGATCATAGGAGGAACTAACAAGAGTTCAAGACAAGGAACGGCATTGATCATGATCAAGGTGACGAGTGAGAGCAGTCATTTGGCATTGAAATCAGGTTCATTCATTGGATCTTGAGCCAGTAAAGACCATTGACCAACAAGAAGCAAGAAAGTTACAACTTGTTGAGCTTCTTTAGAACCTTTTTACTCATCAACTTCAGCTTTTGGGCTTCCCTTTCCCAGCAGCACTAGGTTAGCTCCTACCTCTAAGTTTGGCTCTACTACTTGAGTATCCCATGAAAAATAGGTACTCAAGTATAGTCTACCCCTTAATTTCTGCCGATCCGGTGCTTGACGCACAGGGCTGAGGCGGAAGCTCCTCTAAATCGAAATCTAAACCTCTACTACTCTACTACTCTATCAATATATACTCCACTACTTCTACTTGAGTACCTCTACTGCTCACTCTTCCGTCGGTGGGTTAGCTTTCCCACTACCATGGATGGGTTAGCTCTCACTCTTCCATGGATGGGTTAGCTTTCCCACTACCATGGATGGGCTAGCTCTCTTCTAAGCAGACACTGCTCAGAGGTCCGGACCCCGAGAAAAAAATTGCGACTTTTGGAGACATGGTGGACTACAGGGATACGCGCGGCATTGAAATGATCATCTTACGGAACAAAGGCACAAAAGATACACGTAAGATGATGCTTAGTTTGTTCCGGTAAAAAAGATCTTTATGTATTAGGTACTTTCCTCTGTTTCATTTCTCCCCCTCTCCAAAAATTAGGAATGTTCGGGTGTATTAGATTTGTGTTAGTTATGGACCTAATAAAGATTAACTATTCCACTATCGTCTAGATCAACTGCAGTATTAGGTACTTTCGAATACTAGGGCGTGTAGTAACTAACTAGGCTGTCCTTTTTTTTTAATAAAAACACGAACTAGTTTCTTCTTTGGTTAGAAACCCTAAACGAATCCCTGTTGAAGACCGCTAAAACTAGTACAGAAACTTCTCTCTTAAAAAGTGTGCATCAGGCTTAGCGAGAGCTGTTCTTCATCTACTCACTTTTTAAAGATAGACTGGTGTCTGTTTCCTAATAGTCGTGTTCTAATATCCTCTACGGAAGCTCAGGATGTTCAGATCTCGAAGCGTATCGAAGTTCCAGGCGACGAGGGAAAGTTAAGGCTTGCAACTATAATGCTGCATATGTCGGGCCCAAATATTATTTCCCTCTATCCTAGGTATATCCCACCATGCAAACTATATTGCATATGTTGGGACCACGACAATCTCGACGAAATGAGGAAAACTCTACTTGTTGCTGCATGGCACGTGGTTCTAATACAGCTAGAAGATAACGAATACTAGTCATCTTGTTTAGGCACGACTTTCTTAAAACACGGAGAAATCGCATTACAATGAATAGCTTAGATCTAAGTAGATACGTCGCAGAGGCGGACAAAGAGGCGCTCACAGCACCGGATCAAGGAGCTGTAGCCGTCGCAACAGCTCGTAATTATGATATAACTTTGACTTATTTCTAAAGTCCTTAATGCTTATGCTATTTACTTATAGGCATCTTCAAACTCATTCGTATGAATGAATGTTGAAAGATATTTTTTTTGGAAGTTCCTTATCCTATCTTCATTTGATGGATCACAGGACTAATATCATTTTTGCGGAGTGACTTCTTCTGTGGGTCATCTTCTTGTCACATCGACTCATCCTGCGTGTAGGTGCCATGTGCTTACTTTTAGGTTGGTCATGCTTTCATGATGTGTTGACGTTCGGGGAATGGGAAGAGGAAGACGACGAAGACGACGAAGGCAAGGAGCTAGCCCCCGAGATTATGATTGATAATCTATTTGATGACATGGAGTAGCTATTTAGCATCATGGAGTAAGTAGCTATTTAGCATCATGGTGTCGGCTCTTCCGTAGCCCCAGACGTCTGCCTCCGCATGGGTAGGCCCCAAACTAACCTAACCTAGCTCAATTTGAGCTACTCACTCCATTTTCTCTATATGTGCTTTGACAAGTCACATAAAAAAATGCATAGCCGGGAAATTTTCCTTCGCCTCAAGCTAGGTAGTCCTTTCGTCCAAAATATGGAGTACATTCAGTAGATTTTATTCGCTAGCAGATGAAAGTGAAACAGGATATCGTTCCAGAATATAAGTCCTTTGAACTAGGAGGCTTCAACTTCAATCCATTTAATATCGTACAACTATTTGACATTGCAGCATCAAGGAAGACGGTGACCTTTCGACGAGACCTTCATTCATGGGAAGACAATACTAGCATAACTCTAATTCTTGCGCAGACCAGGCAAGCGGCTTGCGCCAAAAAAAACTTGCGCGGCTTGCCCCAGCAGGCCGTATTCCGGTGGTGGACGTAGAGTCTCAAGGTGGTCGCATTCCCGTAGGGTTAGACCGATCTGTCCTGGTCGTAGGACTCAAAGCACCAATCTCATGGAAACCGGTATCAGGAATCTTCGACAAGGAAGCTACACATTCTGCTGAACTTGCAGAACCAAACCAAGATACATCATTTCTTGAGCAAGCCGTAGCAACGTCAGAAGCAGCAGCAGATACAGCAGCACCACCTGCAGCACCGCCAGCAGCAGCAGAAACACCAGCAGCACCAGCACCAGCACCAGCACCAACACCAGCAGAAGCAGGAGCACCAACACCAGCAGCACTAACAGCAGCAGAAACAGCAGCACCAGCAGCAGCAGAAGCAGCAGCCGTAGAAGCAGCAGCAGCAGCAGCAGAAACAGCACCACCAGCAGCAACAGCAGCAGCAGCATCTTCTCCAGTGTCAGAGTATCCGGAAATACCAATTGAGCGATATCCGATTGGTGCTGAGCGAGTCAAGCAGTATCTTGAGACCGATAACATGAATCAAAGGGCCCATTTTGAAGCGGGCTTCGAGATCATCGATCCGAATAGCGAAGTTTGCAAACGACCACCACCACCAGGTATCTATGTATACTATTTGTAAGTGCTTACGCCTGTTCTTCCAATTCGAGCTTCATCTTCATTTTACTTGTGATTTAAAAGATTCTTATTCAGCTTTTGATAAGACGAAAGTTGACTTTGGAAGTACTAAAGAACTAAAAACCAAGTACACCTTTTTCATCAACCACAGGTACCACGACGAAAGCTCCTCCACGCTGCAAGCTACCTCCGGGAAGCATCCTGATATATCGCGCACCCGAAGAGAAGTTAAGAGAAGAAACAGAATAGAGAGACGAAGACTTCTTTGCAGTAATAGAGGGACAAGCGAACGAACAACGATCATGACGAAAACAACTGTAAGTAATTGAACACACACTTCGTTCTGGTGTAATTGCACAACGTCATCATGCTAAATTCAACATCTCTCTCTCTCTATGTATAGATCCATCTTCTATTGTTGTTCTTGATCTTATTTCTACCTCGGTACTAATACTATCTTTCCCTCTATCAATTTCCCTGCTCTATGTCCCTGCCTTATCTCCCTAAGGATGCTGCTCTTTCTCCATATGTATCTTCTCTCGACCCTCTAATATCTGTCTCCCATCCCTGTTTAATACGTGTCTCCGACCCTTCATCACTATCTGTGGTCTCGCACCCCCCTTTTTTTACTAACCTGTCTCCCACCCTTTATGTGTCTCCTGGTCAGTGTTTCTCTTCTAATGTTTGAAGGTCAGCCGTATTTACGTGCGGGCCACGTGATATCCTTGGCGGATCCTGTAATGCATCGCTCAATAAGTTTGGAGCTGAAGACGCAAAAAGCGAGACAGGTAATTTGCTCGAAACCTGAAATGAATAAGCGGATACTGAGAATTCTGGGTATTCTATCATCATTAGCGAGTAGCTAACTGAACTGTAAGTGAGTTACTACGTAAGTAGTTGCTCTTCTTTGACTTGTATCTCGAGTGTTCAAGGAAAACGACTACTTGGTGACTTCTATAATAGTGACTTTTCTAGGCTACGCGGTTATTTCAGTTCGTCTTCTTCGCATATTTGAAAATGCATATTGTGATGCGGGATCGATAAGAGTTAGTTTTCTATAGACTCCACTCGACTTTTCGCATGTTTGAACACTGATATGGGATCCATCGATAGGAGGTCTTTCGAGGCTCTACAAGGAGAGCCTTTGAGGCCCTTCAGTATTCTATTCCCTGCCGTATCCTATTACCTACTGTATCCTATCTTCTATCCTACCTGACCTATCCTACCCTACCTGACCTATCCTACCCTACCCGACCCTACCCTACCCTACCCTACCCTACCCTACCCTACCTGACCTATTCTATCCTACCTGACCTATTCTATCCTACCTGACCTATTCTATCCTACCTGACCTATTCTACCCTACCTGACCTCTTCTACCCTACCTGACCTCTTCTATCCTACCCTACCCTACCCTACCTGACCTATTCTATCCTACCCTACCTGACCTATCCTATCCTACCCTACCCTACCCTACCTGACATGTCCTACCCTACCTGACATATCCTACCCTACCTGACATATCCTACCCTACCTGACATATCCTACACTACCCTACCCTACCCTACCTATCCTGCCCTATCCTATCCTATCCTACCTGACCTATTGCATCCTACCTGACCTATTGTATCCTACCTGACCTATTGTATCCTACCTCACAGCACCTTGACGAAGTTTCGGAAGCCGGGAGGGGCAGTGATATTAAAGAGAAGAAAGAGGCAAGAAATGAGGCAAGAAATGCTTAAGGCACATTTTTTCTAGCTGGCAACCAATCATTGCTCATCCTAATAGATATGTATTATTCCAGTAGCCTAAGCCTTCTCTTAGGTTGTTCAATCACGTACAGACCTTCTTCTACGAAAGACGCACAAGTGATTAAGACAGTAGTTGACTTCGTGCAGTTTTTTCAGATAGTTACACAAAAGTTTTTGTATTTCATCGACCTTCGGCTTCGTGTACTTACAACTAAAGCTGACGCACTAACTAGTGGTACTAGTACAACTAAAGTGATTTCAGTTATGTTGTGCATATGATCTAGGTGTTTTCCCTGTTTATTATAATCGATGATGACACGACGATTGTTTTCTAACTAGTTGTTCACTGGAGGTTTTATAACAATGAGTTCTGCCTTGGTCGCGATACACCTACTTACGCGTAATATACAGGTGTCAGTCCTTGAATTTCTAATGAATACTTCACAAGTTAGGGGACAAAGCTGATGAGGAGATGTCCACAACGCCTCCAAGACGCCGTCTTTCTCTAGAGCTTCCGCGTCGGCCTCGCAGTGCGAAGCCGGTGCGCTCTTTCCTTTATGTCGAAGAGCTGAAGAACTTTTATTTCGCTCGTGAAAAGTATTTTATCGATAATTTGACATTGATGGAAAGAATACACAAAGCAAATTGAGTCGTAGTGCTTGATGACTTCTACTTGCTTTGCTAAGTTGTTTCGTGTGCTGGTCTCCTTGTTGATCACCAGTCATCTAGTCCATTCACCAATAATTAACTGGCATTAACAAAAATTTGTATTTCTAGTTTTTTGACTCATACATAATAATCCTGGTTGTACTTGTATTTCTTGTACATCGTGTAGTACCCCAACCTACATGATCCACTCTTTCTAATCTTCGGGTATGGCCGAGATTCCGTCGAAGATTATTACTGAGGACCCCCGAGGGATCAGTCCGTTTTTGAACCGGCAACTACTTCTCGGTGAGCATCATGAGGCATCGCCTGCTGGTGCAGAAGCAGTTTCCTCTTTTTCAGAGGTTGATCATGCTCCAGCAGAAGCAGCAGTGGCCGAGGCGGCAGCTCCAGCAGCACCAGTGGATGGGGCGGCTGCTGCAGTAGAAGCAGCAGTGGCCGAGGCGGCAGCTCCAGCAGCACCAGTGGATGGGGCGGCTGCTGCAGTAGAAGCAGCAGCGGCCGAGGCGGCTGCTGCAGTGGATGGGGCGGCTCCAGCAGCAGAAGCAGTGGATGGGGCGGCTCCAGCAGCAGAAGCAGTGGATGGGGCGGCTCCAGCAGAAGCAGCAGCGGCCGCTTCTGGAGAACATCCAGACGACCAGACAGCTGCCGAACCAGTCGGAACTAGTGTTGAAGCACCCGCCATACGTAGAGATCCAGTACCAGTAAAGACTAATCGTGTAGCAAGCTTCCTGTTGCGCTCAGCGACGATGACGAATGATTATGCTTGTGTCTTTTTTTAGTACTTTATATACGTATGAGAGTAATTCTTAGGACTAATTTCACGGCCAATTTCTTGATACTGTTGTTCTAGTGTAGATGCTCATCTTATTCTATTCGATAATTTCATCCGAAGAGACGTTGTAGGTGGTAAAATCATTTTTTGCAAACTGGAGTCCTCGTCTTAGCCTCTAAGAACAGGAAAATAAAAAATTTCTGGAGTTCGCACCCGATATGCCTATTACTTCCCGAAGAAAGGAAGGAGCCCAGCAGTGGAGCGATTTTGACTACATGGAAGCAAAAGCGTTATGGATGAAAATTTGTCGACTAATTCTAAGCGATACCAGCAACAAGCCATAAGAAGACTCAACAACTAAGGAGAACTCCTAAATCCTCAGCGCCCAACACATCAACAACGTGCCCTGACTCTCAACAACAACAACAACAACAACAACAACAGCAACTCTCAACAATATCATCAGCAACCCTGAAAAATCCACAACAACACCCCTGAGAAGAACAACCCACAACAACAGCAGCAACCCACAACAGCACTCCATTATAGCTCTTCTAAAAACAGGAAAAGCAGAATCGGCGCCAAAATTCGATGAATGGCAATTCATTGTGCATGGATTGTATCTTGGTTCGGATTCCCCCTTGTGGTGGACAAGCCCAGACCCCATCGATTTCGCCAATGAAGCGAAGGTACTAGATGAAGATGTTCAATAGCTGACTTTGTCTTTGAAGATGAAGTGAAGGTAGAGGTACTAGATATTAAGATGTTGATCTTGCATATGGAGTATGCAACGGCCTGAGAGACTTCGACGATGGACGAAAGGTAGTGCAAGACTGGCCACGTCTGAACTAATGAAAGATCACGTAGAAACACAGAATAAGCGTAGCAGGATATTCATTGTTGACCACAGAGGAAGTTGCATGTTGTAAAGACAAAAAGCAAACGACTCGATGACCCTTTCATCCTGGTGATTCAAAAATGAGGTTGCGGGTGAAGACGCGGAAGCAAATTCCGAGAAAAAGGCGATGGAGAAGATTAAAGCAAGGAAGGAGCTGACGAGATGGTCAGTCGTCCAGGATAAGGCTCTCGACACCGAGTATGTCTACGTGTGGTATCCCCCGTCGCCTAAGCATTACAATGTGTATAGCAATTTCGTGGGGGAATCGCAGACGAATCCGTACGACAATCCGCTTAGTTTATGTGTTTCCGCATTTTTACGTCCTGCACGAACGTCCTCGGGCTTTTTTCAATGGGGAACAAATCTGTGGTCGAGGATGTTCTGAAGGATGGAATACGGCAGGAGCCTTTAATTACTGACTTCATCGGGGAAGAGAATGGGGAAGCGTTTGAAAGTGTTCTTCGGGTGGCTGCAGAAAATAGGGACAAGGAGCTGAGAGACGACAAGCTTCCAGAGGGGTGGACAAAAGTGACCGACTTCCAAACAGCGATGTCTTCAAGTGACGACGGAGAAGGGAAGAAGGCCAAAGTTAGGGATAGTTTATCACTATCCAAGAATTTGGACTATGCATGCTTAGTTCTTGACTCCTCTTAGAAATCAAGGGAAATATATTTATGGGGAAACATCAAAAGGGACGAAATCCAGGGGGGTGGAAACTGTAACTCACTCAACCAGGGTGGATAGTGAACAAGAACTAGCTCTAATAAAGAGGAAAGGGAACGACTCTCGCAGCTGCTGGATAGCACTTACGCTGCGCAAATGCTTCCAGGGAAGGGACTGCTGCACCAATGCTTTGATTATGGCAATACAAAGGGAGGACCACTATCCAAACTCACATTTCTTGCTAGCCTTATAAAGAGGCCTACCCGGATCATCCTCCCAAGCAACTACAACCATCTCTAAGAATCTGAGAAGCCGAGTTTTTCGGAAG
Source organism: Amoebophrya sp. A25 (assembly GCA_905178165.1). Taxonomy (NCBI): domain Eukaryota; class Dinophyceae; order Syndiniales; family Amoebophryaceae; genus Amoebophrya; species Amoebophrya sp. A25. Next base: position 123,856 of record CAJINU010000063.1, read on the forward strand.
CGCATTGCCTAGGTCCTATTGGAAATGTCGAAAAGCCACCAGGCGACGGCGAAGAGTATCGAGATAAAGAGAGGGAGATAGCCGCCCTCCGTAACTGGGAATTTGGAGAACGTGCAGAAACATTATGGTCGTGCGGGGGAAGTATTTTTGTTGTTAGAGAAGCAAGAACTTCTCGTCCTTGTTGAGAAGTAACTTAACTGATGAACTTGAAGGAAGTAGAATGCTTAATGTACGTAAAGCCGCATGATCATTACGTTCTTCATCAACATGCGATGCTTACCCGTAGGTAAGTCGTGGATCTTACTGTAGTAGAACAGGATTATGTCCTCAGGAACTACGAGTTACTCAACCCTATAACTCAAACTTGCTCTCGCTCTTTCTCTTCTCGTTCTACTTCTACGCAGAGAAGTAGACTGTTCTTTTTTTTTATCATCAAGAAGTAAAAAAACTCAGACTCGCTCTTTCTCTTTCTTCTTTCTCTTTGTCTTCTCTTTCTACTTCTAATTTCCCCAGGTGCAAGCGGGCCAGGGTTGATCCAGTTAGTGACGCCTCTGTCGAAAAACAAATCTGCTCAGGAGAAAATGTGGATGGCCAAAGTACTCGGTGTGAAGGATACTAAATTTAAGGCTGTTACTGAAGCGTCACGTCCTTAGCACCAGGATCCTTATGTCTTTCTTTTTCTTCTTGAGGAAGAAGCACCGCCCAAAGGATATTATCACTCTCAAAGAGGAACAAGATGCGAATGCGATAGCTCTAATACATTTTCCTTCGCAATTATCGATCCTCTCAGTGTCCCTTCCTCAGCCCTGGAGGCATTGTTGTGGGTGAGCCGGCACACCAAGAAATACGACATCTATTTCAAGCCCTCTGATGAAAGCAGCTGGTTGGGACGTCGTCGCCGAAAAGAGATTTTCCAAAATTATGTAAATAGACTATGCAATTGCTAGTTGTAAGCGAATATACTGGCCCTCTATGCATTAATACTATCTTAATCGTCGGTCGTCATAAACACGAGCGGGATCATAGCAATCTAAGTGGATGATTCTAGTTGCCCTTCAGTTCTGTTGTAGTACCTCACGACAAGGATGAGTCTTCCTTCAGGTGAAGATATACCACTGGTGGTTCTCTACTGGCTACGAAAGAGAATTACCCGTTGGTCCTCTACTCCTTTGATAGCTAGTACTGTCGGTTTGTGATACCCCACCCCATCATGACGACATCGGTTTCTATTCTTCGACACTGAGATACCTGAAGGTTTGTCGAGCGCTGGCAGTATCATAGAAATACTGTGGTCAGACCACGTCTCTACGGTCATCATGAACGATGGCAACAGGGACAACAGCATGCGTGAGGCTCTAATAAACCGGTGAATTCTCATTGAAACAATTTGACATGCTGGACCCTGACGACGGTGTAGCTGTTGCAGATCAACCTCCAGCTACCGATCAAGACGTAGAAGCCTTGGCTTTGACGAAGAAAGCTCGCGATACGTTGAGCGCCCAATTGGTGGAAAGAAGAAAATTAAGGCGCGCAATATGATTCCACTGCAATTCATGAAGCCAAGGTCTGTTATCATTATCAAGTTTCTCAAGTAGAAAAGTGTGATAACGGTAACAAATTTTGGCTTCAGATTTATAAGTACGTAGTTGTTTATATGACCACGCTTTGACTTCTTATTCTTTCTCCTCAATACTTTATGACGATGGTTACTCATTTTCTAAAAACAAGCGGGAGTGCTGACAAGGATCTCAATACGTTTGCAGCCAGAGTGCTGCAAGGTTCCTCACCATTGGCAGCTATGACGTCTGCCACCCCGCGGAACGCCGCAGCTGATGACCAAGCGGAAACAAACTTATGCACACTGTAGACGAGCTATAGTAGAAGCCGAGCACACTGTACTGATATTGACGTACTACTTGGTATAGACGCAGATATTGACGTACTCTGCGTGTTTACGTATAAACTTGTACCTCCACTTTCTGTTTTTTTCGGTCTTTTCCTAGTTAAGTTGGCTCCTAGACTGACATTGACGCACTACTTGCTATTCCGAGACAAAATTATTGAAACTGAAGAAACGGAAAATTATAGTATTTGCAAAAAGAGAAGCAGAGCCAGAGGCTCGGCATGTCGCTCTATGAGTTGATGTTTGCTTTTCTTCTCTTTAGAAACAAAAGAGAGGTATGCAAGCATGTGTTACTTATACTAGCACCGCCATCAGCACCTTGAGATAATAGGTGATAGAGGAATGACCGCGTCTTCCGATTGATAAGATTAAGACTCCTCGCAGCCGAATGTGCTTACTACTTTCTTAGCATCTAATTACTTAGCAACCTGCAACTTTTTATAGCATCATTCAACTCATTTTTCGTAATTTTCTAACGAAAGAAGAAGATTACGCGCAAGCAGGAGGGTCCCAGGATGAGAGCGCAGACCGTAAGGGCTTTCGCCTTTTACGGGATCCCGATGTTATAGAAGCGATTCTTGGCGCGCGTCCTCTGGGACGCGTCAACGTTCCGCTACTCTTCTTATGACATGAATCTTAAATGATCTGTGCATGATACTACTACTTCTCATGGACAACATGATGACGCTAGTTGTAGTAGAAGTCGTAGAAGTAGTACACTGCTGGAATTAATTTGTCCCCACATTAGGCTAGGAGTACTAAATGGGACACCATCCTAGTCATCATTTTAACCTTTTTCTCATCTACGACGTAGTAGTAGAAGAAGTACCCATGATGATGACTATATAGTAGTAGAAGTAGTACCTCCGTACTACTCGGCAGAGTTCATTTTGCCTCTAATTTCCATGCGCGTGGACGAACAGCCTCCGGATGAGGAGGACAAGCCAATCCCTGGAGAAATCCGCGTCCACGTGGTGAACCCTGTGAATATTACGGCTCAACTTGTCACCATCTTCAGCTTTTCTAGAAGAAGTAAAACGTACGATGTCGAACAAGCCCTTCAATGATGTTTTTTCTGTAATATAACATAGATTAGGTAAACAAAAAAAAAAAAACAACACAAAAAAATGGAAGACGCGCAAATATCGCGTCGTTTGAAAGTCGGCGCGTTTGAAAAAAGGGGGGTTTGAATTGCCGCGTTACCAAGGAGGGGAAGGAGATGGCCGGGTCTTGCAAGAGTGAGCCGCGCCCTGCGAGAGAGAGCCGCGCCTTGCAAGTGCGCGCCGTGTCTTGCGAGTGCGCGCCTTAGGTAGGGCGCGGCCTTGTCTTGGCGAGCCGCGTCCTGCTCTTGCGAGGAAGTGCGAGGCGCGTCCTGCGGGCGCGGGTGCGGGTCGCGTCTTGCAAGTGTGGGCCGCGTCTTGCGGGTGCGAGTCGCGTCCTGCGTGCGAGTGCGGGCCGCGTCTTGCGAGTGCGAGCCGCGTCGTGCGAGTGCGAGCGCGGGCCGCGTCTTGCGCGTCACGCCTTGCGAGCCGAGTGCGGGCGAGCCGCGTCCTGCGAGTGCGAGCCGTGTGCGTCTCTCTTGCGGGTATGAGTCGCGTCGGGCGAGTGCGGGCCGCGTCTTGCGAGTCCACCCTTGGGCATTACGAATGAAGAGTATTGACAAGAACAACAGGCATTCGCCTTGCCTCGACATGTGTATGTAGCACGTTGCAGTTCACCAACATTCCCGTTCAATAGAGCCCACATCATTTGTGGGCTCGCTTTACATCAGTAAAGCTCATCTGGTTAGCGGGAGGGGGATACCCTTTTCTTGTTCTCAATGTTGACATGTGGGACAGAAACAAAGTGCCCACATTGCCGGGGGGGGAACTGCCATGCGGACGGTGAGTCATGTGCACACGTCTTGTGGATCTCCATTCTGACAAGAACCGCAGGCATTCGATTCATGAGGACCCAACAGCAGGGCTTATGTTGATCTCATAAGAACGGACGATAACTACAGTAACAAGCTCTAAGAACAAGCGCGTTGATGAGGGCATTTACCCCATGCTGGGACATCTGCGGTATTCGGCTGGTTTCGTACAGAAACTGAGAAAGTTGTGGTCGTTCTGGCGAATGGTCTCCAGCCAAAGCGCGGATCCGAGTAAACGACTTACCTTAAGAGAAACATCACCTGTAGCAAGTTGCATCTTCTCAAAAAAAATGATCAGAATTTTCCTTCTACCTGATAAGAAAAACGAGTCTACTGGAGGCTCCTCACCCGGATTCGTTACCTCCTTATAACGTTAGCACTACATAATTATCAGGAGAATGAGAGAAGTGCTAAAGCACCACGAGCGTTTGTTCCCTGTTAGCTTTTAATAAAATACTCGAAAACTGAAAACAACCGAGTTACTGACTGAAATAAGGAGGGTGGTAGCTTTGACAGGGCTACTCTTCCTTCTCGTCAGTATCTTGCTTGTTTTCAGGAATTACTCGCTTACTTTCAGCAGTTACTCGCTTTTTTTCAGTAGTTACTGCTTAAAATAGTAGAAATATATACAGTGGGTTCTCCTCCTGCTTCTGCCTTCTTCCTAAGTTAACCCGTTACTAATGAAAGAGTTTTATAAGCCCCGATCTTTCTGCCTAACGCCGTTCTTCCTGTTCTAATGAAAGAGTTTTGTAAAGCTGCGGACGAGTATCTGGTGAAAGGCAAGGCTGAGGGCAAAGATGGCGATGCGCCAGGTCTGGACAAGCTTTCCTTGTCCAAGTTGCTGCACTTGTGGCGTTACCTGCCGAACGACGCTATTTCTGCGAAAGGTGAGGGCGGGGCTGAAAGTCCGAGCGATGAAGCTGCGTCGTTTCTTGAAGCGTTAAGAAGAGTGATCCTATTTCACCGAGATTTGACGTTAGACTTTCTTTACCTCGTGTGAGGAGCACCCACCTCTGTTGAAAATTTCTGTACGAGGTGGAAAGAAGCCTGCTTTAGCCAGTGGGAAAGAAAGCAATTCCCAACTGCTCATCTTCAAGGTTCACAAAGTAAAGTCACTTTTTAAGTCACAGCACGACCCCACAACGGATAAGAAATAACAGAAGCGCAATGATCCTGACTTTGATGAATCTACTCGACTTCGATCTCTAAAGTAGGGAACGACGAGCGTTGGCAATGTCTGCACCAGCTATCTTGACGAAGAGGAAGACGCGGCCACTGTTGAGATGGAGGAAACAACACGAGCCTCGATGAAGAGTAATAGAGAAGAGGCGATCAAAATCGTGAAGCAACTCTACCGCGCCCAGGAGAATAGACAAGGAGAAGACCCTTCTCTACTTCGAGGGATCATGGAATCGGCATTAAAGGGACCACAAGATGAGCACGAGCAGCGAGAAGAACTAGAAAGAGAAAAACTGGTGTTAAGATTCTTCTGATATAACCTAAGTAAAATATACAAGCTAGGTGGCTTTTTCTTGTGATGAGTCTTCTAGGCGACGTGGGGTATGCTGGGTACTGATATGGTTCAGGGAGAATAGTTTACACATCGTGGGCAAGAAAATTTGCTGCCATGAAGATTCATAGGGTAAAAATGGCGCCACAAAAATAGTCGTAAGGATTTCTTTGTATTTATCTACTTCTCAGCAGTAAAAGGAGGTAACGTGGCATGACATGACAAAATTTGGCCTAACTGGTGTTCTACTAAAAAAGCGGGCCTCGGAGATTCTCGATATCTTATTTCCAGATCCCGTGAAGGTGCGTTCGTCCGTAACGATTCTTTTTAAGGCTGATATTAAAAGTTTGATATTAAAGAAAATGGATTACTAGGGATGCAAATGCATGGATCGATTAGGATGATCATGCTCTCGGGATGATCATGCTCTCGGGATGATCATGCTCTCGGGATGATCATGCTCTCGGGATGATCATGCTCTCGGGATGAGGATGCTCTCGGGATGATCATGCTCTCGGGATGGATTAAGTAGGTACAACTAGGGTGGCGAGCGCTAATCTTTCTGCCGCGCTTGAGTGTGTGCTTACGGAGAGCGCCTTTCATGCAAACAATTTGTGTCCTTCCAGGGTTCCGACCGCAGGAAGCATCAGGCTGCGAATCGGGTTGCAGCAAGCCGCGGATGAGGGTGCTGTAGTTATGGCTTCGTCCACTTATCCATAACCAGCATATCCAGAAGCATTTTGTCTCGGAGGAACTGTAACATATCTTCTTTTAGGAACTGTTCCACCTGTCCCCATTAAGGGGAACACGGATTTCTCCGAAGTCATCTCAGAGGAGATTCACATGTCCAGAAAAAGAGACGCAGATGTTGAATCCTCGGATGGATTTCCTACGCTGCTAATGTAAATGCAGCAGCAGAGACAGGAGAGAAAGTGGTAGAGACAGAGGAACAAGTGAAGACAATCCTGAGTACGGTGCCGAGTTATTGTCGGCAATCCGATGACCTGATGGAATCACAGGGGTTGCGGGGAGCGTCGCCGGGTACTAGCTTTTTGGAAGAGGAAGCAGCCAGGTCATCTCCAGTTCCACCACATCTCGTCCTGGGACGTTTAAGGCAGCATGGTTGTTCCCTAACCAATTCTAGATGTTGAAGGGAAGATTTACACGGTAGAGACGGTGTGAGAACACACAAGAAAGTCTTCTAGAAGATAGTGACAGAGGACACCCGAAAAGGAAACTCTCGACAAAGACTGTCAATGTCTTCTAGAAGATACTAGTGATAGATGCAACTTCTCTAAGACTCTCGTCACGTGGGTCGCTGCCATTTCGCCTGCACACACCACGACTGTTTGGTCGAGGTTACGTTGACCTGCCCTCAGACCCAGATCAGATGCTCCACGTCATGTTTAAGGATCAGATACTTCACTCGCTAAAAATAGAAGTAATATAAGGGTCAGATAGTGAGGACTGATAGTGACTCACTGATAGATATGCTGGTGTGAGGTACTATCCACCTCGTCAGTGAAGAAGGCGTAGTTCCGCATTCAGTGGCGGGGAAAGAAATCAATTTCAAAGAATAGTGATGTTGGGAGTGAGTTGTATCTGGAACATGAAAGCAACTGGAACTTCAACAACTACAACTCAACACCCAAGAGCAAGCACGACAGATAGTGTTAGCAAGTGTCTAGCGTTAACATGTGCATTGGTTTGGCGGAAGGGGCTTACTTGAAACCTGGCGACTTCCGAAAGCACTTCGACCCTCTGTATGAGAAGCATGAGACCGCACGTTTGCTCAATCCCAAATCCAAAGCACTACGTCGTCTCTCGGAATACGTCAATGTAGAATTATGGCATGTACTTAGTTATTAAGTTGTTGCATCCTTCACTAGCTGTACATCCTTCTTGACTTCTACTTCTTTCATTCATCTTCTTCACTTCTTTTCCAAAACGAAAAAACCCAAGGATGTTGACCAATACGAAAGAACTCAAGTGGTCTATTTCCAATACATAGGGAAGAAGCTAGTCTCCCACAAGAGAGACAGACCTGAAGAATGTTGTAGCAACTGCGCAGCCTCTAATAAAAGTTGTGCCATTGACGGCAGCTCTCCAGTCGCAGGGCAAAAGCTCGGATATGGACCACTTGTCTTAAGGCGCCTCTGATAGTAGTGTGATGGAGCTGGCAGGTAATCTTACCTCTACAAGTAGTACGTGTGCGTAGAGCAAGTTCTTTTGCACTGTTCTCTCTGCTTCAACAAAGCTTATCCTCCCAGCCTAAGGGAAGGGGTAGGGGAGCGACTGCGATAGAATAATGCTCATCCTCTCAAAGTCCTAAATTCATACTAGGTACACTTCTTCGCAGTTTATTTTCAAAGCCACATTAAATCTATCTACAGCTCCTCCTTAATATGAAAAGGTCACAACATTGCTACATTTGGATCTACTCCGTCTATCTCTTGCTCGGGACTAGCCCATAGTGATTTAAGCGCCTCCGGCGGGCCGAGAGTGAGGACATAAGATTTCCAAACAGATGTTATTGTCGGGGAACAACGGTAAATGAATGCCTCTTTGGACTCTTTCGGGGTCGCCCTCTGGGATCGAGTCCCGCCCGTGACTTGGTAGGTCACACATGGGACACATGACATGGCATGAGATGACATGACGCGAGCACCTCTAACAAGTAGTTCGCGAAGAGACGTTGGTTTCGGCATTTCGAATTCCTCGCAAGTTCGTGCAGCAGTCCCCACCCGACCTATCCCAGACGATACTGGCTGAGCAGGCCTGTCGTAGTCTGTCTGAAGCAGACAAGGAGCAGAAGTTTTAAGGCACAGAAAAACCCAACCCTTTACACAGCCCATTCTTCTCATTCCCCTTTTACACAAGGGGAATCCATACTGGGTTGCTGGCGTAAGGTTGGGTTTTTCTCTTCGCTAAAAGTTGACGGCTATGTACGAAAAGCACCGATACGGAGGCTCAGGAGAGCAGGAATCTTTATGGCTTCACTTAATCCATCACCATGCTGCATCTTCGCAAGCATCTTCGACACGTTGACGCTTTCAAGGGGAAAACGGTCTCAGGGACATGGGCTTAGGGTTAGGGTTTAGGGTGGGCGCTAACATCTGAAAACGCCAGAAAAAAGGCAGTGCAAGATGCGCTCTCCGGTGGTGATTCGGCCTGGATTCTGCCGGCAGTGAAGCAGAGACGATTCGTGACGCTCAACGGGGATGAGAATGTCCGGAAGTATTTTTTACGGCCAAAGGAAAATATAGTAGATGTGGATCTGAACGATTTTATTTTTCGTTCTCAAAGAACAGGATTATAGAATCAGCATCATGAAGATTTTGTGTCTAGAGCATTACATTTACAGTCATTTCACAATACCCACTACGTTGTCGTATTATAGACTGTAGAACATTACAAGAATAGATACCAAATTGCTACACGTGCAGCACAGTTGATAGAAATAGAGTCGATGGAGTCTAGGCTGTGCTGTGTCGTCAAGTTCTGTCTACCTCTAATTCACGAGTTGAAACATTTGCTGGACATTTACAAGAGCAGCCATGGTATTCAGAACACTGACGTGGATGCAGCAGAGCAGGACAGGAGAAAAGTAGAGGAGAAGCACCTCAAATGTGAGTTCAAGAAAGAATATCTTAAACTTCCTGGTACGGACGACGCTAAGCTCGAGACGGTAGCAAATCTGGACGTGACCGATTCCGAGTCCGACGATGCCGAAATTTTAGGGCTAGAGTTTTTTTGGTCCTCCTACATTGATTGATGGAACACTTCAGGGGCCAAGGGCTGAAGAAGAGCTTTTAATATTCCTTTTTGTTTTTGTTTGAAATGGTACTAGTACGGTAATGCTGCTCCTTCTAAATCTTGCTCAGCTTGTTTTATATGTAGACTTAAATGTGTGATGTCATCCAGATGCTCCACGTGGTCACTGACAGTGACAAAGTAATCCCTTGATGAAAGTAACATCAGAGGGGAGAAGAATCCCATGAGGACTCTCACACAAGAGCTCCTTTCTTGTTTCTCTCCGTGAAGGTGTGTTACTTAGAATAAGTGACTATCACCTTGTTTGTAGTTGTAACTAAGAGTAAGTTGCTATCTGTTGGACCATTCGAACACAGACTGTTAAGCTGCGCCTAGTTTCTCGGTGAGAAACGCTTGAGAGTGATACAGTTTGCACAATTTGCACTCACAGCCTGAGACTAATGGTCTCTGGCTGCTTTGATCCCTGTGGATGTTCATTGGGGTTGCAAAGGGGGGAAGTCTCAGCTTCGTCATTGGGAACGCTTATGCTATCATCATTGACTCATACGATCATCCTACATTGATCCTCATCATTGATCAGAACTGACAAGACGTCGTGGACCTGACTACAGCTATGAAATATTCATCATTTCTGCTACCTGAATACGTTGAAGGTCCTTTGCTTGATGATCATTGGTTTTGGAACCATATGCGTTTAGGTCTGTAGGTTCTCTTTGAGATCATTCCGGTGCTGTTTTGTCCTTGACTGTGTTGAGAGGCTTGAGCCACATACGAGAGAGAGAGGAGAAGCCAGAGACACCCGCGCGACGGTAGACCCGTCGGGCGTTTGGATAGTGCTCCGGTAACCTTTTGCCTGGCGATCTTGGTCATTTCGTTGATCTTCATCCTTGTGATCTTTGTGAATCTTCTAGGATTATGACCTTGACCAACACCCCTCCTCAATCGTTGCGTGTCGAAGTCCCTAGTCTTCTGGACTACCACGGAAATCATATCTCCTAACTCCTCTTTTATGGCTACGGCATACTCGACTAGAAACCAAAATAAACCGAATATACTACGCCATAGTAGGCTAAACCATCCCCATCCTTTTCATCGTCTGACGAGGAATCACAATCATCATACTCAACTTTATTTATCGGATTATCTATATGGTGAAGTAGTAGTCTACGTTGAGACGAGCTACATCCTAGCTTAGTTAAGCCATCAGCCTTCATTAACTTAAGTTAGTTGGACAGAAAACTATCTTACTGGCCGCATCACGCACACGCAAGCACCAAAGTGCATAATGGCGACTCTTCGGGCGTGTGTCAGTTGCTTTGGCTGTTGTGGTCGCGGATTGGTTGTCGATCCAGAGCACAGCATTGCCTAAAGAGGGAGACAAGCCGTTCTGTGTGTGTACAAACTGAGTTGAGAGAGGCCTATAGAAGTCTGTAAAGTCATGCAGTTCACTAAGCGCGATTGTGTCAGAAGCTGCAATATATTCACTTTCAGCCGTAGAATAGGCACGGACAGTTTGTCGGTTACTTCTCCAAGCGATTGGAGCGCCTTTGAAATACATGATCGATCCACTTGTGCTTCTCATAGTCTTTACGCAGTTGGCGAAGCCTGCACCACTAAAGATATTCACCTCTGGCATATCTCTGCCTTCAGGTAGTAACTTTGAATAGATTCTGTGGAATTCTTCTTCTTGTTCTGGTGAGTATTCCAGTCCTTGTTCTCTCGTTGTGACCAGATACTTTAGCACTTTCCTGGCTGCTTTAGCCATTCTTGTTGACGCGGGTTTGCTGACATGTCTAGCCAATGCTGCCACCGGTACAGAAATGCCCGGGCGCGCGGTTACAGCTACTCATAGCAAGGCGCCAACGACCTCACGAAAGGGATGCCCTTCGACTATCTTGATCCCCTCCTCAAGAAAAGCCGACTCGTCAAAATTGGGCGAGTAAACCGGTTTCCCGACATCGGTTTCGAACTTCTTTGCGATTTTATCAATGTGCTCCTCCATATTAAGCCGAAACGTTCGAGCTTCACGGCAGTAGTACACGATGGCACCTAAGAAGTCGAACCTGAGCCACGTTTGACCCCAAGGGGTTGGAACGGACTCCACATCAATCGCACGGCCAGGGGCACGCGAGAAGATGAGCCCTAGCGCGGTCTTGAGCTCATCAAGATCGGGACCCGTTGCAAGATTGTCATCAACATAGACTGACACCTTGAGGAACTTCCCAGGTACCTTCGCACTCGGCTTTCTCCATAAGCCTGGCGCAGAATCACACGGCTCCCGGCCAATACTGGCTAGTATGTCGTGACATTTCTTGAACCATGCTCGTGGTGCGTCCTTCAAGCCGTATAGGGCCTTCTTGAGCTTCACGATCTCGCGTCCATGCTTCCCTGCCCAGATGGGTGGGAGACGGCAGAAGACATCGCGATCGAGTTCAGCATTGAGGAACGCAGAATCTAAATCGAACGGGATCACATAGCCCTGTTCTGACGCAGCAGAAGTCAGGAGCAGCCTATTAGCGGCGTGTGAAACTACGGGAGCAATGGTGTTTAGCTCTCCTGAACGATCTAGATTACCGAGGACACAAGCGCGAGCCTTGTATCTTCCACATCTTTTAATAGTTAGAATTATGGCAATTGGTAGAGCCTGTCGCGCGGTCGCAAGCTCCTCGTGAGAAGCTTCTTTCCACGTTTCAAAGGCTAGCAGCCTCGCGTGCTCTTTGTCAATGACCTCCCGCCACTTGTCGGCATCAGGAGACTTGAGTGCTTGAGCAACGGACAATATCACATATGATTCGGCGAATTCCTCATCTTCGTCTAATTCACACGTGCCACCTACTGCACTAGCGAACAGCGCCACACTCTTCCTCAGTTCTTCTAACTGTTTCTTTGTTCTTCGAACCTTGCTGCCTGCTTATTGTCCTTCGCTCCTTTTGGTCGGCCACGCTTCTTGACGTGTGTATGGCGTTCGCCTGCCACAACGCGTGCTGGAGAAGGCGCTTTCGACTTAGACGGACTTAGCGGAGCAGATGTCTCGCGATCTTTCGCTTCAGCATTCCCCTCCTCAAGTGAAACATCTTGAGGAGAGTCAGCTGCGTTGGATTCCTCTACTTTATCCAGTGTCTCAATAAAAAGTGCGTCGGAGATCGCGGTCGGTCCACCTGGAATGTGCTCCGTGCCAGAGAACCCCGATTGATGATCCAGCCTTTGCACTGACTGTCCAAGCAAGGGGGAGCCCAGCGACGACGCGCCACTCTGCAGATTTTCCAGCTCGTCATACTCAATGTAGATGCCCTTCTGATCTGGCAAAAGCCAATCAATATTCTTAATCAGGTAGTCCTCTCTGAACTTTACATCTAGGGTAGAGTATTCCGCCCATCGATGTCCAAGCTTGCAACGATCGCCATGAGCGAAAGTTCCAACCAGCCAACCAGACGACTTCGGACAGAGTCCAAGGAAGACGCCACGGCGGTACTTGGCCGAGAGCTTGGCTTCAGGAGTGTTGGCTTGAATTTGTTCACGAAAGTAAACTAGACAACCAAATCGGCGGAGCATGCCGATTGAGCTCTTCGATGAGTTTCTACCAGTCCCTTCTCCTAAGATTTCAATTGGACTCTTTCCATCATGTTGAGGCATTTTTGCATAGTTATGCGGTAAACGATCCCAGCAGTCACCAGCGTACTCGACGCAGTAACACCAGAGGCGTTTATCAACTTTAGTCAGCACTGTGCGAACACTGCCGAACAGAGTCCGCATAAAACGTTCGCAGGTCCCATTCGTCTCCGGATTATAAGGAACAGCCGGACTGTCTGAGACTCGCAGCGATTGCATAACTTCGGTCGTGTCATCACTGCCCAGGACAGGTCCCCCCTCCCTCCGGAGGAACCACACTACCTTGTCATCAAGTGATAAGGAGTAGCCCTGGCGAATGCCTTTGATAACTTCTGCCATTTCCTCCACACAGTCACTTTTCAGCTTAAGCGGTCGACAGAGCACCTTCTTAATTACATCACAGATGATCACTAGCGCGCATCTCTTTGACCTGACTGCTAGGGGTTTGATTCCAGCAGCAAAGTCGATTGCTAGTAACTTCAATGGTTCAGGTTTGTAGTCCGGAGTGTCTCTAGTTTTTGCATGTGGTGCACGTTGGCCTTTATGTAGATCACACTCAGGACAATTTACCTGGAGGCCATCTATATGAAAGTGCCCACGTCTTCTATGAAGTTCGAGTCTTGTAAGATAACAGCTACTGACTCCTTCTTCTACTGTTGAACAAGTATAACCGTTATCCGTCTCTTCTTTAAATAAGTTACGTGTAAGCATGGGGCGGAAGCTGCGAGCGTGGATGACTTCTTATTGGTATGGCTTGTCCGGTGTCCGTATGTACGAGACAACCGCCTGCGCCTTTGAAGTTGAATTCCCATCCTAATTGCGAGCAGTTCCCTTCACCTAGCCAAGGTATAATACGATCTAAGTCCTTTGGTAGTGAATCATAATAAGCACCATACTGGAGCCCTAAGATGTTTGGCTTCAGTTTTCTTACTCTTCTGTCTTTACTTCCAGCGCTACCGGTAATCCTACAAATTCTCATAGTTATTTCACTAAAATCATCTTTGTATCTTGAAAGATATTTGATTGCGCAACTATCAACCAGACTAACTTCTTCTCTTGTAGTAATGGAACTAGTTGAAAGACTATGTCCCCCAAGTTTTACCTCCCCAATGTTATTTATGTCTATTTCTTCACCCTCATCTTCATCCAAGTTCAGCGAGCAAAGTCCACTTTCCTCGGGTTCTGCAGCTCAGCTCTGCTTTCCGCCGTTGAGAGCTTGAAACAGCTCCGCAACTTGAGACATGTGAACCATGCCATTACCCTTTCCACCTTTACCCGTAGCACTACTAGACTGGGAATTGGTGTTCCAGTTCCAGTTTGCCTGGTTCTGTGGATTCTTCCAACAAGACGCGGATTTGTGACCCGGTTTGTTGCAGATCCAACAGACTGGGCGGGTATCTTGTTTTCCAGAACCTTTATTATTTTTGTTCTGCGGCTTTCCTTTGCCGTTCGAATTGGAGGCATAGACCTCGGCGGCGATCTTCTTCTTTGTGTTTGCCTTGAAGCGCTTGAGAGCACTTTGAGGCGGAAAGATCTTAGTCTTACCACCTTCCTTGGCCTTTTCCTCGTCGTCCTCCTCTTCACGAGAACGTTTATTCGGGGTTTCCTGAACATTGACCGGGAACGCCTTCCCGAAGGAATCGTTCTCAACTTTGTAGGTTCCCTCCTCGATCAACGTCGCAAGACGCTTTTCAAGTCGGTCACCAATCTGGTCAGATGAATGTCAGACCATCTTCTTCTTGCATGCGTTCGATTGTTGCCTTGAAGTTCTTGCAGAACAGCTCGGGCAACTTCTGCAGCAGTGCGCCATTCTGTTGGTCACTTTCTGGCACTCCTGCTTCCGGCGGGTACACGGTGGGCGACTGGTTCATGATGTCTCGGACTTTCGACAAGAATCCCTTGACATCTGCAGGCTGATCCGCATTGTGGAACTTCAGCAAACCATCTGTAAGCGGCTTTGCTTTCATCCGTTGTTCCTGACGGTTGTTTTGATCGAAGTGTCCTACATCACGAAGGAGCGCAACAGCCTCACCTGCATCCATCGCATCCGCCTGACCATTGTCGTTCTGGTTGTTGATGAACGACGCGGCGGCACCTTTCAGACTACGAGTGATCGCATCTTTCAGGTTGCGCCACTTTTGCCGAATTGTTTCCTCCCGATTGGTAGCTCCGTTAGGGATACCGTGAGGAGCTGCCGGGACGCCGACTACATTCGTGTAGTTTTGAAGCAGGCTGAGACGGCTAGCTTCCTGACGTATGGCGTGTTGCCATGCTCGCCAGTCGGACTTCTGTCCGAGTTTCTTCGAAATTTCTTTCGCATCGCAGGACATTTTGAAAAGTTGTTTCTAGATGGGTTTCTACTCTATACTAAGCGCAAGGGTCAAAGTAGTGGTGGACCATTCGAACACAGACTGTTAGGCCGCGTCTAGTTTCTCGGTGAGAAACGCCTGAGAGTGATACAGTTTGCACAATTTGCACTCACAGCCTGAGACTAATGATCTCTGGTTGCTTTGATCCCTGTGGATGTTCATTGGGGTTGCAAAGGGGGGAAGTCTCAGCTTCATCATTGGGGACGCTTATGCTATCGCCATTGATTCATACGATCATCCTACGTTGATCCTCATCATTGGCCAGAACTGACAAGACGTCGTGGACCTGACTACAGCTATGAAATATTCATCATTTCTGCTACCTGAATACGTTGGAGGTCCTTTGCCTGATGATCATTGATTTTGGAACCATATGCGTTTAGGTCTGTAGGTTCTCTTTGAGATCATTCCGGTGTTGTTTTGTCCTTGACTGTGTTGAGAGGCTTGAGCCACATACGAGAGAGAGAGGAGAAGCCAGAGACACCCGCGCGACGGTAGACCCGTCGGGCGTTTGGATAGTGCTCCGGTAACCTTTTGCCTGGCGATCTTGGTCATTTCGTTGATCTTCATCCTTGTGATCTTTGTGAATCTTCTAGGATTATGACCTTGGCCAACACTATCGCCTTTTCTTAGCGTAAGTTGTTACTATTTTTACCTTTGATTGGCCTTGGCCTTCCCTTTCTTCTTGCAAGTAAATTAGCATCGCCTCCCTTGTGCTGGAGAATGTTGAGCGCTGTCTAATCGACAAAGACGGCGAGTTGGAAGATGTAGATACTCTGTCGATTGGCAACACGGAGAGCTTCTGGTTGGAACCGCAGGTGGCGGCGCACGTCTTAAGTGCTGAATGTTAAGGCAGGAGGACTGTGTATTGATTATTGCAGCGCGGCTCCGGCCCGTTGAGCATGAGGTACCCTGTTCCCACCTATCGTCTCAGGACGTGGCGGTGCAGACTCCGCAGTCACGAGTCCGGACTGTGTATTGATTATTGCATTGAAAAAAAAAAAAACAACCCTCGTGGAGGCCCTCTGAATGAATGAATGAATGAATGGAGCACATCAACAAGGCCCACTCCCACAGTACTCCCACAGTACTCTACTTTGATGTGTGCACCAGTCACATATTTAACACGTGGGCCATTGCTGTTGGCCACGTAGTAGACCATCACTGTTGGCAAGCGAGGAGGTAGATCGTTACAACTATGTATTTGACACGGGTACTAGAAGAAGTAGGACTACTATTTTTGGACGATCACGATGTTGACAGGGGTTGCAGAGGGAGGACCTTATTGGACACGTATCACAGAGGAAGAGGATGCCATGTTCTAATGTGTGGTGAAGGATGCTATGTTCGAAGACGGACCCTTCATGGCGCGCAAGGCGACGCATGCACGCAAGCCTCTGGATGTAGAGATTGAAAAGGTAAATACCGAAGACGCTCTATTATGAAGGGATATTCTTGCTACATTGCATGCTTGTTCATGGGATACCATTTCATGACTTTTGCATTCTGATTCTATATTTCTTACTACAACACGGCCGCCCGAAATGCATCATCCCGTCGATGGTCGTTTGGGATGCAGTATGATGATGTATTCTTGTTTACTGCCATCGTCCTTGACTTGGAGGTTTCTGGTAGGAGCAGAGGAGTCACTCAAGGATGACTTGGAGTGTTCCGGTAGGAGCAGAAGGGCCACTCAGGGATGATCAAGAATGTGAATGCAATGTCGCAGCCTCTAACTTTAGCAATCTTCAAGTCCAGCGAATCCACAGTAGTTATGGCTCCTGAGGAGAGACAGCAAATTCAAAAAAAAAATGCCTTACTATTAGTGTTTTCATAAGACTTTAAATCTGGTGGAGCTCCTCCTCACTGAGCAGTCCTTGATTAACCTCCAACTTGGAAGTGTCACTTATCCTTTTTCTTATTGACAAAGGGACTTTTTGTGCATTGACTGTAGCGACCACTAACCTAACCTAACCTAACCTAACCTAGCCTAGTCAGCACTTAGATGAAGACTACGACCGCAGTTACAACGGCTCAGATACTAACCTTACTCGATTAGAAGGCGTTAGTGATGCATCAGTCACCACTTCGATTTAGATATCGCTCAATGTTTTCATCTTGGAAGGAGAGACTGCCAGTAGATTTGGAGTCGTTCTCGTTTTTGTCGATGGTGACAATTGAGAAACAGATGGTGACTTCAAAAGACGAGGATGAAAAGGAGACATGTACTCGAAATTCACAATCAATCTCACCAGTGAAGATTCTGGTCTTTACTCACCAGATGATCTCTACTCACTGGATTGGTTGCAATCTCATTTTGAATTTATAATATCACTCCTGGAATAAAGGCTATTATACCAGTCCTGGCATGCTATCATGATACCACTCCTGGCATGGCTACTCCTATGCCTTATGGTCGTTGATAGAAGTATGTCAAAGAAAAAGCTCTAATGTAGTGGAAAGCTTCTCAAAGGCCAAGAGAAGGTATGAGACGACAGATGTCGACGAAGCAGCGCCACAACGTTGGAAAGAGACGCGCACTCCCTCGCCCGATCCCGGCGCTATGGCTCCTTGTATTGATATTTCATTTTCGTTTAGCCCTGGTTGTTGATTACTGATCACCTACGTACATGTTCTGTTGATCTAGTGCATTATAATCATATCATACCAGAAGTTGATAGTTACCCTTTTCTCTTTTATGTCTTCCTCTGGTCTGTCTTTTTTCTAGTTAGGTCGGCTCCACCACAATCATATCATACCACTCTTCTTCTTTTGGTAGTGCAGCGACGCTCAAAGCACTTAAAGGAAAATAGCTGGTGACTTTTTCCTTCGACTTTGTTTTTCCCACCAGTCACTTGATATTTATACTAGAACACTTCGTAAGAAGGATGTTGGATGGCATGGATGGCATGCATTGCATGGGCCGAGGGGGCCAGCGTGCGACCTTTTTAAGGGAGCGAGACGGGGGCGAAGACTCAGGGCGCGGCATAGGGGGGCCACCGCGTTGCTGTCTGTTTTGCTTCTTGCGTTTGTCTTTTCATAGCCCGCCACCCTCATCTTCAGCCACCCCCTTCTCAGTGCGGCTGGAGCATGCAGAGCGCCTGGCGCCTGTCCGCGCTTGTTGTAGGAGTACCTTTTTCCTTCGACTTTGTTTTTCCAACCAGTCACTTGATAAAATATAAATATTGGTTCTTCTAATATTACTGACGGACGATCACGATTCCGGACTCGAGAGTACTCGGATTTGCAGGTGTCTCAAAGTACAGGACATTAAGGTGTCTCAAACAAGGAGGGTACATTCATTTCATCCACTGGGAAAGGTTACATTTCTTTCTACTCTAGTATTTCGTTCATGAGATGGAGATCTTCTTAAGAAAGTGATGAAGGAACCTAGGAGGAGTCATTTTCCTGTTCTCTTGAGCTGAAGGTGTCCTTCTTGAATAGCGTTGCCCTCCTTTGACAAAGTGAGCTGGAGACTCCTGGCGTGTGCTGACTAGAAATTGGTCCACTGAAGTGAAAGGAAGTACTGATGTGAGAACATCGAGATTGTTTTTTTCATCCTCAAGTAGAAACATCGTCTTGCTCCAGCCAAAGGCAACTCAGAGAGTACTGAAGTGAAACTACTAGAACATGGCCTAGCGTAGCTTTTCTAAGGACACTTGCGGCAGGCCGCGTATTTCTATCTAGACCGAATGGTAGAAGTAGCGCGCAAAGACGGCGAAATCGACAAAGCAATGCGTGTCATTTTTTCCGAAGACTTATGGGAGTCAATATTTATTTCTCTTGCTTCAATATTTATAGTTGTAGGACTCGAAGAATACTCAAAATAAGCGAGTAAAGACAAGCGCAATTATATTCGAGTATCTGAGCAGATTTGTATCTTCTAGGCTACTCCTCGGCTATTTATTCAGTTCATCGAGTAGATGCGTGATAGTATCATGATACCCAATAAGCTTAGGAGTATGAGATGAACTGTCTTCAATAAACTTCAGGGTATTTCTATGAACAAACATGTACCTACCAATATACAACTTGTCCTGTTCGCTCAGGGTGTACGCGTCACTGTGGTAGTGTCCTAGAAGTGATAGCAGAGAGCACTCGTTCTATTCATCTATGTCCTTGATATGCAAAGCGAAGGAAGAACGAGGTTTTTTGTTTATCCTGAAGTAGTCCAGTCTCAATCTGTCCTGTTAGAAACTGACGAGTAGATACTTAATAGAAATTGAAACTCTGGGTACCTGCGCTAAAATCGCAAGACCAGATGAAGAAATGGCGAGTTTTCCGCAACGCTCTCGTGAGAGCCTCAAGGGAACAGGCACTGCTAGAAACCCAACTGAGAAAGGCTCGAAAGGATAGCATCAAGAAGTTCAACGAGTTGCTTACGCAGTGTAGAACATTATCCAGGCATACAATCCATATTCTGAGTGGAGTCCAACATGCTGATTGAGCTGCAGTTCAAGAAGTAGAATCTTCTACTTCCATACATAGCTGCTCCTGCATCAGGTGAAGCAACAATAAAGTGTGTTACTAGTTCTAGCTACAACATTCATATGCCTCTAGCTGAAAAACTTTGAACTCAAGTCTTCATCTTCTTTTTTGCTGTTAGAGTAGACCTTTCAATGTTTTTGAAAGAGAGAAAGACCAGCACAACCAGGAGCACACAATCCTATCGTATCCTAGTATCGCTTCCGATCCCGCTACCTTATCGTATTCTACAAGATGACGAGACCCAATGTTATTGTTCACCAAAGAACTGCTACAGTATTTTCATAAGCGGCCATGTCCTCGTCAAGCTGCGTGGTAATGGTGTATTACGTTATTGGGGCATGATGGTAATGGAGTATTGCGTTATTGGGGGATGGTAATAGAATATCATACGTTCTGACAATTCGTAATCTTCGTCAAGTCAGATACTTGCACTTACATCACTTTTTCAGGAATTCACTCAGAAGGAAGTCGATGTCAGGATAATGAAATACACCGCTAACATGCAGAGGGAAATAACAGGGGCAGTCATAACGCCGGAAGTAGAGCTCGACCCTACAATTGAGTTTGAGAGCGTGACTGTATCTCTTGAAAAACAGACACTGGAAAAGGGGGCGACTCACATTTAAGGCTAAGGATCTAATGTGGAAAAAACAAAAAGTAATATTGATTGAGAAAAACAAGGGAGGTAGAACTTAGCAAGAAGAAATAAGATTATCATCCAACCATCTACTAGGATGGGTGACTGGGGGTTGAGTGATTTCTTTGACTTTGGGCAGAATGTTCACGCTCATCTTTGACATTGACGAACCGCACCAGCTGTGTCTGCAGCAATTTACGCCAATAATGTTACTGATAATTATAGAATGGGTAAATGTACTATGTAAGTATTACTTTCTTCGAGAAGATCGAGACAGAGGGGATCTTCGAGAAGCTCATCGAGCGCTAAGAAATATTCGATCGACAGGAGTATTCACTCGAGCTCTGGTTCTCGTATCTCCCGCGTCCGCTTTCGTGGCAGTTTTGGAAATATACAGGTAAGGACACTTGGATCGCAAAAGATCATTCTGCGACGGAGCCGCAACTACGAACACCAGCCGCTGCCGCCAAGAAAGTATACGATGCGCTACTTGTCGAAAGTAAGCAAGAAGGAGATATCTTATGCAATCAACTTCCATCTCATTCTGCATAAATTAGTGAAAAGTATCTGTATCAATAATCACCAACTACGACAGAACATTATTAGCGTGATGGACTTTGTTTTATTTTGCATCGAACAGTCAGACCATCGAGGCTCCCCCAGAATATACGTTTGTAAAGAGAATAGAACAAAGGATAGCTGCGGTGATTGTCTGGCTAGACGGAAAATATAATATCCATGAATGTGGCGGCCTCAGTAGTCTGATCTCGGTACCCTTTTACCGTAGTGGTTTGATCAACTTGATGGACTGGCAAGGGAGGCGTCTAGGATGGTAGTTCTTTAATTCACTACAACTTCATAGGTAAAAAAGCTGTAGTTTTCAAATTGTGCACGTTTTCTAAAATAAGTAGGACCCTTCGAGTCTAGAGCCGAATCCCTGGAGAAAGAGGATATTACTCGCAACTTGTGGACACGTGTTGAACACACACTGCGCTACGTTTTTGACGTGGTATCCTCCTCTGACGGGGTGCCTGCACTGGTTCTTGTCGCTGGTGGGGAAAAAGACAAGAGAGACCTTATCTTGGTCGAGATCAGCCGAAAAGATCTGGGTGGTGCTGCTCAACAAGGGCCTACTGCTACTACGCACCAGTCCCGGTCCCTGTATCTTAATGCGGAGAGCATAGACAAAGACAAACCGGACGACACACAGGAATTGGTCGATGTGCGCATTTTTTTCGGGAAGCGTTTTGCGAAAGCACTTTTACCGAGGATTACCGCATCAATTAAGGCTTTTGGTTTGTTATATATAGCATCTAGGGTGCTAGCTACTCAAATAAGGCTTCTTCTACCTTTGGCTTTGTTGTAAAAATCTGCAATGAAACCAAGAAGCTTGTTCTGAAAATATGATCAATGAATATATAAATTTCAAGGTCCGTAAACTCAAGTTGATTTTACCCAATGCATTGGGTTCGATTATTTTAGGGGACACGCCCGCGGCTCCGCGCCGCCGGTCGTTGTAGGGTAGCAGGCCTCATGTATGAAGTCAAGCGCCTGCTCGGGGGCACCGTGCCCGCATTCGTTTCTGTGACTGATTTGGCCGAGGATTAGCGCTCCTCCCCTTTTGCCAGCTTTTCGGCTTCCTCGTCGGGCTCCGTCAGGCCCTCTCGTCTTTTGGATGGAGTGGATAGGTCGCTCCCCGTGCGCAACGTCTGCGCCGTCCTTCCCACGGCTTTGGGCCACTCGGGTTCGGCTCGTCTGCTGTGCGTCGTGGGGTATTCCGTTTTCGAGGTCCGCCTCCCCATCAGTGCCGTTGTGTTTGAGCAGAGTGGCTGTCTGCAGCCTCTTTCGTCTTCTTCCGTCGTTGGGGCTTTCGTTTCGTATGGCCTCCGCCCACGTTCATGTGCGGGCGGTGGCTCGAATCGTCCAGGTTACGCGTGCGTCCCTTCGTCTATATCCCTCGCAAATTGGTCGGCTTTAGTTTACTCGTGTTGCGTGTCACCGAAGGCAGCACCCCTTGCATAGGGTGGCCCATTTGTGGAGTAAAGGCTCGGTTGTGAGGCATGGCTTCACCCCAGGGTCCTCGGCTATCATGCCGGCCTCCGCTCATGGCTACCAACTTTGCTGAGGTGTTGCCTCCGAGTCTGCCCACCGCCTTCTGGTCGTCGTCGTTGGTAGGTTTCGTTTGGCATTCTTGTCCTGTTCCTCCCTCTCGCTGCATTGTAAGTGTGTCCCGTGTGCGGGTGTGAGCATGCGCCCGCTCGTCTGTGATCGTGGATGCCACCTTGTCGGTTATTGCGTCTCCCCTCGCTCTTGTCTTGGTTGGCCAGTGTCTCTGCCCCTCTCTCTGTTCGTCGTTTCTTTTTCAGGAGGGGCGACCGTGTTTTTGTATGGTGGATTACTCGGGGGAACTGTTCTTTCTTGTCTCTTTGATCGCCTCGTCCCCGCGGATCCGGGTTCGTTTCTGTGTTCGTATTGCGCATGCCATCTCCTGTTGGCTGTGGTCTGGTCCAATGATCGTGGTGTCGTGTGTGTTGTTCTGCATGTTTTCCACGGGTCTTCGCCCCTTCGGTGTCGTCGATCGCTGGTGGGGTGTCGGAGTGTTTTTGGGGTATTGGTGTTTCGTACTCCTCCCCCCGTGGTGGAGCGACCATGATCTATCCGAGCGTCCGGGTGGGTCGTCGGTCTTCCCCCTCGACCAGTTTCTGGTGGTCGAGTGTGGTCTTCTGGTATCCCTTGTGAGACAGGCGCGGTGACGCCAAGTGTCGCATCAAATAATCTTACCCAATGCATTGGGTTCGATTATTTTAGGGGACACGCCCGCGGCTCCGCGCCGCCGGTCTGCTCGTGATAGTCTTTGTAGGGTAGCAGGCCTCGTGTATGGAGTCAAGCGTCTGCTCGGGGGCACCGTGACCGCATTCGTTTTTCCCATGTTCCCGCCCGCCCACTTCATTTGTTCTTGTTTTGAGGTAGTCTGTTTGCGTCTGTTTTTGCTGGGTCTTGGTCACGACGGGCTTTGTTGCTTCTTTGCCTTGCCCCCGTTACTGTCACTGCGCAGCGTTGTATTGTGAGTGTGTAGCCGGTTGTGCCAGTCTGTCGCTCCTTGTGCGTAGCCGTCTTTGTTTTCTCTTTTTGTAGGATGGGATGCTGTTCGACCTCCTCGAATACCAAGCCACGCGGGGGTATTGGTGTTTCGTACTCCTCCCCCCGTGGTGGACCGACCATGATCTATCCGAGCGTCCGGGTGGGTCGTCGGTCTTCCCCCTCGACCAGTTTCTGGTGGTCGAGTGTGGTCTTATAGTATCCCTTGTGAGACAGGCGCGGTGACGCCAAGTGTCGCATCAAATAATCGTAGTTGTACTTCTACTTACCTTCTTCAAGATTCTGATGTTACTTAGTACTTAGTACAACTTTCGTCCAACCTCGAGATCGATAATAAAGACTAACTCTTCCAGATACTTTTCAATAACTCTATCTTCAAGTAGACGACTGACTGTATTTGGGAAGGTCCACGTCTAAATCGAGCGGAAAGGCTAGGCAGTGGAGTTCGCTCACGTGGAGTGACGTTCCGCGTTTTCGTGTTTTGAGTGCTGGATTCTGGGCAAGGCTATACGAGATGACCTATCTTGTCAGCATCGCCGGTAGTATGGAGCAATTTGATGAAAAGGTTACCAACCGGTACGGTGGAACGCAGCCTAAAATTTTTGTCAAGGCAGTGTCATTGGGGTTTGGAGGACAAGAAACCAAGACTCCAAAGTTAAGAACAGATGGTATATTTCTTCATTTTCCCGTTGGTAACCGTGGGAGGTATGCTGGTCCTAGGTGAGTTGATGTGATATAAGTACACATTAATGGGCACAGGAGTCTTGACGACCACCATACGCACACTACCTCTATGTTCGTATCTGTGTAGCAGAGCTATTTTTATGTAAAAATGTAGCTTCTCCTTCTACTGCAAAGATTATACATAGGATAACATGATCAAGAGGAGCAGGGTCTCTAATAGGCCAACCCTAACCCTAACCAACCAGCCCTGACCAAGCTCCGTGGCCCTGTAGTTATATTGTAGGTTACAGTAAGAGTAAGACTAAGAACTAAGTTCAAGATGTTTACCCTTTAATTACCTCAAGCAGGAGAGCATGCTATCATAATATGACTGATTGGCTGTTTGCGCCAATTAGTAGACTTCTAATGAATGAACATGAGCGCGGGTTTTCGGCTGCTACGGTGATGCAATGGCTCGTGTATTACCTTGGGAGCGTCCCTGACGACTACAATTATGAACGAAACAAGCTCTGCTCTATCTTTTTTTGATTCATCTATCAATCTAGTACTACTGCTATAACGTCTCTATAAGTATAATTTGCAAGGTAGTCGTAGTCCCTGTAAAACTAGGCTGTCGTCGTGTTCATTATATAGAATTTGCTTAACTCTCTCAGTGGCAAGAGTGCGGAGCTTCTCGTCTAGAAAAATTAATTTGCTATGAATCAATTAGAATTACCTCATGCCTCACTAAGAAAAAGAATGTTCTTGCTGTAGAGCGTACTATTATCACGTAGTAGAATTATCAACTAGAGGCTGTATATTTATCTTACTAAGGATCTTGTTCAGAACAACAATTAGGATCATGCGCGAAAGATGAACAGCGTGGCTTTTTTGTCGCTTAGATCAATTCTGTTTTCTAACGCAGAAGTCGGTAGACTAGGTAGTCTAGTATTTGGGGTTAGCTTAGTGTTAGTCTACGTACGAAAATTGATCGCCCTCTAGTAAAAGTACACCGCAAAAAACTACCTCTAACGCATAGACAACGACAAGAAACCTGGAGAAAGCAGCGCCGGATTCATATCGTGGGCGGCTGAACAAGCTGGTGGCAGCACCTCCTCCGAGCCTCAACCTCAAGTGAATTTGGAAGATTCTCGCTGGGCTGTTGAAGGCAACGGCGAGCTGACACCGTGGCAGCTCTTGTTGAATTACGCGCGAGTGAGCCTCCCGAGACCGGTCTTCAAAGCTTTCTCGATGCTGTTGCAAGAGCACATCACGTCGAAAATTACACTCGCCGCTGAGAGTAGGATTCTGCCAATCGCAACGGCCGCAGCAGGAGATGCTGCGCTAACGGAGAAATCCACCGAGATAAGGCAACAACATTGAATGATCTGTAAATAGAAGGAATAGCTATACTTGTTATTGAAATCATCTACATGTAAAGCAAAAGATGAATTTTTTTTTGTGTCAGAGGGTCAGTCTACAGAACAAGTCCGTCGCTAGAAATCAATCAGCGTTGAGGAGATACACTTACAAGTTGTAGTTGCTGTGCGACTTCTACCCGCCACCTTACACTAATCAGCGTCTCAGCTGCGTAACTTGTTTAATATTGGCTAGTACATCGACTAATTCGTACTTGATGTTGTTGCTTTTTTATCAGACGTGAAGCTCTACCACAAGACATCAAACTAGTTAGGAAACCTCCACCACAATTTATTAAACATGAAGTAGATCTAACTAGCACTAGCAGAGAACATGAGGCGTACACGGAACTGGAGAAAGATCTTGGCAACCTTGTAACGTGGACAAAGTTCACATGCGGAATGGCTGACTTTATCTCTGACGAGGGCGGCTTCGATGTTTATGAAGGCTCAAGGCACACAAAGAAACTAGCCGACAAGTTTTCCCTCGTCTTACTCCCTCCCTCCATCCAACCAACGTACAGCAGTATATATATGCGACTTTTCTTGTGCACCAGAACAGAATTCGTAAAAATAGCGAGTAAAGATTTTGAACATTTTCAGTTCGACTAGCTCTAAGAAGTAAATCGTCTAGTACCCCGACTCAGTGCAGCGAGGGATCCGACAGTTGCAGACGCTAGTAAAGCAATACTGGAAATTTTAAGGCTCTTTTTTTAAATAAATGCACTTCGCTTCTAAATGGAAATTCGGTATAGATACTCGTCTCAGAAAAAGACAAAAATATACTTGTAAACTGGCAGAAGTCCTCGCCCGATTCTTAAAGATTTTTTATGGCCTGGTGAATCAACTGAGACGCTCGCTTTTTTAGACCCACCTATGTATAAAAATATGTGAAGCGTCGAAATTGAAGTGCATGCTTCGTCTAAGAGGTGGTAAGAACGAGATTCAGGGAGCGCTAGCAGCGGAAGTGCACCATCATATTTTTTCGACATCGACTGTAGACGAGAGAGTTGTAGGCTCCGACCCTGCTTCACCCGCTGTGACCAAGCTAAAGTTACGGTTTCTGCCGGATATGCATAATCTATTTTACATGAAGTTGCATCGTCCTCATCATCGTGGCGGACTGTCGTTATCTAAAGGGAAAGAAATATGACCAGGACGAGAGTTGCCAGGATGATGCTACCGAGAACTTATTACCAGACGCAGCTAGCAGAGAAGTTGTACTTGTTAATAAAGGTAGTTTAGGTTGTAATATTACAAAGAGATGAGGTGTAAATTTAAAGTTTTACTAGATCAGGAGGAGATCTAATTAGAACGGTCTCACCGATGTGCAAAAATATCGAAGATGATACTAAGCTTGAACAAGAGCTTAAGAAAATCGCGTTGGAAAAGATTCTGGCACCAGATGGTCTTCACTCCACCGGCAGGAAGTGGGCGCTTCTGGAGGTGTTGGAAGCTGCGGCGCAAAAAGCAGCTCGCAAGTTACGATATTGAATAATTGAGTGAAAAAGATTTAGTGTCGCCTTCTGTCCTGCAAACTCTGCTGAGGTACACGCTCAACTTCCATAATGAGGAAAGAGAGTCAGCGATGAGCCTGCTAAGTCGCTTAAATTTACAAAGCAACTAAAAGCAAACACTTCCATCTGGCAGTAAGTAAGTAGCCTCCTCCTATAGCAGGCTTTTTTTTTTATACGATTCTCCCCGTCTCTCTGAGGTGTGCTGCAAATCTAGACTGGATTCTTCCTTTCTATAAGGTTGAGGCTTAGGCCCAGCGGCGCCCAAAGCACGAATTAAAACCGCCGGTTAGTTTTTACCTCTAGAGATCTAGCCCTTCCAGCAATAATGTGTAGTGCTGTATGATTAAAGTTGTAACTTTAGTCACTTTTCATTCTTGGATACAATTGTTCAGACTTATTTGTGTGTCGTGTGTAGTCGAATTTGAACTTTGGCAGAAGACAGAGACAAGATGAACTAAATCTTCACGATAATAATTCTGTTCCAGAGGGGGGGAGGGTCTGTCATTGATTCGTGAGTTCTAAGCAAGGCTATGAAGTACAGCTCGTCATCGGGAACAGAAATGGAGTCTGCGGTTGAAAACAGCCTTAAGACTGGCGCAAGAAATTCGACCTCCTTGATTTCCTAGCAAAGCTACCACTTGTTGTACTTTAGAAATATAGTTACTAGAACTACTTACTTGATATTAGTATCGGTTTCAGTACTAGAACAATGATTGAAGTAGAGGAACTAGTATTCAGTGGTGACTACAGAAGCACCCCGAAAATTTCGCTCGTTATGCTCCAAATGATAGACGCCTTTTTGTTGGTACTCATGCTCCAAAAGATGGTGCACATACTCTTTGTTGTTGCTGTTCTTGAGCATGTTCATGTATGGACGAATGATTATCTCTCTTTCGACGATTGTGTTTTTTTGCACTAGGTCCTGACATCAAGAACTAGAGGGTTAGTAGTATCTTCTCTATCTATTCTAAGCTACCTCTAGTACAGAAGGTTCAGCAGCGAATCGCTGTGCGGAGTGTGGAGTCTTATCAAAAGGTTCTGGTGATGAAGGAGCACGTGCTGCAAGAAATCATGCGGGAGCAGCACACGACCATGAGCAGCAGATCGCCAGAAGAATCGCCATTGTCAGAAGAATCGCTTTTATGGCTGCAGTCATTTTGTCGTCTCTCTCAATGGGTAGCAGCTTCAATCCTAAAAGCTAGTATTTAACGAAGTTGGAGGTAAGCTTTTGATTTTGTGAAATTCGTGGTTTGTCGATGGCGAGCCCTAAGCTTTATGTATGAGAATTCAAATATTCAGCTTGATCTAGAATGTTCGGTAAGGGTATGCGGACGTGATTGCTAGTGACGTGATTGCGATTGTGAAGCTTCTCGTGATAGTGCTGCGGGGTATCGCATAGAGCCCGTTAGCATGTGCACCACTCCAGCGAGAGCAGAGCATCATGTGGCGCGCTCAGTCCCCGTTGCAGGGCTTCGCTTCCCTGTTGGAGGCCAGTGGAAGTAATTGTGGGCCCTTTCTCTGCTCAAATAATGAGAATAAAGATCGACAAAGAAAAACTAAGGACTCCCTGTTACTTGCCAGTGCCTACGGAGAGGCATCCCTGGCCCTTGCCTCTAGCCTAAGAAATTCTTCTACGGGCTAGCTCGGAAACGTTCTTTGTGCCGAAAGAACTAGGCGCTTCAGGTTGTTGTAAGTGAAACGGATAAGAAAGTCTGGATGTTGCTGCGCTGTGTGTTCGAGGGAGATGATGAAGATTTGAATTTACTTGAGCCACAGGTTGACTAGGATTGGAGAACTAAAGTTAATAGTACTGTTTTATCCGGATTCTGAGAAGATGTGTGTAGAAAATGAAGATGAACGAGAACTGTTTTCATTTTGTTTTTGCTGATCTAAGATTTCCGATCGAACTGCAAATGAAGAAGATAGTCTTGTACCCGCTACGGATGGACAATTCAGGGAAATCGGACGCACAGAAATTGGTGGATCACGACTACGCCTCGCGAATGTTTGAAGCCGCTGCAGCAGAGCATAAAAAGGAGCTTCTGAGTAGAGAGTTAAGGCTTCCCCTAATCCACCTCTATTAACATCTCCCAACAGTAGAAGTATGCATCCCAATACAAGGAACATAGGAGGGCATACCCCTGCGGGATTCCTACAGGGATGAATTGGCGGAAGCTTTAACAGAAGGCGCGGAAAAAAGCGAGCCTGTAGATTTTCCCGGTGCGCTTGACATAGTCGCCGGCGGGGAGCCGATTTCCGAAACAAGCGACCCCCAGCCGGCTGTCTTA
The DNA here is from genome assembly GCA_905178165.1 of Amoebophrya sp. A25. Lineage (NCBI taxonomy): Eukaryota > Dinophyceae > Syndiniales > Amoebophryaceae > Amoebophrya > Amoebophrya sp. A25. The sequence goes on from CAJINU010000063.1 coordinate 153,043, forward strand.
CAGTTAAGACGAAAAGCTTAGAGCACATAAAGAGAAGCGGTCGGTTAGGGTTAGTTTTCATCTCTCATAAATGGTTACTAAGTAGAAGGTACGTCCCTTCATCCAATATACATATACGTCGGTCGTGATGCTCTTGCTCAAGTAGATAGAGACGTCAACCCTTGTGTCGCTCCTCAGTTATCTTTATCATCATCAAGGACACTAGCACCAACAGGACAGGACTGATCATGACCATCGACATTACTTCTGAATTATCATAGACATTACTTCTGCGTCTGGGCGCTGGTATGCTAGCCAGTGTTAGACTTCGGATGATCTTTATTTGTGGGTTGGAAGTTGACATGGATCTCTACGCGCATCTTTATGGCTTCTTCAAGTAGGAGAGCCATTCTAGTATATGCGAGCTAGAGGCGCCAACTTTCAACCCCTAGCTTTCTTTTGTTCCTTGTTAGTAAGTACTTATGCAAGGTCATCTGCACTCCTACTAATCAGCTGTGCTTTATCTTCTTTTCATCATCAAGAAGAGAAAAGGAAACGCGATTATATCGAAGAAGTTGGTTATTATCATCAAGTGGCCTTTATCACCACCTACGTCGATTACTTCTAAGTTTGTACGAGAAGATTTTTGGGTCTCCCGATGCAAAGGCTGCCGCCACCTCGACCCTCGATGCGAGTCCGAGTTTTTTAAGCGCGGAGGTGGTTATATGTCCTGAAAATGAAATAACCCATTTTTAAGGGTTTCCGTGCATATCTCCCTACCATTCCTGGCCCTTTTCCTAGTAGAAAAGAAGCCAGGGATGTTCTGAAGCGTGTAATTCCGTAACCTCTACTACCATATAGCTAGCCAGGTACTTACTTATATAAGACAGATAAATATTTATTAGCATGTCTTGAACAAATACGCTAGTTATCTATAACGTTGATATCACTGGAAAAGCTGAAACATATATGAGACGAAATCCTGCTTCACTGTTGTGCCTCTTCATAGGTCACTATTTCTCTTACGACATTCAACATATTTTTGTAGTTCCACCTATTCCTCTTATTAGTACAGCAGGGTAGATGATGAAGTTCATTGTGAGTCAATCATTATTCCTTTAGTTCCCTAGGGTCGGGTCTCAGCGTTGATTTGGCAGGTCAAGTCGGCGAAAAATGGCATGTCTTATGTACTGGGATCAATTGCCACGATCTGGCTCTAAAATATAAACAAGAAGAGGAGGACGAGGAGGACACCGATATGGCGCGCATATTTTTCACGTCCGTTCCTCCGGTTCCGCGTACGGATGCTGCACCACGCAATGAAAAGGCGACTCTCAGCAATCAATGTGCAAAAGCGCGCGCTCGGCGTGAGAAGTTGCCCCAGTCAAAAAGTGAAGCCTTATGCTGCAAGTACTTACACGAGCTCATCATCCATAAATCATGCCATCGTCTGTAAATCATTTTTACCTACAACTAAATCTATAAGGTGGAGGTATTAATCGGCTACTACATGGATTGATGACACTGACTTTTTTCATCGCGGTTTTTCATACAAAAAACTCAATTTGATTCTCCCTAGCACTACAATCTTGCTATTCGATTTCTCTGCTCGTACAACTTGTTCTTGCGCATCATCAGTTCCACCCAGTACAGTTCTCGTTTTTCCTGCACAACTGTTCATCTACCTGCAGTTTCATTAGCCGTGTTGTTCTAATCACGGTTCAAAGCTGTTTTCTCTCTATCTCCTTCAACATTATTTTTGTTTTTCAACCAACCCCCGCATTTTATCCCCTTACTGCTGTGTTGCTGCTGTGTATTGGTTTTAAGAATATACCTGCTGGGTCCCTCGAGTTTGATCTGTCGCGGTGCCTCTTAATTTCAAAAAAGAACCTGACAGATTAAGAAACGACAGATGCACACTCACACAATTTTACTAACTAAACAGAAACGATCTATCAACCACGATAGACAGAAACATTTAACCACGCTCACGCATAGTCTACTCTAAGAGTAGCAGTGGACACCGAGGGCTCCGGGTCCGGTTTTGCCTGTCTCAAAGATCTCACCGAGTACTTCGTCAAAAACGCTGCAAACAATCAAGGTGCAACCATTCTTGGTTATGGCTTGCGCTTAATCTAGGTGTAGTAGTAAGAAAGAGTGCGAGTGTAAGGTGTAGTAGTAGGTAGTAGCTGATCTTCATTTTTAGACTAAGAGTATACGTTAGAGTCTGACTGTCGGATCGGATGATCATTCGTCGAGACGACCAAGGTTGGTTGGCTACGCGGTTCTTAAGCACTAGAAGGAGAGTCGGTAATAGTAGTAGTCAGTTTTATTTATGCTTCAACAAATTTATATATTATTATTTATCAATTCAGCTTCTTGTTGTGCGAGATTTGTTGCATTGCAATGTATCAAGCTGATTTTGATCACAGAAATAATTTTTTTAGATACTTATCGATCCTTATCAAGATGGGTATGGGAGTGGGAAAGAATCCTATTATGCGAGTCCTCTATTGATGCCTATTTTATGAGAGTCATGGGACTCATTCTTGCTACTGCTGGCCATGGTCCATTTATTATCTTCTAAACGCTGTGCTTATGCATAGATAGCAAACCAGCTTGTTTCTTTTACTCCCGTGGTTGTACAAATGCCCACACATCCGTTTCAGTAAGTCTTCTACTCGACGTTTTAAAGGTTACTAATTCTGCATGCGTCGTTCGAAAAGCGTCAGAGTGTAAGTAGCTAATTGTTGGAATGCGGCATTAGGGATCGAGAGTTTACTGTCTATCCTTTTCTTATTCTGAAGTTCAGGGATCAACATCGTAGTTATATCATAATCGTAGAGCAGTGCAACTAGTAACTCCACTAATTAGTTGTATCTCTGTTACTGTTGTTTCAATCATTCTCTTTTTCTACTTGTTCAAAAAAATGGCTTCCGCCAAGGTCCCATTTCGACTGCGGTGTGGATGATAGAGTAGTCTCCTTCCATTCATGCACGTGTTTACGTTAGAGATTCGTCTATCCGCACTCAGCTCTCCACTGTCCATCCTCTAGGCATGGAAAACGGTACTTTCGAATTGGGAGATTGCAGTTCTTCACGATATAATTTGGTACTGGTGGAAGGTTCCAAAATAGAAATAATGAATATTAGGTATACACACTAATAGGTTACAATATTGACACTTATAACAATGGTTCTAGCAAGCGACTACCATCAAGAAGATCGACTAGTGCATCTAATGATATGAAGACGAGTTTAACGAGGACGACGGCACGACGCAAGAGCATCCTGCGACATTTGATGGCGATTCTGAGGCACAGCTAGAGCAACTGGCAACGGATTTGCTTTTACGGATGATCAATATCGTTCAGTGAAAGAATTAAGAGTAGACTTAGGCTGTACGCATTCATGGCCACTCTGTCATCGTTGAATCTGTTTCGTCTTGCCGGAAGTGTTGTAGGAGGACTCTTTATTTGCCGCAGCTGTAGGAGTAATAAGAGATTTTTTATTTTTGTCAAACTCACCGTGTGAAACTACGTGAGCATCTAGATAGTTTACTTGTCTGCAAAAATTGTTGCATCCAAATGTGCAAGAGACCCACTCATGTAAGTACTCTAATTCTTGGTGTGGGCTTCTTTCCGGTTCCTGGAATTGAGTTCGGAATGACAACAAGTCCATCCCCATCCCCAACAAGTCCAGCATCCTCCGTGATTATTTCTCCGGAATTCAGTAAGACATGGCACTTGGACCCTAGTAATCAGGAAGGTGACGCTGCCAAGAAGAACCACGAAGAAGTGACCGCAGCACTCGATCAGTTGGACGCACTGATGCAGGTGGTGGAGCAGCGCATCTTGATTTTCCGCCAGAAGTTTGCACTTTTTAAGGGTTGTAGGCCAAGTAAGTTCCTGTTCCCGTTTGTTATTGTTTTGACTCTCCAAGGGAGACAGGCAGAAAAAACGCGGGATAGAAACACCAAAGCCCTACCACTAATGCATCACGAGCAGGTGGATTCGTGGTGCCACCACGTCTGCGTATCGGATACACAAAGCTGTACGCGACGTACGCTTTTCTGGTGAAGAGGCTCACTCTGTCGCTGAGCGGAGACGTTATGGGGAAATATAACTATTTAATTTCGACGAAAGCGTGCGATGCTAGAATATTATAACTATGAGGTGGAGTTAGAATATTGATAGCAGCAAAGGCGTGAACACTCATTCCATGTTTTATCGGTTTGGTTTTCTTTCCAACTATAATTTTTTTCGAAAGAGGTTTTGGAATATTAACTATGAGATGTTAGAATATAACTATGAGGTGTTAATAGAATATTAACTATAAGAACTTCCCTCGTAGGTTCGGATGTAGATCGTCCCTTCTATTCGAGAACTACAATAGATAGAATACAATCTCTAGCGAACCCACCCTAGCTATCTCCTTTTGATCAAGTAGGTGTTTTTCCTAGTAGTAGGCCATTAGGTCTACCGGCAATGATTATAGATACTGCGTAAGTGTATGCTCCAAGCAGTTCTATGTTACATCTCATTGAACTGGTTGTGAAGAACAACTCGATGTGACAATAATCGTGTTAAACTTGCGAATCAACATGTGACGGAAGGAGTCAAAAGGTGTCCTTCGGGGCGGGGGCTTACTGTGCAGGTTCCATAACCTAACCTAACTTAGTAACTTAACCTCAGTTCACCTGTCCTGTAGAAGTGCTGTCCACCTCTACCTCTAATGTGGATGTGAACGTGAAGGAGTTTGGTCGGCTGATCCGTTTTGATCTACCGTTGTTCTGTGGGACCGGAGTCGACGAGCAGCGCGTTTTCGACCCTCGCCGTCAATGGCGTCTGCGCGATCTGCAGATGGAACGAAGATTGCAGAAAAAATCAGAATTGTGGACAGCTAAGAATTTTAAAGAGATTATGACTGACATTGATTTGGATGAACCAGGGTTGTACGAAGACTACATTGATGACGAGAGCCCGCTTGCAGAACTCGAGGTCGATTACTACGATTAAGGCTTCCGGGAATCCACCTTCAGAACGAGCATCCTAGGGCTTTGTTTCCTCTAGATGAGAAACAAAGGGGTCCAGGATGTCCCAGAAAATGGATTCCCGGAAGGTCTAAGATCAACAAGCAGACGCGGCGGATCCGGAGGCGGGCTCGTCGGACCAGGCTTCACCTCGCATGCGTGACAGTGGCGAACAGCTCTGGTCGCTGCGGTGTAAAGCAAGTGCTGCGCAAGTTCAGGCGCTCGATCCGGAGGCTGGATTTGCCTTGATGCGCATGGCAGAGTTTTTAGATGCCTTAAACAGCGCCAAGGATTTCAAAACCACCAATGGTGAACTACAAGTCGAGATAACAGAAATTCCACCAGCTTCGACGTCTGATTCTCCACCAGCCCCAGCATCTTCGCCTGGTGCAGAGCTCTTCTCCGGTTCCAGTTTGGATTTATGATGTGGTTAGACGAGTAGTGATAGAGGTTATAGTACAACGTGACTGAAGTATCTCACATCCACTTGACCATGTGGTAACAGAGGGCACATGACATGACATTTTAGTCTGTCAAAAGTCCCGAGGCCAAAAGATGACGACGTAGGAGCCACTCTTCATACGCGAAGGATATAGTTGAAGCCAGCACTTGTTATAGATACTACAGTTCAGAATCAGAACTGCTATGTTGATAGAGTTCTTGAACAAGCCACATATAGTTCTACTAGTAAACTACACAGACCATAGAGTTGAGCCGCCCACTTCTTCTTCTAAGGAAATTTGGGCCTAACCCCGACTTGCGGGAGTTTGCTTCCCCGAGGCTGAAGTGGGCCAAAAATGCCAATGGGTATGGGAGTCCACGGATGATACTGCCGAAGTACATTGGCACACTGCGCAAACTGTTTACGGAGGAATTGGAACTGCTGAAAGGCCCAACCTGGGGAAGGCTCCACGACGGCGTTAAGGCTGGGTCATTTGCTCTCGTTTTTTCTTGCCGCGCAATCATGAGAAGTTTTTTGTTGTGACTTCATTCTTGTTCGGTATGGAAAACCTTCTTCTACTAGTACGAAGAAGTAGATGAACAAGGTTTTCATAAAGTATAACCAATTTTTCAATGAGTCATTCAATTTAGAGTACTTAATTGACTCGATACAGAGGCGCCGCTTGCGTCATCGTAGCTTAAGATATTGCATTTGTCGATGTTTTTCGAGCTCTAAAGCATATTGGCTGAAGCAGCGCACGGTCTGCGATCTCTTGCCAGATACGAAAGTGCAGCAGGCTCCGGCGGTTTACCTGATGATGCAGCTCGCTGGGGTTCGTGTACTTTCTGTTAAGGGGACTTGGAAACTCTAGATATGTATGAATATGATGCCATATCGAGGGGTGATCCCGGGAATGCGAATGACTTACTTACTTTGTCTAGCATCAATCGAATATTTAATGGGTCATTTCGCCGTCTTCTACTCAGGCTCAGGCAAATATGTATGCTGCTCAGCAGGACGTCGAGACATTATTTTTTTTTTACATTCATACTGCTTAGAGGACAGGATGATGCACAGTACCCATCCTGTTGTGTAATTACTTTGGTGGTTATTCCTGTGCTGCTGCTCTAGCACGGTAATAGAGCTACGTGTTTGGGGAGATTCATCAACCTCTCTTGTAAGTACCATGCTGAGCTACTCATCTAACACAACCAGCGAAGCATCGAGAGTGGGGGACAAGATTCAAGCCAAGCGGAGAGAGTGTGATTTTACATGTAACAAGCATAAGTTCGAGACGTGGTCAGAGAACGGCCCTCACGCCTCTTTAAGGCTTCTTTTGATAGATACGTATGCATTACCATTACAATTATCAGGATCAGGAGAAACATTTTGGAAATTTCCGAAAGGGGAGAATGGTTCGACGGTGTTGCGTCTTGCGATGTTACGTCTTGAGGAGCTCTAACTCATACTCTAGTGGGTGACGGTCACGCCGCCGTAGCACAACATATGGCCGTCGCGGTCCCGGAACAAAAAGAGCTGATGAGATTGACACGCGAGTGGACATTCAAGGCCCCGAAAATTAAGGCTTACCCAAATCTGCGAAGCATCTTGGAGCAGTACCATAGGGGGAGAGCATCCTCAAGATGAGTCTCAGGATGCTCTTTGGGTCATCTCTAAGACAGCCGAAGCAGAAGTGGGCGAGATGGTCCAGAAGAGTCTTCTGGAAGAAGACAAGGCCGGCAAGTACCCTATGGAAATCAAAGTTTCATGTAATAATTCACTCCTTAGTTTTCAGCTTCCCACATATTTCTGTTTATACTACATATGTTCCAGCAGGGAGTGGTTTGACTCATTGTATTTGTTCTTCATGGGAGGGAAGTTTCGGATTAACAGGCAATTTTTTCGTGGGGTTTCCCCTTTGTTCCCTATACGCTTTTTGGATATTTATTTCCATACTCTTGCTCCATGATCTTTGTTCTCTCATTGTTCTATTATTCCTTTCTTCATGTTCTACGATCCGTTTCTACTTCTCTCAACTCGTCCTGCCCTTTTGTTCGTTGATGTTCTCGTCCATGTTGATCTTGTGTCAGTTTTAGGCATTCTTTATACCTTATCTCTTTCACTTGCCCTGATCAATAGTCATTTCTGTGGCCTATATTGCGGTAAGTTCGTTGAGCTCAAGTCTTGTGTTGTGAAGCGCGTTGTAGTGTAGTTAAGTTGTTCCGCTTGCGTAAATAAAGCTAAGTACACTGCTTACTAAAGTCTCAGCTGTTTGAACGGTGATAGTTGGAGTTCGTTGTCTAAAACTCTCGATTAGGGCTAGTTCGTGTTAAGTTGTAACTTTTCACAACAGACGTAACCGTGCCGCTTCTCCACTCCAATCTTTGCGTGAGATCCATCGTGTGTAACATCTATGACGCCCTTGTGGCAGTCTGCACTGAACTTTGTGCGAGATAAATTGTATTGTATTGTATATGTTCCAGCAGGGCTTGGGGCTACGGTACCCCCCCGAGCGTAGGGGGGAGGGGTGCCGTAGCCCCGGACCCCTTTTTGAGGCGTCTGCCGGGAGTGGAAGGCCTCAAAAGTGGGCCAAGTGACCTCCTCTGCTCCCTTCCAGGTGCTTGGCTGTCCCCTGAAGGCCTCCGGCGCAGGTGGAAGGCCTCAAGAGGGGCCCAAGCGGCCTCCTCCGCTCCCTTCCAGCTGCCTGGCTGTTCCTTACAGGCCTCTGATGTATGTGCGAGGCCTCAAAAGGGGCCCAACCAAGGGACCGCCTGCGCCCCCTTCCAGGTGCGTGCCTGTGCCCTAAGTCCCTCCGATATGCCTCGCCGCCGCAGCAGTGCGCCGGTAGTGAAAGGCCTCGGAAGGCGCCAAAAGGCGAAGGGCTGGACGCCCTGGGCTGTGCGGCCTGTGCCCTCCTTGCCCTTGGTCATCGGCTTGCTGGCTCTTGCGACCGTAGCCGCCTTCGGCGGCCTTTTACCCCGGAGATATCCCGCCTGCGACGGTCAGCAGAGACCAGGAGGCCCCTGAGGAACACGCCGAGAGGCGCAAGGGACCGCCCGCGCCAAGTTTTGACGCCTTTCATTCACCACTAGAACCCGCGAAAATCAGCGCGGAAAAGCGCGCGCGCGCCACCACAGACCACACCACAGGGGGGGGCACCGTCCAGCCCTGCCACATATATAAAGTGCCTCTTCTAACGCGTGTGATTCTTGCGACTGCTCCGGCATGAAGTTCATAGATGACGATAACGACCGGGAGCCGAGCGAGAAGATCGTGACGGCGGCCAGCAAATATTGCGCGAAGATGAAACCACCCGGAGACTACAAGAAGTGGGACGACGGAAGACAGGACGTGCTATTCGAGCATTTTTCGAGCGGAGGCAAGGGCAAGACGATCTCAGAGATATTTTCCTATTTCACGTTTTTCGAGTTTGCTGTGCCGCAAAATAATGCGAAAACAGGAACAACTGAAACAAGAACGGGAGGCTCTAACAGAATCCTATTTATGGCGAAGCGGGCCAAAGCTCTTCCGCGTGAAGGTCCACCGGATCCGGGTTCGCAGGAGGGATGGGACTCGTACGGCTTCCAACCGAAAGAGTTCGTTCTTAAACAATACGAAATTACAAAATGGGTTGAAAAACCAGAAGGCGAAGGCCAGATGGAAGAGCAGAAATCATATGAAATTATGCAGCGACACTGCATTCCCTCCACCTCCAGCTCCACGTCCAAAGGACTGCAAAGACTTTATTGGACAGCACTTTCTTATTCTTGTTTCGACTTAGAGAAACTAATCACTATTACATTTACAATTCTGACTATCATTTATATTATAACTTTCCTGTAGTTCTTCTAGCTGTTTATTTTAGGATCTTCAATCATGATGAGCGCAGTGGTAATAGACTCTTTTTTACTTCTTCTTGTAGTTTTTCTTTTTTCATCATGAAGTCAACAAGAACGGACCTCGTCAGGTGCAGGAAGAAGGGAATGATGTAGAAGCACCTTTTATTTTTGACACTTATGGGGATGAATGGCAGAAGAAGCGGTTCGAAGCAGCAAAGGATGCGGTCTGGAATCATAAAACGGAACACGACAAGGAAACGAAGGCTATGTTCTCCATAACCGAAAACGAAGGCCACTCTTAAGACATCAATTTTTGATCAGTCCAACTGATAAGTCTGCATTTATTATTTTCATTCAGCCTCACAAACAGCGAGATCGTATGTTGTTCTGTAGCTTCTTTCGGGATTCTAAGTATTTCAAAACTTGAAATACCAATATTTCGTCTGAGCTGGTGCTTGTTTGTAGATGGTGTGCATGTCGTTGGCACACGAACAAATATTGATATTAATTCAAAAATTCTACCTCGTGAGACAACTCGTGACACAACTGGACTGGTCCTCAGTAATACTAGAACTTCTAAGTAGGCGTCGAGACCAAGTCGCAAGCAAATGTCGAGAATTTTAGGAAAGCCTTTGCGCCACAATCTCGATCTCCTGAAAAGGAGCTACGGCGCCAAAAGCTTGGCCACGTGTTCCGCAAGCTCTTGGAACTTTCGTTGCGCCAGCGTTGGGTCTGGACTCCAGCTCACATGATGACTTCCTCAGACCCAAAGACGATTCTTATGGACTACGGTACTCGTTTTACCATTACACTTTAAAGTTTTAAGTTTTAAGTTTGTTTGTTATTGTTTCTCACATTAAGACTCTGTCTCTACGGGTGCTACGGGCAGCACTACCAGGGGCCTCCGCATGACATGGCATGCCTTGAGTGAAATGGCATGACATGATGAATGACATGACATGACACGACTCAGCTTCGAGCACCTCCTTAATCATATTTATTGAGTAAGTACAAGCAGCAGCTGCTAAACCAACGCAGAATATTCCTAATCTAAAAGTTGAATGGAAAACGTATGAGCCAGGCTTTCTCTAATGAAAAAAACGTACCCACAATATCTGGATTTCGAATATTTCTGGATGATCGTGAACCCTGGGATGCAATGAAGAAGAAGGAAACCGCGCAAATTATGCCATCCATCCATCTCAGCATCTTCTTGTTCTTTCTACCTTTTATTTTGTTGTCGTGAAAGTCTAAGTATGACTACTTATGATGTTACCCATGATGAAATACAGCTAGTTACAAGGGGTGGATGACAGGGGTCGAGATGAGGAGGCCAAGATGAGTAAACGCTGACGCTAATGACGATAAACCTGCTCAAAGTGCCGAGCAGAAACAGGAAGATGAAGAGGCGGAGGCTACTTCTGGCTTTGACCGGAGCCAGTTAACATAAGGCAATCAAGCGAGCATCGTCCTTCACCATGATCCTTAGCCTCTTTTTCAAGGGAAAAAAGGGCCCAGGGAGGATGGCATCAGGGTCTCTACGCGGTAGATCTAATCAACGTGGGACCTTGAGCCGTCAGCGAAGAGCAAGGCCTCAATGCTGAATACGAGGCTCAAGGAGGTGGAACTCATCACAGAACAAGAATCCGGCGACGTGAAACGGTGGGTGGACGGGCCTCTCCATTTTAAGAGCTTTTTTTGGAGTCTCTATCTCAGAGTCAGAGCTACATTCTGATTTTACAGTAGCGTCGTCTGATAATATCATAGATCTCACTCTTAGAATTTGTAATTTTAGTATCCTTAGAGTCAATATTATGGGTATGCTATTAAGGTTTTGTTCTTGTTCGTGCTGATCTATGTGTAATAAGTATCTATAATGTTAGACTTAGGAGTGGTCACATTTTTACTAGTTGTTGTTGAAGAGTCATCCTCCTTGTCACGTAGATACAACATTTGTATACATCAGACAACAGTGATTGCATTGAGTGAGTGCATGTAAGTGCTCTTTGTTTCCACTATTTGTTGGAGCCAGCAAGTCAAGAGATGAGAGAGTTGTTCATCGTTGATCTTGATCTAAGCATTGCACTTCTCTTAACCAAGGTCCGCGATGTGGGTCAAAAGAGGATAAGGAAGATCCACTTCGTCCGAGTATTCTTTTACGGCCAATAATGCACCTTTGGATGCTGCACTGATTCATCTCTGGATGCTGCACTCGCATCCCAACTCCTGTAGGGTCTACTCATTCGTTGTTCATCCGCTCCTTGTTTTGATCTCGTAGACTACAAAAGCAGATGCCGATGGTGCAGCCTTGAATCCTGGTCCCACGCGATCCCACACCCTATCCTTCCTACAGCCCAAGAATGATCATGCCTCTCCTCCGCATCTTATCCTTCGTATCCTATCCTCCCGATTTTATCCTTCGTATCTGCCTATCCAACATCCTATCCATACACGGCTCTAATTTGAGCCGAATTTTCTCCCTGGCTTGCAAGCCCTTTGTTTTTGCGTGAAGCCGCTGCTACTGGAGGTCCCACAGCACGAATGGATACGGATTCAATCGCCAAGCCTTACCTGCAAGCAATCTTAAGGCTACCGTAAGGGCTACCGCGAAAGAATGTCGTTAGCACCTCATCTCACTTCATCCAGTTCTAAGCCCTTAACACCAGGATCTTTGGTTCTTCTTTTTCTCCTAGTCCTTAACACCAGGCAGGATCCGTGGTGCTTCTTTCTCTACTTGAAAAGGCGCCAAGGATGCTGCCAAGGAGGACAATCCGGAAGCTCTAACAATCGTCCAGCTGGGTCCGCATGCTCATGGCGCGCCTTCACGAGCAATCCGACCTGTTGTTGTCAAGAATGGCCGATCTGCTGCTGACGCGAGCAGCAGTGTAACTAGTACATTATGGTGTCTTGCGTCCTAGTGGAAGATGAAGTGGACTAATAGATATACAGAGTAGCTGGATCCAAATGCATACTTGTTGTATGGCCCTGAGCTTCTATGTTGCAACTTCTTAGGTGGTCGAGTAAGGTGGACGTGGACCACATCAACAACATGGTGGAACGAACGAACACATGACATACTTGCTGTGTGAGTCACATGTTGAGAACTGAAAGCAGTGGGGTGGAAGATATTGATTTTGAATGAGGGCGTCTGGCTTTTGTCAGTCTTCATGTCAGTCCGCCTTATCTAGTTCTAAACCCTCTACGTACATCACGTGTACTAGTAAGATGTTGACAGTCACGAGGCCACGTCGCTTTCGTCGAGTGTAATTCTTCTTCATGAAAGCTACTTCTACTTAGTTATGGCGTACCCCTACGTTCTATAACTGTAAGAAGTAGCTTTCTTTTTTAGCGTGTAACCGTACTTGCACATCTTTTATATCTTCCTTTATTTTGTGTTTCTTCCTACTCCACCATAACTAAGGAGAGGATCATCTATGTGCGATTCTCTTCATTTTTCTTCGACGATTACAGTGGAACGCTTGAGCAGGCTTTGCTCGGCGACGGTGTCCAGAAGTTTGATCCGGATAACTCAGAGGGCATTCCTGTTGTTACGGGTCCTCGATATAGTGCTGTTTCCTAGTAAATCTTCGTGTGATAATTGGTCGTCCGGATCAGCGAGAGGCAGAGCAGCTGCTAGAGGGCCAGCGGGAGGCAGAGCAGCTGCTAGTAGTAGTAGTAGTTGTACTATTTGAACTATAGACGTAGTTGTCAAGCACAATTAGGCATGCGCCACAGAATAGGATAGAACTACTTACTTATTTTGTAGGCGTACAACGTAGTCGTGAAGCACTCAGTCTATTGCCTTTGTTGGTGTGATGGTGTACAGGAAACATTTCGGAGAAAAATGTTTCAATTGGTTCTTGAAAATGGTGATGTAGTTGATAATGGCTACCATACTTACACCATAATTAAAGTTCGCAGGAGCATTTCCCTAATTATCTGCAATAGGAATAGCCTCTGGTCAGCTTAAATTTTCTCCTATTAATAACTCACCATACTAGCGACTACCCCTTACAATAGCTACAACTGGTAGAATTATAGTTTTTCCCTAGAACAAAAGACAAAGGAACATCACACTCAAGAACAAACATCCTCTTCTATCACTCAAAGACAGATCATACCCTCTTCTAAGTTTGAAATGCGACAAGCCTGGTTCGCGATGCGCTCAGCGTTGCTGGCGCCTCTCACTATGGAGACCAATATGCCAACTGCTACTCAGGACGGCTTTCATTAAGGCTTTTTACTCTATCTCAAATCTCCCACTCCCATCTTGAGATATTCAATGGTCTGTAGTTGTTTAATACTTGTGCTAGTTTAATATTAGAGTAAATGTAGTTTATTACCTCTAGGCTCTTCATCTACAGGATATTAAATGGTCGCACATCTTGATCTTGGAGGAACTATCCCACCGAAACGGGCACACCTCGGAGGAACTGTTTTCTCCTTATAAGAGGATGAAAAGAATAGTCGTAAGAGACCAAGAGGACAAATTATCCCAAGAGGGACTTCCTTACGCATTCCTTACGGGGCACTCCTTGTGTACGCATGGACAAGGACTACTACATGTAAAGGGACTTGGGCTCTAATCCTGAGGTGTCAGGGTCAGAAACAACCTGCAGCTTTCGTTACTCCTTGACACTTTCGAACGGTTTCCGCAGTTATCCTTGAACGAGGGCGCACTGATGATCTTCTACGTGTTGTTTCTTTACGACTGAAGATTATAGACACTATTTTTGATGCTTGTAGGCCTTTAATTCATCTTGTCATGGGTGTTTGTTTGTCTTTCTATTGATGCGCTCCGTCCGGGTAACGCGTACGACCTCATTGGGCGTCTTCTGTGCTTCGTGTGTTTTGTGTCTCTGTAGAACCTTTTGATAACATGCTCTGACAGCGTACCGCTTACATTTTGCTTGACGATAGACTTACACGCTCTTTCTTAGAGTCATATTCCTAGAGTTATGCTCTTCGACGATCACTCACGATGACGTGGCCACTTCCTACTTCTACTTCGATTACCCGTAGCAGCATCTGTCTGCGTTAGAGAAATAGCGTTATCTTCTAACATGATGCAGATCCTTGGTCTACCCTAGAACAATTGCAAGTCGATCGCGCTGCGCGCTTTTTGAGGTTCTTGAGGTTACGGCTACCACTGAAGGAAAGCATCGATCCGTTCTAAGCATTGATTTTCATCCTTGGGGGTCTGGGTCTCCCTTTCAAGGGCGGGAAAAGGAGTGTCCTCCAAGGATCATATGACTCCGATATAAGAAGAAATGGAAAATGCGACGCAGTAGCTCTAATGAGGCGCTCGGTCTTGCAAGAACTAGAGAGCAAGCCCGAGGTAAGCGATTCCGGGACGCCCCTATTGGCCGTGGCCAAAAAACTAGCAAGTGCTGCCGGAAAGTTGGAAGCTAGTAGCGAAGAAGAGACCACAGCCGGTGAGCTGTTGGATGTGAAGAGGCTTGCCTCCGCTCTGATTCTCCGCCTGCGAGTTTACTACCGTCTCCTCTTCAAGATGTGCCTCTTCATGCGGCACTTCATCTCTGCAATGGAATCGCCACAAATATCGGGGGGCACCGACGGGAGGAGCCACGACAAAGTGCAAGCGGAGGGATTGCATATTTTGTTGGAGGATCATCTGTTACAGCTCCACACCTTTGTGTTACGTGACGTGAGTGCCGCCAACGAGGCGTTTCATAGCCCTTCCCCTGAGAAAAGTACCAAGGACGAGTCTTCAACAGGAGCGACGTCTTCCAAGTTATGTCGGGATGAATAGATGAAAATGAAATTGAAAACAGGTATATAGTACGAATCCAGCGACAACTTCAAGAAAGTGTCATGGTAATAAATCTGATCCGTCTATAATTTCTTGACCAGGACCAATATTTTTTGGAAGATATTTATATTAATTGATATTCTTATGCTGGAAGACAACGAACACACCTTCTACTTCTAAAGATGGGCACCGCGGCCGCGGAGGTGACGAATACCGCGGCAAGCCGGGAGGAGCTTCTCAGAGAAGACTTCACTTTGGGAATGCAGATTGTTGCAGAGGACGCACTAATAGTCGAAGCCTTGTACTTTGGCTCCGACGACTCGAGCCACGACTCCAGCCTCTCGAAGTGGTACTGCAATACCCAGACAGAGCCACCTGCCACCCAGCAGACAGACCCGAGTTTAAGGTTCTTGTCTGGCGGCACATGATAGTCATAAGCGTTGTAATTCAAAAATTGGTCTTACTTGATATTGGTAATGTTTTGATAATAGTTCTAGTTCGATTGTTCTTGTCATTTTCACACAAGAATGAGCGAACGAGCTCCATCGTGATAGTATTATACATAGGTCTCATCTTCACGACAGGAGTTTAACTGCTTAATTTCATCACTCTGTTCTCTACCTAGTGTCTAACTGATTCACAAGGTACTCATAGTTCCTGTAAGACTAGGCTGTCACCATCATCATTTTTTTTCTTCTATTTGTTTCCGAACCCGCTGGGTGCTTCTATCCACGGCTGCAATGTTCCTCCTGGCGTCTAACATGTCCTCAAGTTAACTACTGTCTTTCGCGTACGATCTTTTTGAACTGCGTATCGAAGCGGTACATCCAGAGTCAGGCACGCGAAGACAAAGAAGGCGCAACGGCCGCCCTGGATATGATGCGACGCCACGACCTAAACAGGGCTAGTTACGGCTACTAAAAGATATCGATTATTGTGAAAACGATTTCGCGCAAGTCGTCTGCTGCCTTTTAGCTCGTCCTACGGTGATCAAGAAATGATGACAACAGGAGCGCACAAGTGACATGATCTATCGCTGTTGTGATTTTCCTGCTCCTGAGCGTGAGCCAATAACTCCTCGTCTAGAACTGGATCATTTGCAATTTTTCGCCGTGAATTCATTTTCATCAAAAAGTCCTACTTGTTGGGACCGAACAAGTCGAATGCTAGTGAATACTCACATGGTCTCGACTGGAAGTAACTTTCAAGGAGAGACCAAACAAGGGTTCTTGCGGAACAAAGAGACAAAGGTCGCAAGAACTCCTTTTGCTGAAACCGCGGATAACGATTGACTACAGGAGAGGGGGGCAGAGCATGACTACCTCTAATGTAAGCTTTGGATTAAGCGCTACAGTTTTGCGGAGATGCGGGTCACCAGAGGCCTTGCTGCTTCAGAAACTGGAGGCACAGAGGTCGGCCCTGGTGTAAGTACAAGCCACGGATCACAACAGTGCGTCGTGAAGGTTTACATTATGGTCTAAGTTCTCCAATAGATATTTTTTCTAGATTATTACTTATAGGTTAAGGTGTGCGTAGAGTAAGTAGTAGTTATATCGTTACCTCAAGGAGAGCATGGTGTTATTTATAAGAATACTACTTTTCCGGACACTGCAAGAACACGGACGATCAATTTAGTACTCGGGACCGACGTGATTCTGATTTGCTACAAGGAAGGGATGATCTTTTGTTTTTCGCTGTTTCGGTTTGTCTGCCTATGCTTCTTGGGCGGACCCCAACCTAACCTAACCTTTTCGCATTTGCTAATGAAAGGGAAGACGTCGATACAATCGACAAACCATTTCGCGCGACGCGCAATATCCAGGGACGGAAAAAGCGCTCCTTCCAGTTCTTAACATGGAAAAAGAAGTTAAGGAAGGTCACCTCTTTGTTGAGGCTCTTTAGTTCGTCTGCGTGTGCAAGTGCATCTAGTACTGCATGCACTATATTAGGGTTAGTAGTTGTTGAACTATATTCGGGTTAATAGTAGGTGTTCGCTCATCCACTTAAAGGGGGATGAAAACGTAAACGGGCACCAGGATCAAAGGATGAAAGGTGCCTCATCTATGAGAGATTTATTTTCCACGACGCGAGATTCAAATTGTAGGGTTCCTCCACAGGATCATACGTTTACGTAGTTTCTCGACGACCACCTTTCTTCCAGCTTATCGTGGCTTTCTCCAACTATCGATCCCAAGCCTTTCGACATGATCGTATTGAGTTTTTCGACCACCTTTCTTCTTCCACCAGCTGCTTGTTTCTCTAATTCAAGGCAGTTCGGGAAACTTTTTCTCGGTGAATCCCGTAACAGGCTTTGCATTCCAAGAAGACAGCAACAGTCAAACACTGTTCGAGAACTTTCTCACGGTACCTGCTTGGTGGACAAAGACAAAGTTATGGCTCAAGATGAGCGAAGTGCATTATATGATCATACGACGCTCAAAGCACATAATCATAAGTAAGTAAAGCAGCCGGTTAGTTTTCCCTCTATCCTTAGGTCTATTCCTTCATGCAATTGCAAGATTTAATGATAGAACAGTATCAGTCAAAGTAGTTTCCTGATTTCTTGTTGGGATCTGGATGAATCTTCTCGGTGAGAAAGTAGTCATGAACTTGTATTCGAGTCAGCGGGAACAAGAGTCGTGTAGCGGCCCATCCTCGTACTGATGGTTTACGAGATAAGCAGTGAAAGAATCGGTTGAAGTAAGTGCAGTAGTGGCGATGTGGATGAAGATTCGGTTAATGATGTTCTTTGAGCGTTACTGATTATACTGGGAGCAGCTCTAATAGAAGAATTCAAAACAGGTCTTGATCAGATTGTGGGACTTGGTGCTGGGCAAGCGGATTCATATAAGGGAAAGCCTTTGCTCCGCATTATGGTATTAACATGATATTAACATGAAGAGGACAAGAAGTTCAAAGTTATCTTTTACTTGTTTATCTTCATCAACGACACTACAAAACGGTATTTGTTCTTGGGTGACCCCACTGTTCGTTGTAATTGTTTTTGTGTCGCTATTGGTTCGTAATCTTCACCAGTTGAAGCATGATTTGAAATTCCATGATGAAGCAAGGACGCCACTTCTTGTGCTTGTTCTTTCTGTCAAGCCAAAAGTGGTACTAAAGTCATCTGTTGCCCGACAAGCACAAGCAGTGAGACTACGATTGAAACACCTTGCTAATGAAAGCTCCCTCACGTTGGCCACCAACGTGAAAGCCCTTGCCGGCCTCACGTTTTACCAGCTGTCGAGTCCGCGATTGAGGAACATCTTCTTCTTAAGGAAGATCCTTTTTAATACTAGCACTTTCTAGCAAGAATTTATACTGCTTAACAGTAACTACTTCTCAGGGTACTACTAGTACTAGTGGAAGTCGTTTCGATCATTCTTTTATCGCACTGAGGCATTGGCATGCTGAGTGTGAGCCATAAAATACAGTCTCTGGTAAGTATGGAAGAAGGGAGTAAAGGAGCCTCTTGGGCTCCAGTAAGATGGAATGGGAGCAGCACTCAGGGAATAACTCAAGTTTGGCCACCTAATACTAACTTGTCACTCAATTATGGATGGTCTCACATTGGGAGGGACGCTATTCAACCAATCCCTCCTCACTTGTCGGTGTCAATTTATCAATATCAATCAACATACGTTCAAGTCTCGACATTGACAATCCAGCAGTGTCGACGTTCAGATACAACTACCAATCCAGCAGTCTCAACATACTTTCAAGTCTCGACTTTTAGATAATACCACGTCTAATCTTTTCGGTAATGGAAATTACAGAGTGGAACCGCGACCAGGGAAGCTGGGGGTGGAAGCCTTCCGTAACGGTCTCAGGTCCCGACATTACGCGCTAATTTGAGGTTTAGTGGCAGTCTATTCCTTTTAACTCCTGATGAAACTGTCTGCAAGTGTTTTTTATTCAAACGGAATGAAGGTCCTTCAAGGAACCAGTGGGGGCACGCCTCGTATGGTGTTATGAGTATTAGTTGCTCTTGTATTGAATAGAATGGCGTAACTAATAAGAGAATTTTTAGGGAAGTGGATGAGGATTATAGCCAGCATCGACTTCGTCTTCGATGGAAGAGGTTTTGTGTTGAGTTCCTTGGAAGTCAGCATGCACGGTGGAAAGCTTGCGGCTCTAATTGTAACGCCATGCCTGGGAAAATATTGCGAATTTTCTGGCGCCGTAACACCCCCATGGGGCCGCAGCTGTACGAACTTGCTACACAGTCCCGGACGTCCACAAAACTGAAAGGTTTTGGCCTTGGGAATTCAGTTGCAGCATTTTACCGACCCCTGGAAGCTGTTCACGAACGCCTCGGAGAAGCTCAAAGTAGACCCGACGAGACCTTCATCCGGCAAGGTGAGAGCGGAAACGGAGCACGTCTCGAAGCGTCGTGCAAGGCAGCGCGCAATCCTCTGCGCGAGATTCTATTGCATTCGCATGAAGTCGATCTATGGTTTCGTGTTCCATCCGGTACACCGACCTCCGATGACGACGCAGACGCACCGGCCACCGTCTTAACGGCTCGCATGATGCCAGCGCCAGCACCCAAGTCCGGCCCTGACTCCGGTGCGGTGAATGGCGAGCCCCGTGTGCTCTTTCGAGTTTCAGCGCGAACGGGGTATATTGTAGCATCCACGGAGGAGGAAACCCAGAGGCTTAGTCTACCATCGTTAATCACTATGGAGCAGCAAGTGCCAAAGCTGAGTTTAAGGCTTCCAGAAATTCAAGAAGTATGCCAGGTCCGTCCTTTTTCTTTTTTCGGGGTAAAAAGGGGCCAGGGGCGTTCCTCAGTGATTTTTTTTCTATGCGAAAAGCAGCCGCAGAGGTGCTCGTGCTGTAGATCGCAATGCCGGCAGTGATGAAAGCTCTAATTATACAAGGAGAAGGAACCACCAGGGGCGCTAGGTACTGGCGAATGCGCCAGGGCCCATGGCTCGGTTCTGATTTATGATGGGTTTTTTTTTTTCTTTCCGTTTCATCCGATGCCGCTGAAGACCAGAGGTATCTATGTATTTGTAATCTGAACGAAAGTTTCGTTCTTGCTTAATTTCACGAGTATTCGACTAGAAAGTCGCTCATCGACGTATGCATAATGAACACCTAACTCTAACTCTTCACCGGCTTCAGCATCAGCAAGTCGTAGCTGGTGCTTTCCGGGAGCTCGGTCTCGATACCGAAGACGACCGACAGACCTACCACGGAGAAGTCCTTGTCCTAGGAGAACAGTATGAGATGGGAGAGCGTAAACCCAGTATCGAGATGCTTGAACAGTGGCCGTTATTTCGCGGGGACGGGGAGTTGGCAGTCAATCCCAGGTGGCACTGGAAGCCGCGTTCGGGGGTCCTCGTATGGGAGTTGGTGTGGGAAGACGCGCATAAGAAAGTAGAGGTTGTGGCACAGGCGGTGCAGTTGCCGATTCGCCGAGGCGGAACAGGTTGGCGGCCGTGGCTCACCTTCTTGCGACGAAGAACAGCTGATGTCAGTACAACTTAAGGATTTTGTGTTTTTCTTCATGAATGTTTGATCATTATGTTCGATTTTGTTCTTGTTTGGTGAGCATCTTGAGACCTCCGAGGACCGTTTTAAAGGACAAAAGAATAAACCCATTGGTTTTGCAAATAACGACTCGTCCGAAGATGGATTTATCATAAATCATTTATAGAGGAATGTCTAAACAGGAACTCCACCAGCAGGTGGCGCAACGGTAGCCGCGACGTGGTCCTCTTGGCGGTGGGCAGAAGATCCGGAGAAGTATGAAGTTTCGTGTCTCCATAGTTATGGGCAGCTTTTATACTTATCCGTCTTGACCTATCGTCTAAACACTCCAACACTATCGGTCTTGATCTTCTTTCTCATGTGCATCTACTTCTCGACAGCCTCCTTTTCCCATGTTTGAAAGAGAAGGAGACAAAAGGGGTCGAGGTGAGTGGACATAATGCATGGCGTTAGAGATGAGTGAAATAGAAGGGAGACGGGGTCGAGGCATAGAAAAAGCTTCCGCTAACCTAGTGTTCCCGGGTGGCCTTCCCTCCGCCGTGGGATGATACTAGAGAAGGTCGAGGACTCCCAAGCGCCGCACCAGATTAAGGCCACACAAACTAGGTAATCCATGCGTTTGATTGTTGTTTTTCCTGGTGTTGAAGTTATCAAGGAAGTTACCGCAAGTACAAGTTAGTAGTGCATGCTAATATTAAGTAGTCTTGCCGTGGTCACGGTCACCGTCTACTTAATGAATTGAAAACTTCTACTGCAACTTGAAAACAAGAGCAACAGCTGCGTCACCTTGCAGGCAGTTTAGGTGTAGGAAGAAGCTCCGTGGTATTGTTTATTATTTGCTCGCTCTAATCACAAGGGGAAAAGGAAATGCAATGAGGAGCTCAGGACCAAGGGACAGGGCGTATGGAAATCCGAAGGCACTCCAGGAGGGGAATCCGCAGTCACTCCAGAAGGGAAGTTAAGGCCGATTACCATGATAATCACTCTACCTCTTCAACTTCATACTAGTCTTGCTATGTACAAATCCTTGTTGATGTTATAACTTTAACTGTCTCTGATTATTATCATCCACCCAGAAACTCGATGTTGAAAGAAAAGATGATACTAAAATTAGATTTATTGGAATTTCCATCAAATTATCATCCTCTATGTTATCAGAGAGGAGTAAAAATTGCATAGAAGGTGAATTAGATAAATTACAGTCAGGAGTAAGTATCTATAGGTATACTTTCACTTCCTTCCTGTAGTTGAGTCTCTCTCTCTCTCTCCATTGTCAGTGACCTCGCCATAGTCTAAGAAAGACTCGGGAGTTTCGACTGCTGCTGATGAAAAAAAAGATGAGTGGGGAGATCGGCAGCGGCCTGGAGAGCATGGATCATGGTGCTACAGGTTCACTGCAGCTTTTCGCAGCGAATATGGTCCTCCACACGATATCGAACACTGTGAATGCTCTGCAACCTGGAAGAACTGCATCCGATCATTACGGCAGAACCACTAGTATAGGTAAAATAATCATCGTCTTCATCACCATGGTCATCATCATCATCATCACTAGCCGAGTCAGTGCTTTTAGCCAGGTCCCTCGCTAGCAGGCTTGTAGCCAGAAGATACCTAGCTAGCGGTGCTTGTGCGACATGTTCCGCTAGTGGTAACGAGCTTACCACCAGCTTACCCCCAGGACCCTATCTAGTAGCACTGAAGACGTTGCTTAATTGAATATGCATAGCTTCGGGCCATTAGTAGGTATAGCTTTTGCTTTTTCAAATGAAAGATTTTCAAGTAAATTTTTCGATAGGTGGGTGTCGTATCTACATATAAGTACAAGAACACAGGGCGGGGAGTCTTCTAAAGTGAACAACAAGCACCAGTTCTCACCACTGTCCTCTCGGTTTCGCCACCATCCTCTCAGTAACCGTACTAATTTTTTTTTATTCTCAATCTCATGTTTTGTTGCTTGTGAGATGGTTGGCGTGACATGTTCTAAACTGATGCAAAAAACATTGGACGATTTGAGGGCGTTTTTGGGAAGGCAGAGAAATTACGAACCGGCTTGGTCTCGGAGGACCGCTTCGTGCACGATTATGTCGTCATAGATGGAAGTTCATGGATGCCGAACGAGAAGGACGTCGACGACAAGGACTTGCTTTGGTTAAGGACAGAAGGTCGATGTAGTATCATTATCCGTACGTTAAGTATCGGAAAGTAGTTATTTTCTTTGGTTGAGTACAACACACAGAGGCTAGGTCGATGTAGTATCATTGTCTGCACAGAGCACGCGTAGGCTATGTAGATATAGAAGCATCAAATTATCTGCACAGAGCACGCGTAGGCTAGAATGATGTAGAAGCATCAAATTATCTGCACAGAGCACGCGTAGGCTAGGATGATGTAGAAGCATCATTATCTGCACAGAGCACGCGTAGGCTAGGTAGATGTAGAAGTATCTATCATTATCTAGTATTTTTACTTATACAATCTCTTCTACTTTGTTGAAGTTTCCAAAGTTACCTCAAGTAGAGGTGCATGCTGATGGTATTATACGATCTTCTCTTCTAGTACTTCTAAAAATACGATCCACTCTACTAATTTGAAGTAGTACATCCGAAGATCGAGCACTAGTAGTATACTGTTCTCTGCTACAACTACAACTAGTTAGAAGTTGTACTGTAGTAAAACATAGTAGTTTTACTTCATAGCTCTCTTCTAGTTCTAATCTCGACACCTCGCCGTGCAAATTTGGAAGCCCCATTGTTAGCAGGTGATGTGGAAGGGCAAACACAGGCTGAGAATTTTCTCGTATACGTCGCTCTCTCAGTTCCCGAAGCGTCTCCGGCGCAGGCGAGTCAGTTTTATGGCCGACGTGCGTTGATCTTGGTTCAATTGAGAGCCTTGTATAATTATAGATTAAGATGAATTTTTCATGCAAGAACTTTTCGGTTTGCACAGATTTCTTGCATTGTATGTAGAATTCCAAAATTTTGAATGATAATTAATTCACGAAGGTTCAGGTTCTCCTTTGTTTGATTTTCTTTTACGTTGGTACAGAACTACTGCGTAATATTACTCTTCGAGCAATAGAAAGAGTGCCAATAACTACCTCGTACTTCTATCTTCCTACACGTACTATATTGAGTAGTTAGTGCTTGGTATCGGAATCGCTCATACTCATCATCACTAAAAAAGCGACTATTTGTCGGGGGACAGCCGCGTGTAGTTTTAATGTCTGTTAGTTTTAGATTTCCTACAAGCGGCCTAGACTTAGTGGTACTAGGCTTCGGTTTAACTCTGAGTGGTACAACTAGTCTTAAGCTTAACTCTTAGTAGAAGTGCTAGCCTTAGGTTTAACCTTTAGTGATGCTAGCCTTACTGGTACAACTACTTGTCATCGTGGTACAACTAGTCTTACTGACACTCGTCATCTAATTAGCACTGCGAGATATGGTGCGGCCCGTGCGCGTCTATTCTCCACCATGCCTCGAGATAATGCATTGGGCATTGCTGTCAGGCAAGGAACAGCAACAGCAAGATAAAAAAGTATGACTTGTCAGTTTTCTACTTTTTCCCTCGTGTTAGCAAGTTGTACTAGAGTTATTTTTCTTTTTGCATCGTATTTATTAGCAAGTATGTAGAGTTGATGTTACTGTTACATCTACTTGTTGTAACTATTCATAGGACGTAATATACTGCTCCCTTCATGACTGGAGGCTTTCTCGAAGTCTAGTATGGGAGTAGACTGACTGACATAGTATGAAGTCGAGTTATTTTAGTTCAAAAGTTTACTATTTCCTTCAATGTTGAAAGATTCATTTAGAATTTTTTTAAACCACTGCTTAGCGTGCTGCTCCCACATCGAGATCAGTCGTAGGATTGCGTCCCCCTTCCTTCACTCCTAGTACTCCTCGTGCCTCCTGTCTTTCTCCCCCCCCCTCGTCCTCCCATTCCTCCTCCCACTCTCACTATTCCCACCACTCCTACTACCTTCCCCACGACTCCTGCTACTCCCACCACTCTTCCTCCTACTTACTCCCACTAGTACCCTGACCGCTCCTACTTCCTCCATCCCTCATCTCACTACCTCCACCCCTCTTCATCCCACTTCCCCCACCCCTCTCACTACCCCACCACTTCGTCTAAGAAAGGGGAAGGCATATTATCATATAACTTCTGAGTCGAGTAGCCCTGAGGCATTTCGTGCAAGGCTTTTTGCTCTCTCTCGTCTTTTGGAAAACCGTGAAAAAGCAAAGGCCCAACGCAACCACGCTTTTCAAGAACACGAATCTCTCTTACCGGGAGTCGCCGAGTCCGGTGACACCCTTTCAGGAGATGAAGTGGCAGTTTCTACTTTCGGGTCAAATTAAGGCTCCTACCGCTCCTCAAGGATCTTCATACATGTCATAATGTAGTTGTCTTCTCAGACGTATGAGTATGTTGACAATCCTTGGTTTAGAAATATAGTTTCATCCTCTACAACATCTGATTCCCCTCAACCACGTAGGGGTAGGCGTAGGTAGTGCTTTTCCATACTACAACATACTTGAAAAAATAGAAGCTCCGCCCTCGTTCTCCACCCAAGAAGGATGGTCCCACTTTTATTTGTTGCAACTCTACTCGAGAAAGCGGAACTCAGGATACAACTATCTTTCTTTTTATACGAGGAAGATGTGAACAAGGCCGCGTTAGAAGGTCTAATACTATTACTACTTATTTGTTACTCTAGTACTCATACTTACTCGTCATGAAAGTAGAGGAACATTATATGGTTCAAGAATATGAATACGATCAAGAAAGTAGAGGATGATGCGCATGCGGTAGCTCTAATCACACAAGCAAGATCATATAGAAAAGGATATCGCATGCGCACTGGGATCGGAATGGGTCGCGCGTCTTGACGGTGGCGTCGCAGCACGCATGCGTAGTCAAAATAGCAGGGGACGCGTCATCTTCCTATCCCAGATAGCAGAGGCACAAGTAATGCAGTGGATCATGGAGAAATTATTACGAGCCCATAATATGTTTTAGATTTTTCTGATTCTGATCTCCCTTTCCCCTATTTAACATGATAGTTGTAAATGCGGATTTTCACCGGCCCTTATTTAACATGATCATACCACTACTAGTCAATGCGGAGGTATGCGAGTGGTAAGGTCTCTCTTCTGATTGGTGTACACTTAGAGTCGTACGCAAGCGTAGCGTGCTTCGCTTCAA
The DNA here is from genome assembly GCA_905178165.1 of Amoebophrya sp. A25. NCBI lineage: Eukaryota > Dinophyceae > Syndiniales > Amoebophryaceae > Amoebophrya > Amoebophrya sp. A25. Next base: position 178,811 of record CAJINU010000063.1, read on the forward strand.
AGCGATGCCGGTAGTGAGTGGAGCTGGAAGGACTCTTCTTCTAATCGGTAATCCTATACGAAAAATAGAGTAGAAGAAGTGTCCTTCCAGTTCCACGGATACACTTTTGAAGAATGAAAGTGATTCTCGCTTCATATAGCAGCTACAACATTTCCAAATTGAAGAGGTAGCATGAAATCTATCATGATGTACTACGTACACGTATTAGTGGTTTACTATTATTATTATAAATATATTTATGATCCAGGGCTTGGGGCTGCCGGTAGCGGTACCCTCCCCCCCCGAGCGTGGGGGGGTGCCGTAAGGTTCAGCGAACGCCCCCCGCGGTCCTACATAAGACGTCACGCCATCCCCCCCGGTATACTACTGAGAGCTTGCCCCATCTTGGTTCGAGCGTCACGCGAAAAGCGTGACGCGTCACGCTTTTCGCGTGGCGCTTTTGTTGCATGTACCCTACAGACTTACTAGAGACTCAAGAAAGGGCCTGCAGATGAAGGCCCCTCCTTCAGATCATGAGGACCCTCGGGCCCTCAGCTGAAGTCTTTCCGATCATGAAGACCCTCAGGGGAGAACCCTCACTCTGAGAGGGCCCGCAGGTGAAGCTCTTCCGATCATGAGAGAGGACCCTCAAGGGAGAGCCCTCACTCTGAGAGGGCTCCCAGGTGAAGCCCTTCCGATCATGAGGACCCTCAAGGGAGAACCCTCAAGGTCAAGCTGAATAGAGGACACCCAGCTGAAGTCTTTCCGATCATGCGGACCCTCAAGGGAGAGCCCTCACTCTGGGAGGGCCCTCAGATGAAGCTCTTCCGATCATGAGAGAGGACCTCCAAGGGAGAGCCCTCAATCTGAGAGGGCTCCCAGATGAAGTCTTTCCGATCGTGAGGACCTTCAAGGGAGGGCCCTCAATCTGAATAGAGGACACCTAGCTGAAGTCTTTCCGATCATGAGGACCCTCAAGGGAGAACCCTCACTCTGAGAGGGCTCCCAGATGAAGTCTTTCCGATCATGAGAGGGGACCCCCAAGGGAGACCCCTCACGCTGAGAGGGCTCGCAGATGAAGTCCTTCCGATCGTGAGGACCTTCAAGGGAGAGCCCTCACTCAGCTGAAGTCTTTCCGATCATGAGGACCCCCAAGGGAGTAACCTCACTTGGAAAGGGCCCGCAGATGAAGCTCTTCCGATCATGAGAGAGGACCTTCAAGGGAGAACCCTCACTCTGAGACGAGAGGGCTCCCAGATGAAGCCCCTCCGATCGTAAGGACCTTCAAGGGAGAGCCCTCAATCTGAATAGAGGACACTCCGCCGAAGTCTTTCCGATCATGAGGACCCTCAGGGGAGGGCCCTCACTCTGAAAGGGCCCCCCGATGAAGCTCTTCCGATCATGAGAGAGGACCTTCAAGGGAGAACCCTCACTCTGAGAGGGCTCCCAGATGAAGCCCTTCCGATCGTGAGGACCTTCAAGGGAGGGCCCTCAATCTGAATAGAGGCCACCCAGCTGAAGTCTTTCTGATCATGAGGACCCTCAAGGGAGAACCCTCTCACGCTTACACACTGGCAAAAAGGCGCCTGGCCTGTATTGGATTCCCATGCGTCACACAAGAGAACGCACGCGGAAAAGACATCCGACCCCGATGAGATTCCCACGCGTCACGCTAGAGCGCACATCGTCAAAAAGCCCCCAGGTCCCATGAGATTCCTATGCGTCACGCTAGAGCACGCATGGCGAAAAAGCACCCAATCCCCCCGAGATTCATATGCGTCACGCGAGAGGCGTGACGCGTGACGATCTGCGGGGGGCGTTCGCTGACTCTTACGGGGGGGTACCGGCAGCCCCGGACCCCTTTGGGAGGCGTCTGCCCGGGGTGGAAGGCCTCAAAGCAAGGGGGGCCAAGGGGGCGCCTTCGCTCCCTTCCAGGTGCTTGGCTCTCCCTAGAGGCCAACGTAAGGAGGTGGCAGGCCTCTGAAGGCGGCAAAAGCCGAGGGGCTGGACCCCCTGAGCCGTGCAGCTTGTTCCCTCCGAGCCTTTGGCCAAGGCGTCCAAACTTGGCGCGGGTCTCCCCTTGAGCCTCTCAGCCGGTTCCCTGAAAGGCAAGGGCAAAAAAGGCCGCGGGGGGAAGCCAAAGGCAAAGCGAAGGCCAAGGCGAAGGCGAAGGCGAAGGCGAAGGCGCGCGCTGCGCCATACTAAACTCACGCCACAAAATAACGGGTCCGACAAGCGTGCCCCATCCTTGTGCATTTTCTTCGCCGGGTGAGTGCGCTCTTGCGGCGTGCCCTTTCCATTTTCTTCAGCGCGTGCGTCGCTCTGTCTTCTCGCGCATTTTAATATTTGGAAACGCCGCCCCCCCGTGCACATGTGGCACTCCCCCACCACGACCAGGCCGAGTCTACTCCATTTCGCAAGCAATCAGTAGTCCTCTGCTACAACCGCCTGGCGGCTCTTTTTATTCAGCTTCATGACGTTCGCTACCTACTACCCATGAGCCTTCTCTATCTCTATCTCAATGCACCCAGCACGCACCGCACTAGTTACTTCTCAAGAGCAAAAACTTACACTGGTGCTAGACTAGTCACGTTAGAAGAGTCTTAATGATCGCCCGGCTTCTTTGCTCTTACTTCTTTTCTGAAGGTACAAAAAGGCTGATTGACTTCTTTTTTACTTGGCCATGTAGTACCTGAGGCGACATGACACGACATAACCAACCACACAGGAGGTTGTTCTAAAAAATGAACCTACAGAGGGGTCGCCCTGTGAGAAGATATTTGGCGTTAGTTAAGGCTTGCACGAATTCAGTTTGTACTTTGTACTGGACTCCCGCTTTTGGAACCCGTTTTTCTCTAACTTCCCCGAGTACATGAATGTACTCGAAAGGTGAAGATACGGGTAGAGTAGCTAACAACTGAAATAGTAGAAGAGCCACTTCGTTGGCGTTGCTCTTCATTCAGTATCTCGGTTAATTATTCCAAGTAGTTACTTGAAAACTGAAAATATGCGAGTTACTGACTGAAATATGGTGCGTTTCTTTTAGAGGCTACCACTCTTGCTTCCTTCGGTATCTCTGTTATTCTCGTCTGTTACTTGCTCACTGCTTACTTCGACAGTGTATCGAAGGTTGATTAAGCACTATCTTTACACGCCGTATATAGTTGTACTTACTTTTACATAGTGGTACTCAATACAACTGGTAGATCGTCCGGCTACTCCTTATGAAGTAGTCATGATGTGGGTCTCCCTATCTAGCAACCCTCTTGTAGCTCTCTTGTAACAATGCAGAGCGTTTTAAAGATAGGGGCGCTTTTGTTGTGTGAGTTTGATTTGCTACTGCTGACGGAATGGCGGCGCGACTGATGTGTGAGAAAGAGGCGTGCCGCGTCTTCCTGGGAGGGCCGAGGATCGGCTGTTGAATAGACTGGCGGGCTGTCTGGATTTATACTTCCCGGCACCGCTTGCGGCACTCCCAGCGCGCGCTTGCGTATCGTCCTGGCAAGTTTCAGACAGCGCGGGCACCCAGAGCTCTCTCGCGTAAGAGGGCTAGCTGGCGCCACTGTCTTCAAAGTCTCAGCGGCTTCAAGGTCCGCAAGTTGCCCTCGTCGGTTTCTTTTCACCGGCTCAGCTCCGCTCTGTCTGTTGTCTTGGAGCACGCGGTGCTTGGGAAGGGTGCCCGCCTGTCTTCGTTCTTTCGTCCCGATCATTCCCTCTTCGGCGCGCCTCCTCGTCTGTGGGTGTTGCATGACGCCTACAGATTTTTGCTGCTGCGGGAGAGTGCAGGCTGGACTCTCTTGAAGCTTTTCTTGGACTCTTTCGCACCTCTCTTGAAACAATGCCAAAAAACATTGTTGCAAGGAAGTTACAAGAGAGTTACAAGACGGCCGCCTGGTGTTGTTCCTTCAATGTTTCAAGAACGCAAAAAGATGCTTTCCTTCTACTTTTTAAAGCTCCAAAAAAAGTCCGCTTGCGGACTCTTTTGGAAGAGTTTCAAGAGAGTGACAAGACGGCCGCCGGGACTTCTGTCGGGGTTGTGCGTGACGTCTACAGACCCAAGAGACGCGGCGACGCGTCTGTCGGCTCTCGCGTGTTGATTGTGTCGTGCGCCCAGGAGGGGCGGGCAGACCTGTCCAGGGGCAAAGGCTTATTGTCTTGGTTCTGTCTTGGTTTGTTCGTCTGTTGCGTGTCTGCGTTCTTCCAGTCGGTCTTCAGCTTGCTTCTTTATGATTATGAGTGGCGCTCAGCTGGGCTGAGTCGTATTCTCCTTTCTTTCCATGGGAGTGCCCTCCGCATCGATGTGGCCGAGCTTCTCTGTCGTTCTCCTGTCGTCCTCTTGTAGTGTAGCGCCCTCAAAGCACAGCAGCGCAGGAGCGGCGGCACGGCTCTGGGGCTCAGTGGGTGCCCGCCTGGCAGGCCTTTGCCCCGTTTTTGCGTTGCTTTTTTTTCGTAGCACTACGAGAAAGTTACAAGCAAGTTCTATCTACTTGTTTCCGCGTGATGACTACTTTCCAAACTCTGTTTAAGAGTCCCAACGCTCCTTAGATATTTATGCTGGGGCTACAACATCACGGAGCAAACGCACGACATCCATTTCTTGCCGAGTTGTCTGGTTGTTAGGGATGCGATATGAATGTGCGGCACCAATCTACTCTAAGTTGGTGATACTGATACTCGTGGTGGTCGTCTTTTTGAGCGTTTGCAAGAGGCCTACATGTTGTACGAGAATCCCAAGGGCACTCGGCAGTCGTGGCCAGAGATGAAGTATGTGGTTACCTTAAGGCTCTACTGAATTATTTGAGCAGTTTATAGCAAGCATGCTGCATGGAGTTGCATGGAGCGCAGACCCATAAGGGACGCAAGAGGCGCCCCCTTGAGCTTCATGCAACTCCATGCGATCGCATTAGTGCCAGAGACATTGCATGTGTATAAATGATATTGCAACTGCTATTTGAGCTACAACTATAACACGGAGCGAACACTTGGCAAGCACTTCATGGTGAATAGCGAGACTCTATCTCTAGAATAGGGTCGAATCTCATCACCATCACGAGGGACTTTTTGCGTACTCCCATAATAGGGCTATATCTCATCACCATCAGGAGGGACTTCCGTCGCATATTCGAAAACTCAAAATATACGAGTGACTGACTGAAGTAAGAGAGTCTTGACTACATTTCTCTTCTTTCAATATCTTCGTTCTCCCATACCCACATTCTCAGTAGAAATTACTCGCTTATCTCAGTTTATCTTCGAATAGTTCTAATAACGATGGCAAGCTCCGACGCCGCGAAGGTGGTGACAGAGATGCTGCCGATCTTCAGCTTGGAAGCGCAAACACTGGTGGAAAATCTCAAGTTAAGACTTAGCACTTCAAGTCATTATCGTATAGGAGGCCTATGAGGACTATACTTACCAAGGATTATACTTTTTGTAATTAATAATTGCACTACTGCTAGTACTACTGTAGTTACTACTACAACTACTGTTTGTGTCTAGCAAGTACGTGAGAGACTCTTGCTACTACTTTGTCCCTATTAATAGTACTTTTTAGCGGACTCGCCCGAGGACTGCAGCAGGACTCAAAAATATTCAATATTGTCATATGGAATTTAAGTGCGTCTCTTCATATCTATTCTATTTTCTGGCTCGCGCCGCTTCTCTACCTACGACCATATGATAGAAAAACTCACAAGCACTCTTGCTAGAGGGACACCACGCGCACGGACATGGTGGATTCTTCCTTTTTTTTCTTGGGGGAATATAATGGGGCTCGGGGCATAACGTGTCATGTATTACATGTACTGCACATGCCCAGAAAGCGGGCCCATCAAGGGCCCGCTGCACTGGGCATAGGTTAGCAACTAGACAGATAAGACCACGGCGACGCGCAGCGGCTTGAGAGTGGACCATCCTGGACACCCCTCATTGCTAAACAAGCGGGCTGGCTGTCGCTGTCTTGTGGCTGGGGTGGTGAGGTGGCTGCGGCTCAGCTAGGGAGCTGGAGTGGCCGTGGCAAAGCTAGCGTTGTCTATATGGCGGAGCTAGCAAGCTGGCCAAGATCAGGCTAAGCGGCTGGCTCTGGCTGCCGGGCCAAGCTAGCAGGGTGGCCATGGCCAAGCTAGCCAGCAAGCTGGCTATGGCTAAGAATGCAGCGGCTGGGCTAGGCCTCGCAAAGGAAGCAGCGACCAAGCTAGCGATGGCTAAGCAGCTAGGAGCAAGCTAGCGATGGCCAAGCAGCTAGCAGGGTAGCACTCGTGGCCAAGTAGCTAGTTTGCTAGCGAAATAGGGCCGTGCAGCTACCTAGTAAGCTCGCTAGCTATGGCGCAGCAACTAGCAAGCTGCGAGCTATGCCTAAGCAGCCAGCAAGCTACCTAGCGGTGGCTAAGCTAGGCAGCTAGCTATGGCTCAGCAGCTAGCTTCCTTTGTCGAAGCAGCTAGCAGGCTAGTTATGGCTAAGCAGCTCGCAGGCTAGCAAGTAGCTACAGCTAACCTAGCCAGGTAGCTACGGGTAATGGGTAAGCAAGCAAGCCAGCTAGGGCTAAGCAGCGAGCAAGGTGGCCATGGCTAAGCTAGCAAGCAAAGGCCCTTGCCAGGTGGCGGCGGCCCTTAAGGGAGAGCCTATCATGCATTACTAATGCATGATAGGCTAAGTTTATCGCAGCTGTATGCTCCTTAAGGAGCCTCTTGAAGGAGTGCTTTTTGCCTTAGGGAGAGCCATAGTAACTCTCTGCAATAGAAATCCTTTATAAAGGAAATCGAAATCATAATCAATTTCCTTGATGCAGGCACTGAAGGAAGACACGTAAGGAGCTGAGCAAAGTTGTTAACTTCATCTTGTTGCTTAGTGCTATTACTGCAAGAAGAGGCACAGGGCTAGCAATGCATTGCTTTAGTGCCTCACTTTGTTTGTTTTTTGCGTCTAAGAAAAGAAGAAGAACATGAAAAGTCGTTGGCTACGTCTGATTCGGCTAGGCTCGTGCTGGAGCGTGGATGGGAGGTGCTCATGTGCACTATGCCACTGTTAAGGCTGGTTGAAAGAAAAGGCGCGCTATGCTAAGAACATGCTGACCTATGTCAGACATGCTGACTGATGATGATGCAGGGGGTGCAAGATGACTTATGGATTTGAGCTCTAACATCGCAGAAAAAAATAGCCTCTTCGCTCTCGCCTGGACGAGATCTCGGAAAGGCGCCGAATCTCCGTGGTCAGCCGTTTCTGAGTGAAGCAGCTGCATTTACGTTCCCGTTTAAACAAGAACAAGATCGTCCTCCACATGATTGTTTTTGTGGCGCTTCGATATTTGGGACCGAAGAAAGCTTGATGGAATTGCATAGGCAGACGGTTTTAAGGCAAAAAAATAACGTTCAACACGACGCCGTGACCCATGAGCTGCGACCACTGCAGTTGGCCTGTGACTGTGTGTGTATAAGCTTTGGTGCCGTTTATAATTTTGTCTTGGGGAACTTGAGTGCCATGTTGACGTTGATACTCACTGAGTAGCAAGTCGTCAGGATGCCCAGAGGTCCCACCGTGGAGCCGAAGCCATTGCGCTTGAAAATTTATACCCGTTGTCAGGTGGTTGAATAATGCAGAAGGGCTTAGTTTTGGCCTAGTTTTAGATGCCTGGCCGTCGTGCTTCGGATTTCTCGCGGGGAAGGATAAGCGAGAATTGTAGACCCAGGCCTGGGTAGGGCACGTGAATGGATGAAAGTGATAGCTTTTGACTTTATCGTGACGTCGACCATGACCATATCTGGGCTGTTCTAATGGTGATGCTTTTGTCGACCACAAGCTCAGAGAAAGATGCTGTAAACCGCAGGAACAGGGAGCTTCTCTATGGAAGACATCCTAATAACGATGCCGCGGAGTCCGTGCCTAAATTAAGGCAACTGTAACTCCAGAGGCATTCTCTATTTACCTACCGACATCCATCATTGCCGCCATTTCTGGCAAGATTTTTTTTAATGGTGGTTTGCTCTGTTGCTTTTCCTATTTTTGAAAAGACTAGACACGACTCACAGGAGTCTATAAAAATCTTCTTTCAAGTTGTACAGCGGCAGTACAACGCAGTAATAGACATTCCTACTTTTCCTACTTTTATTTCACAAGAATCATCTAGTACAGCTAGAACTTCTCTCATTATTTTTGTCAACGCCAGCTCTAACAATAATTGTTCCTGAAGCTGAAGCAGCTTCTCTTGAGCAGAGTGATAATCAGGATAAAGCCGCGAGCAACAGCAAACAAGCCTTCGCACTGGAAAGAGGAATAGAGAAACTGTTCGAAAGCCACATTTTTTCACTGGATGCTATGTTTACTACAGCAGCTGTCGACACACTCGAGGATTCCTTGTATCCGATGGTAAGCAGTGCCAAAAACGCCGAAAAGCCACCTGAAAAAAAAAAGTTAAGAACAAATATGCGCTAGTGATATCATATTATGTGATGACAACAATGGGTGCTTATGTGTGATGACGTGATATGTGGTTGCGCCTGTCTACAGAAGTAGGCCTGATATGCTTTTTCTCTAGACGAGGTTCCGAACCGAAAAATGTTGGAAGAGCTACGCAAATTGTTCCGCACATTATCGAGTATGTAGTCCCAAGTATGCTTCTTTCTCTTTTAGACCATTCTCAGCTGCGCAAGCGCATCGGGATAGTAATGAGTAGCCAAAGTCAACTCTTCCATTTGACTTATAGCTCTCTTGTTTCATCACTTTCTACTGAGGATGTCTATAACGGCTTAATAATATCTCCTTCTCTAAGATGCGAATCAGACTGGTGGCCCTACGCCTCCACCAAACAAGACGGCGATCCACAAAAGTGGCTTCCGACCTTCCTTGCTTGGCTTGCGAAGCCTCTACTGTCCGACACAGCTCCCGCACAGGAAACGCAGTTTATGGAAATACAAACTCTGCCTTAGTGTTTCACATCCACCTCCATCGACCACGTAGGAGTATCACGACCCACCTGCTTGACTGACTCCGACCACGTCGGAGTATCGCGTAATCATATCTGTAGTTGAGTGATCAAGTAGTGCTTGATGTTTCAGATGTTGCTCTTTGAGTCCACGACTTGCCTGCTTGAATGATCATGCTCTCGTTCTCTTTTCCATCATCAATGGTCACTTTCATCACAGCCTGGCAGCGCAACAACTTTCTCCGCGCTGTGCGTCTCTACTCGCGCATCGAAACATCTGGGAAGATTAAAGAGCCCAGAGAGGAAGCCACAGACAGCCAGGAGGGCGCGCATGTGTCTCCTCAGTCTTAAGCTTCTGTTGCTACATGAAAATAGTTGACCACTTGATGTTTCCTAATAATCTTCGGTGCTTTATTAATCGTGGAGCTGCAGGAGAGCGCTCGCAGATAATTCGCGTCCTGAGTCTTGTTATACATTTACATAATTATATGAATGTCACTTTTCTATCTTTCTCTTTGAAGGAATAAACGACTTTGGGGTCTTGTACTAGAGGGTATACATTATTGCTAATGACCTATTGTGGATGTGGTCTATATCTTTCGAATACTTTCGTGAGATCCAACCGCGGCGGTTATAAATTGTGAACGATAAAAAGAACAGAAGCAACCAAAAGAAATAGTATGGACGTTGCTTAACCGTAGTGGAGAATGGAGGTTCCTGAAACAAATTGAATAATCAATACTCTTCAGGTTCTATTATATCTTCTCTAAGAGTTCCAGCCGGAAAAGAAGCTACCCAGCATAAAGGCTGAGGGTGTGCCTGGCCTCTTTACGAAGCAAAGCATCAAAGTCATTTGCATTTTTTACCTACTTTTTTTCTGATCAGCACTGTATCTACTTCTCAAATAGAAAATCAACATCAAAACTACAGCTTGAGGACCTTCAAGTTTAACATACTCCTTGATCATTTGAAATACATTCACGGTGTCTTGTTTTTCTTCTTTACTGTAAGAATTCGATATCGATAAGAATCTTCCTGGAGGATCGAAGTTATGATTGATTTTGCAGAAGAACTCTCTGCACTTTTCTTTGATATGGAAAGTGCTTCACTAGCACACTTTTCATTTGTTCCGTCAACAAGAAGAAGAACGACGGCGGGGAGAGGGACAACACCGAGAATCTTCGTTTTGTTGCCGCAGCGCAAACAGTGAAAGCCCTTTTGCACTTCCGCTTGTATAAATGTAGAGGAAAGGATACACCTCTCACTGGCTCAAGTTCTTAAGAGACTAGGCTCCTAAGTCCCTAACACGCATTGGCATTGGCTACCGTGGCGCTTTTAGAGAAAAAAGAAAAACAGATGATGATCATATTAACAGTACTAGCATCTGATCACACACTAGGACTAGAAGACAACACCGCTTTTGGACTTGCCTAACGACCGGCAGTAGAGTTGGAACTGGTTCGTCTCATTTCAATCACAACAAGAATCCTCTTTTTCTTGCCCACCCGATATATTAACAAATGACTGCTGCCCCCCCGCCGTAGTTTTAGTTTTTAACGAATGATAAGACTTTGACTCAGTGGAGGGACTATAGATGCCGATGTGCAGTAAAAGCTCTCTTAATGCTCAGTTTGTTCCATATTAATCTAGGAATGTTGGTGAACAAGAAGTAGACCACATTCGCGTGGTTTCCTCATCAAGAAAGAGAACATCCATTGAAGATGTTGAAGAAGTAACATCTCATCATCTAAAAAGACCCGTGCGAGTTGCCGTTGTTGCCCCACAGCTTTCTGGGGTCTGAGCCCGAAAAGCTCGAAGGGAAGGCGCGTGCTGCATCCTTGCCGACTGTGGCTAAAGTTTTGCCGTACGATGGAAATGAACCATGGTACTGGACGGGGAAGCGGGAGGACGGCATGAGCGCGGCGGACTTGGTGAATTTGGAAATGTGGCCGCAGGATTTACGGCAGCGCTCGACAATTTCTCATTTCTGTCGATAGTTAGAGTACTTACCCACCCTTTCCAGGATGAAAGGGATTATATAATAGTTGTAGATTTAATGAGGAGGTGGATACTATGATTTAAGATTTTGAAGTAGAGAGTGTGATGATGTACTTGAAAGTTATGTGTTGAATGTCAATTATAGCGCTATGACTTGGCAGTGAAGCCTGGTGGGGAGGCTACTCTATCCTGAATATGAGCGCACACCTGCCAGAAAAAAGAACAGATTTCTCAATAGTTTCAATCTTTTTAGTACTCCGCTTTAGTTTTAGGTGGAGACAGCTTGACACTCCATATTGAGTTATATACTATCAATGATATTAAGGATGAGGGCTTCGATATATTTGAGGTCTCACTCTGAGTCTGAGTAGCTTAGTGACACACAGACAAGTGCTCTTGCTTCTAGGAAGCGAGTTCTTGTTACAAAAAGCTAGGAAGCAAATTTTGGAAGGCGTTCGTCTAAGCAGGTTCCAGAAATTGCTGCCCGCGGAAATGCCTGATTATTTTATGGAAGAAGGTCCTTTCCAATTTTCATTGTCAATGGTCTTCCCCCGTACCCTGGTCCTCTTCCTCCACGACATCAGGACATCCCCTTCTTCAGTATAAATATTATACCAGAAGCAATAACAATGTCTTGAACACTCACTCGCACGTCGACGCTTGTATGTTGACCATGACAGAACAAGTAGTAGTAGAGCAATCAAACTTTTACTATACGCTTGGATCTTGGTCACTCTGCTTGAGGAGTACAACCACTCTCCTATTTCGGAGATCAGTAAACCCTTTAAGTAAGTATTTTTCAATTGAAATAAGCACAATGTAACACGACGCATCATATGCTGGATTAGAAGATGGCCACTACTGCTTCTGTTACCGAGGAGAATAGAGAAGCTGAAACTTAATGTAGTTCTAGAAAAAGTCGCCAACGGATCCCAAATAGACCTGGCCTACTTATACTTTTCGTTTCACTTATGTTAACATATCTCCTTTTTCTAGTCGATGCAATAGATGAAGGTGCGACGCGTACGACTCAATGTTGTTCTAGGATGATATGGTTATGTTGAAAGAAGAGGCACAGGAAGAGGTAAGTAGACGATCACCTGGCTAGGAAGGATAAGGAACTACTCCTCTTGCTTCATTTCTTGCGCAGAGATCATAAATGATGACCAATCCTGGTGGTCCAAGACGGCAGCAAAAGCACGGCCATCCTTCGAATACAAGTACGAACACGAAAAGAACGTCGCGTGGGCGAAAGCGATGCCTTGGCCGAAAGCGAAGTACAGGCCTCACGGGTCTCTTTGGAAAGAGAACGAAAAATCGAATTTCCTCTAAGGTTTTGGTGATTGTGTTTAATATACATGACTGACCTGCAATTTGCTCTTTAAAGAAGAAGACTAAGCCATTAGCGAGGTGACACTTCATCGTGCCAGCGAGACAGATCCAACATAGAGACGGCACAACGAACATGATGATGAGTGAAGACCTCCCTCCGAGAGAAGTGAGAGGGAGCAGGAGTTTTATCGTCTTGCAGGTGATCAGGACTGTTTAGTTGAGAGGCATCGATGATTTACATTTAAGTGAAAGCGCTAATTTATGGAGGAGATGCTTGTGGTTGAACATGAACATCTTCCTGCTTCTTCAGGGGAAATGAGTGCGAACACGATACGTTTTATCAATGCGATGCAAGAGAAATACTGTTAAGAGACGTGGTCGCTTCTAGAAGTATGTATCTACTTACTTATAATAATGCGGCTTCTGCTGAGTCAGGATCAACGAGAACACCCGCCCGAGTACATGGCGTAGTTGACGAACTTACGAAGGATCTGTATCATGTTGGTTGTTCACATGATTGTAGTTGTTTTATTTTGCCTGTCTGACTGTCGTTATCTCCTTTTGTTGGTCAATGGTCGCTATCCAGAGCGTTCCGCCTAGAGAATGCCCGACTCGGTCACAGCCTCTCGCCCTGTCCACCCTGATCCTGGAAGTATCTGGCCTCCCATGCCTCAGGCCCAGGGTTAACATCAGTGACACGCTCATGCCCTACATAGATCTTATTCCTGTACAAAATAAGGAACCCCTTTGGCCGAGAGCCTTGGGCGTTCATGCTCGTGTTCGTTCGTTACGATCTAGTCGTAGTGACATCATGTCCATACCGTCTCGTCTCAGGGTCAGGCCATACCCCATCGTGCTCAGAAATAAGGAACCGCCTTGGCCACTTCCTCAGTCTGGGTGTGAAGTCAATGATGGCGAGACATGGAATGGATTACGGTCCCACCTTCATGATCTGGATTGATGGAGGGAAGCCTTCCCCTCTGCATCGTGTCCCAAATATCAGGGCCATCCGCGGTCACTGACTTCGCGACACTTGTTACGTTCGTGTGATCATGGGTTGCTTTTTCTTCCACGTTCTAGGAAGCCTATCGTCTTTTTTTGTCCTTCGGGTGACTCTTGCTGGCGTGACGTGTTCGGGAGTATCCAACGTCTTTCGTATCACAACATATTCATCAAAAATGTAACGGTAAGCATTATCTCACGTTTGTGCATCGTAGTGGAAGAATTTCCCCGGGAGGACCTCCGCGTTTGATTCTGATCATACTTGCTGATCAATCTATTAGAATCCTACTATAACTATACATAGTACATGAATATGATATGTCTAGAAGCTTCGACTTTTCTAATGTGGGACTTTGGTGGGAGATCACCGCAAAGCAGTGGACGAGCTTCTTCCAGAGGGGGATGCCTATAAAGCTACTACAACCAGTGATGAAATCGAGAAGAATGAAAGCCGCTTACGCGAGGCGCAAAGGCTTGCACGAGTGGAGGCACACACGAAAGGAAAAAAGGCTTCAGAAGCAGAAAGAGAGCTTCTCGAGGCAAGTGAGCAACAAAAAGCGGCTAAATCTGACGCTGCCAAAACAGCAAGAAAAGCGGACGCATCTGCACGCGACGCCTCTCTCGCAGCAAGCAAAGCGTATAGAGAGCATGCGTCGAAGCAAGACGACTTCGCACGGAAGCTGCGGGACGTCGAAGCGGCGCGTTTGCGACGGCATTTATTCTACAACAGAGCCAGAAACGAATGGTGCAAGATTTAGGGCTAGTTTTTCCCTATCCCATGTGGACTATGCTGAATCGTGAAGTTCCCCTCGATTCAAAGGAGAAACCAGAGCGCAAAGGGGAAACTCACTGAGCCACGGATAGTGAAAAACTAGCGCTAAAAATTCCAGTACCGACATTTTGTGATCACGCCATGGTTATGATGAAGGGTTCCTGAATGATTTCAACAGGTCGTTGGTATTTCCTCGACTTTTTCCCGCTGCAGATGTCGTGTAACTTCAACAAGTAGAAGAATAGTATTCGCATTTTTTGACTATGTAATATTTATACCCCTACTTCTTCAAGTACAGGGCTAGTGGTGTTATACTTTAAATCATTTTATTGAGTATGCATAGATACACTACTTCATTTGCATATAATTTTTTCTTTGAAGAGACACACCTCCTCAAACAAGACTTGAGGGAAGAGTACTTGAGTGCGAAGATGAATGCAACTTCTGCTGAGCCTGAAAGCTCAATAAAATAAGTCAACATGATAGAAGGAGCCAAGAAGAGTCTTGAATTAGATAAATGATTGAGATCGAACCCCTAGAAGTGTGTCGAGCGGACCAATAGATTGGCCTGGTGGGCTTGCATACTCAGAGTCTTCAATTCTCCCCCGGTTATCAACATTGAATTTCAAGATGACCATGATGACTATTCTACTATCGATCATGACTAAAAGTAATCGTAATCCACCTATTTTTAGTACTACAACTTATAACTTCAAGAGCAGGAGTCTGTCGAACAAGTACAGGTAGGTAATCGTAATCATAGTACGCCAGTAACCATGTAGACTTCTGGCGCTAACATTTCTGAACGCCATGTGGGAACGGGTTTTCGAACCCTATCGCGAGCATTTGAATTAAGGATGCAAAGTAGCTGACTGTCTGAGTCAATGTGAGTCATGGTAATCATGATCGTAGGATATATGACGAGAAAAACTGCACTCGCTTTCAAATAATGCATAAATCTTACTTCACCACTTGCGTGGCTAGTTCGGTAGGGTGCTTCACTAGCTTACTAAGTCACAACATACTTTAGAGGAAGATACCATAGCTATTTCAGAATTTTGTAAACAATATTATGGTATAGTGCTTGATATTGCTAATCGACAAAGCGAGAACAGCTTTTTGAAGATGGCAAGACCACAGAAGCTGCAATTAAGAACAGGCGAGTTGGCGTGAAGCTCAAGGAGGCACTCAAAAAAGCAGAGAACCCTCAGGACCTTGTGATCGCGAGGATCCCGATGCTTAAGGCTACTCACAGCGTGTACGTAGATAGCTGCGAGGGGGACCCACATCAACATGTAGATATTTCATAGGACAAGTCTTGTTCATCTACATTGCAGCAGAGCAGAATTCATAAGTCCTCATATGAAGTAGAGTAAGAAATTATAATTACCTTGTTCGTCTCAAGTAGCCGTAAACGCGAAGGGAAGTAAACTGATGAGCCTGTGTCTGCAAACTACGGGAGGCGTTTGCAAATGATAGGAACTTCAATAATCCTTAGTGAACAAAACGAATACAACTGTGTATGAATATGATGCCACTTAATGCATTGCAAACAACGATCATAGGGGACCGTCGTTCTCAAGTAAGAAGAAAATATAGGGGACGCGACATTTCCAGTTCTAAAAACGCCCGTTCCGACTCCCAGTCTCAAGACGATCCCAGGTCCCGAAAGAGCACCGACATCAAACGGATTTCCGCGATATTGAATTTAAGACTAGTACTAGCTACTGCTCGCTACTACTAGCTACTACGAGAAGCTACTGCTCGCTAGCGCTACAACTCACTCTGCCCTCGTGAAAAAGATAGACGGCGCCATGTGTCAAAAAGAGGAGGAACACTCTTGCCACTTGTGTCAAGAAGAGCAAGAACACCTGCGCCTTACAGACAAGATCAAGCTCAACTTCAGCTACTGGATCACTTTAGACCTAAAAATGTTGTGCTCTAATGCCTATCCCTCTGGCGAGTGAACCCTTACGGCCAGGACGATTTTTGGATTTGCCGACAGCTTCCGCAACGAGTCCGCTTACCTTCCTAACCAGTGAGGCTGACAAGTCAGTCCTAAACGCGGAACGGGAAAAGCTTCGCGCCGACACCGGTACTGGTACGTTAAGGCCCGTTGGATAGTCGCACTACGGTCGTACTAGCCGTACTTCTTTCCAGAGAGGTTGGTGGCAAGTCAAATCGAAAACAAACGATATCACGTGCTCAACACACCACGTCGGTCGAGCAGCAGAGGTAGATTTTGACCACTCGTCTTCATCTTTTTCATCTCCAATTGGAGCTCTATTATCGTTTCTTTTCGCTTAAAAAGAGAATTCTAGAGAGCTCTAACGCAGATGAGAGAGTTGGTTGGCGATGCCCTCGTGGAAGAGGCATCGAAGTTACTTGCCGATGAGCTAGGGAAAGGAAAATTGATGCTTGTCACCCCGTTGCTTGCGAAGGCAACGGAAAGCTCTGTTCGTAAGGCTTGACACAATTCATTTCCAACGGCCTTTTTCTTCGGGAGAATCCCCCTCGGGATTCAGAAGGAATGAAGGGGAGAAGTGAATGGCTTTGAGCTCTATGCCTGCTAATATGCCGAGCATTGTTGTTGCCTTGAAGGAGGTAGCAAAAGGCGATCGAGCGAAAGCGGAAAAGATGGAAAAGGCCGCGATGCAAACGCTCACAGATTATGGCCTCCCACCAACAGAGCACCTTTCTTGACACACGTTTCATTTGGCTGTATGATTTTTCAGTAAGAAGCTTGTGGTTTGGTTGCTCCGGTGCTGTTCCGTTGGTCAGCTCCTTGCCCCCTCGCCTGCTCGGTCTGTTCCTTGAGGCGTCGAAGCACTGCTGTTGCCTGTTTGCGCCGTTTTGCTGGAGCTGCTGGCAGTCGCTTTTAGTCCGCTATAGTCAGCTTCTTGGCAATGTGTCTCGCGGTGGAGCTGTACGCGGCCACGGTTTACGAAGTCGCAGACGGCGCCGCGGGGCTCCAGGGGTTTCCCCCTATCTGCTGGGCGGGGGATGCTGCTGCAGACTTCACCTTTCTGCTTTGTTTAAGTTGTAGGCTTGGCTGGCTACGGGGGGGGCTGTGTTGTCGACCGTCGCCCGGGAACCTTCCAGAGAGCGCGCTCTCCTCTCACCTGTCGCCTGATGTTAGTATAATCACCTCACCCGTCTGCCCCTCCTCCCTGTGCATAAGTAAGGCACTACGTACTGCCGCAGCTACTCTGTAACTAACGCCGGCGATGGATTCAACTGCCCGCCATATATATAACCCAGGTCTACCCGGTGTTAGTGATCAACTCAACTAACAAGGGAAAGCACATAACTCAGCTCGTCTACTTCAGTCACAACTACTCTGGCAGCGTTCTAAAGACAGATTTCGGGAGATTTGGGAATTTTAGCGTACCTAGATCGTAGTCGCACGCAGTGGCAAATGCGAGACCTCATCCGTTTCCTATCTGATGATCCCAACATGGGCCTCAACCTTCGCTGGTGGCGTGATACTTTATCCGGCACTGCTACCGATAACGCAGAATGGATGGGGAGCACAGTCAGCAGTTCTGATGATGACGAGAGAGAAACATCTTCAGCAGTTGCAGAACGGGGAGAAAAAGAAAAATCGTGGTCTACTTATGGCAACCTTTCTTCTATCACGTTCACGTGGAAAGCATCTTCATGAGCACCATGGTCGGCATGGTCTTTTATTTCAACGGGGAAAGAGTGGGGACTTTATTCTTATTCCCTTTTTCGAATGATGAAATACAAAGGTGTGGACAAGGATCATGGTGGGCGCGCCTTCGTGTCCTCTTTTTCAACTATATATAATGCAACCAGGAATTCCAAAGTTCTAATCTACGTTGGTAAATTACGCATCCATCGAGCGCCTGCGCCTTTTCACGACTGCTTACCTCTTACTCCAGACGCGACTGACAAAGATCAGGACACTGCTCATGACCTTGAGGGACAAACTTAGCCCGATAGCCAATACCAATGCACAAAGCCCAGTAGCGGGAGATGAAAAGAAAAAAGTTTAAGAATATAAGTACTTGTTTGTTCGTTGATGTATGCCAAAAATCTCTATCTTCTCTCGACTAATCCAAGTGGCGCGCCAACTAGGTACATAATCAAACATCATGCACCATCATGTACAGAAGTTGGAAGTAGTAGATCTAAGCCTATATATAAAAAGGAATGAAAATAATTTTCCTACACTATCTACTCAACACGACGTTGCAACTATTCTGATGACATAAAAATACTTAGATACTAGTTTTGGGAACTCCTCCTGTGATGAAAAAGCCTCGCAAAACTCTTAGTCTAAGATATTCTTAGCACCAAAGGAGATGGAGATGACGACTTCACTATGTTCAAGAAACATCTAAGGTTCTTTTTAACCTTCTAAGATTTCCTGGAAAAGGAGATGAACACTTTGTGGAATGATGGAGCTCTCGGAAGCTGCGTGCGTTATGAGGTCCTAGAATTTTCGCAGTACTTGACGCCAGACACCACAGCTGACGTGATGATGTGGCCGGAACAAGTTTTATGGTGCTCACAACAATTATACTTAGTTTATAACTTAAATCATGTTTATAATGAGGAGTGAAGACACTGAGTGTCATGAAGATTTAGTGTAGTCCCTCTCTCTCGGAATCTCTTCGTTCGGTATCAATTTGTTCCCATAGAAGTCAGAGAAAAATACAGTGAATACTAGAAGGAGAAAGAAGTGGGGCAGCGTCTCTTTGTTGTCCTGTAGTTCCTAAAGAGAAAACGAAAAGACAGTACTTCTAGATGAAAAGGAGCAGAAAGCCGAGATAGAGCAGAGACCACCGAGGTGAATATAGAGGCACTGTCTAATATCGGCCACACTAGAGAAGCTGATCGTGCGCGCGCCCCACAACCTCCGCAAGGGGGACATTCTTCACGTCGAAATCAAACATTTGGATAAAGTCTTGTTAAGGCTATAGATTGATAAAGATAGTTGTATTTGTAATCTATAGAAGATAAAGATAATAAATTGTATTTGTAATTCATCATTTAGTGCATCCTTACTTGAAAAGTACGAAAATTTGAGTCTTCATCTCGTTCTATCCTCTTGTTCAAGGATGATCTCGCCGTCACCAACTCTGGTTTTCCTCTTTCTACTTTGAGGCTATCCCGTCATGCAGTATACTCGTGTTCAAGTAGGATGCGGCTGAGAGATGAAGCGCGGAGAGCTCTAATCTTGCTGAAAAAGCCCCACTTTGCGGCGGAACCAGTGGCTGGTGTTACTGCAGACGCGACCACAGGTATAACGCATGTTGTTTGGACAGTCCTTGACTTCGGTGCCGATCGCCGTTGGGTGAAGATTGAGTCTAAAGCAGAGGATGCACCACAATTAAGGCCGCTCATGATTTAGTAATCTCTTTACAGGTAGTTCCTAAGTAGAGGAATCTTCGTGACGAGTAGAATTGGTATGAATTATCCTGAGCCCTTCTAAAACAGAAGACGGGTTTTGTGTGGTACACTGCGCTGAACATTCCCGCAACGCGATTTATGCCAGGAGACCAAGTGAGGTTACTTGATCGCGCTGCACAATTCGCCTGGCCACAAGATGCCCAGACGAAACTAGGCAAGCTCAAGGGCATGGTGGGAATCGTTCGCTATTTTGGCGATGACGAGCTCAAGTTAAGGATCTACCCTCGGACAAATCTATCTCTGGAAGATCGTCTAAAATCATAAATCTAACCTCGGACAAATCGTCTAAAAATCATAATCTGATCTATCTTGACCTTCAGAGAAGTCATCCTAAGTAGAAGATCTTCATCAGAAGTTGAGAATAGAAGAGTCATCCTCCTGGGGACTCCGTCTGAAGAGGAGGCTCTTCAGGGGAAATCATTAGCGAAAACTAAATGACCTACAATTATCCAGAAGTGCTTCCATCGTTATTTTTAGTGAAGCAGGACGATGCTTCTCGATATTACGGATTAGCGTCCGCTGCAGCTCTAATAAAAGGCTTTGGTCAAGAGCAGCCTGCCGCAGACGCAGAGCAGGGTGTTACCAAGGGCAAGGTCGTAAAGCGAGATACCTCATCAGCTTCTGCTGGTGGCGGTGCGAAGAACAAGATGAAGGCTGAAGTAATGGTAGTTGAAGTGAACAAGCTGGACAACGACGACGAAAGCAAGAAGACGATGGAAGGGGGAACTGGCATGCTAGTGCGCCTCGATTTTCCCACAGCGTACTCTATCCTCGAAAAGATTGGGGTAGAGGATCAGGAAGTTCCATCTTCGTTTCAGTCTGGATCTGGCGGGACTGAAGGTCCAGGCCCACAAGGATCATCGTTCCTGCAGTCTGGAGAATTGGAGGAGCAGGAAGATCTGAAACATGTTGAGGACTTCAACAAAAATGATGTCCAAATCGCTACTGCGGAGAAGTATCAGAGGGCTGTAGAGGCAATGGATAGATTGGGTTTAGGAGGTGGTGCACAAAGTAAGTATTCCTTTTTGGATACTTCTGCATCTGCTGCTGCTGCTGCTGACGCAGTTGCACCGCAAACTCTGGCAGATGGGATGCGCCAGCTGTTTGACCTGGATACAGTCTTTGAGGCGATTGCGGAGTTCCTCTTCATGGGTGGCGGGAAAAGCAAGGTGATCCTTCCTCGTACTTATGAACAAATTGGAATTCATTTTCGTTTCCCACAGAGCGAAACTACTATAACTAAAACTAACTAGTAAATCTAACCAAAACTAACCAAGTAACTCAAAAACTAACTAACTAACTAACTAACTAACTAACTAACTAACTAACTAACTAACTAACTACTTGTTTCCAGTAAACTCATCACCAGTATCAGAGTACATTGCTTAGGTGAGTAGAAGAACACGAGCAGGACGAGCACGACTTTTTCTAATCTCTCCTTGCCGTGTTAAGCACAGCGCATCGAGTTGCGGTTAGCGTCTTCACAGACGCTCTTCATGGATCCAACACGATCGATTTGCAATCGAGTCTGCGAGCTGAAGGCAAGCAAGTTGAGGTCATCAACTTCTCTGTGCATGAGAACGGCAATGTTCCTTACCTAGCTTGGCTCCGAGGCCGTCTGCTCGAGGCAAAGCGTACTGGGAGCATTATCTTCACCGCAAAAGCCAAGGATCTACAGTTAAGACTTATGTTTTTTCTTATCTTTTCAGTTAGTTCGTTGGTTACAACTACTAGTACTACTACTTCGTAACAAGTTTCTCCGTCTCCTCCTCGTCTTCATCATGTTCATCTCATTCGCCTTTCTGTTCTTTTTGTCTCTTGAAAGTATCTTTTTTTGGCGTGGTGGAATCATTTTTTCTTCTTTGTTTTTCTTCTTCCAGTTCATTCTCTCATCAAGTGAGTGAAGACGTCGTTCACTGAGGCA
The DNA here is from genome assembly GCA_905178165.1 of Amoebophrya sp. A25. Taxonomy (NCBI): domain Eukaryota; class Dinophyceae; order Syndiniales; family Amoebophryaceae; genus Amoebophrya; species Amoebophrya sp. A25. Next base: position 200,175 of record CAJINU010000063.1, read on the forward strand.
CCATTCTTGCATCCAGCTGTATCAAAAACTAGAAAGTTAGTAGAAATTACTTAGACATACAAGAACCATCTTGCTCTACTTCTAATCCAGGGTCTGGTAGCTGGCATGGATCTGAAGTTTGAGCAACTTCGTGGGCATTTGGATGAGGTCGGTGGAAGTGCCCAGTACATGGACCAAGCGCGAAAGCATACTGCGGAAAAGCTAACAGCGGCTGCTCAGCGTCTGCGAATGAAAGAGCTCTTCACCAACTGGCTGGCTCTGGGAGAAGCAGAAGATGTAGGAAGAAGATGTGGAAGATGGTGCAGTTTTCCTCATAAAAAAAAAAAATCTTAAAGATAGAGATAGTCGAGTTGGAACAAGAGAGTCTAGAATTAGACGAGTGTCTGGCGCGACTGCGATAATAAATATTGATGTTGAGTTACAATGTCGCTCAATGAAAACCCCCTGTATATAATCCCTACTATTCACAACCGTTCAATTGTCTTCGCTAAATGGTCTTCACGATCTCTACTTAGATAATCTTAAGTATTATTTCTAACAACTACACGTACACCTACACCCACGTCTTGGCAGAGACCGGAACACCTGTTGGGTCTTGGCAGAGATGCGAATAAGAACGCCTTCCTCGACTACGTGTTGGCGACACTGAAAGCGCCAGAGTACGTTTTCTTAAGACAACCGTAGATAGAGCATTCTGCGTGGAGCTGGTTCGCTATGGCTATCCTTGCGTCCCATTTTGCAGGATTCAGGTGCACACTCAAGTCGAAAATGGGGCCAAGAAGAAGCATACTGCCCACTACCAGGAACGCCATAGCATAGTGAACGCCGTAGCACTAATTTTCACGTATTCTGACCACGAAATGATCACGCATATTGAGCACATTATTGCACCGAAGGCCGGCCCAACATCCCATGGCGCAAAAGAGGATGTGAAACTATCGTTGTCTACGAACCTCAAACGAAAGGCAGTGAAGGTTGGGGAGACCATTCGCGTCCTCTTATTGCTCTTCGAAGTGCGAAGCATCTTAGAAAACGATGGAGATGCGGTGTTTGATTAAGGCTTTACTTACACGACGTATACATTAATATACAGACATACAACTTAGTCTGAAGAGTCAGAGACACTAGAAAGATGAAATAGATGTTGGGTGACATCATGAAGTTGAAGTATCTGCTTTCTCAAAAGATATCGAGGGTGAGTCTCTAATTTATTGAGGTCGACACGCTTCTGGCCAGCGACAAGTTGTTGAACCAGCCTGCGGGCCAACGAGCACCGGTTCCGATTGCTGCCGTGTCCGAAATGATTAAACTCTGGGCAGACGCTCTCTTATGAACTGTGTTGCTCAGGAGATTTTCTATTTCTTTTTTCGAAATTTTTAGAACAAACTCAACAACTACTCCATTATGTTGATGTTGCGCTCGCATGTTGAATCTTCATCTATGTACCTCATTGATGTGCTAATCTGGGTGATACCGATCGACAAAGCGGGAAAAAATCTACTCGCTGTCATCTTCGAGAACGAGCATTCGAAACTGGGTCCGACTTTTTTTGAAGAAACAATGCTGAAATTATGAGTCAAGTCATCCCCTTAGTTAGTACAAAAAACACGTTCATCATGTAGATGCTTCAAATTCAAGGTCAGCCTTTATATTTATTGACATCTTCTACTAGTATTTAAGTCGTCTTCAACTACTACTACTCATGATACATCTGGGGAACAAGTTTCAGTTACTATTTAAATCATCCGTGCCTGTGCTTCTAATGCCCACATTGGCGAGAGGGGTCTGTGACAGATTGGTCAGACAGGAACTCGCACGTGAACAACGCGTCGTTATGGTCGGCTTTTTCATTCAGATTTTTTACAGTGTCCAATTTTCTTGGCATCCCATGGCATGTTAACAAGCAGAAGAATATCAGGGAAAACAAGGTGGTAGTACGAACAAGAAGACGGGGGGATACTAGTTTGACTATGGATATCCGCACACTGCCTGAGCCCACATGTTTGGTAAGTGCATACTCCCTAAAAATAGCATGTATTAGTATCTCTTCTCGGGATTCTCCCCCCACACTGCTCGTGCGCTCACACCGCTCCTCTTACATCACTCCTCTTACATCACTCCTCTTACATCACTGCTCCTCGCACATCACTGCTCCTCTCACACCACTCCTCTTACATCACTGTTCTTCTCACATCACTACTTCGCGCACTGTTCCCACACTTTTCTCCACCGCACACTGCTCTACAACCTCTAATGTATGCGCCGATGGCGATGGAAATGGAGGAGAGTGGAAGAAGCGATTTAGTGACGGCAAGTTGCATGAGATGGACAGCTACTGTATCAGCTACATTGAACTCTCTGTCGCAATCGGGGGAGGCACGGTATATTTTCATTTTTTCAACAGTACTACTTTGACGAAAAATAGCAATAGCAATAGGCTTATTGCTATTTTTGGTTTCTCTTCATTGTATTTTTCACGAGTTTCATATCCATCATCTTGCCTTTTTTACAGTGAAGATTGTAAATGTAAGTACGACTACTTAGTTGTAAAAAAGGACGAACACCAATAGTATCAAGTTGAGTGATAGTTGTATCACTAGAAGCTTTAACAAACATTAAGGTTAACATGCTAGTAGAACTACAACTACAAGGTGAATTAGGATCAGGCGTCTTCACCACGTTTACTTAATTCAGGGCGGTAGTGATAAGACAGCTGAAGCAAGAATCTTCTATGACTGGGTCAGCACTGCTCTGCCTCGATCTATCGAATTGTTCAATACGGTTCGAGAACGCTTGGGCACAGCGAAGAAAGGCCTTTCGACAATGAAGTTAAGAAGGAGCTTCTACCATACGAACTTCAACAATCTAGTAAGTAGTAGTCCTTTCATCATCTTCATTTTAGTTATCGCACGCATGTGATTGCAACTTGGATATCTTTCTTTTGAAAGAATAAAGCAAAGCCGTTGCTCATTCTTCAGCGTCTAATCCAAGAAGCTTTGACGAAGCAGACCAATATTCATTACGGTAGGTCAAGGCTGATGCCCGAACTCGAAGTTGCGATGCCTTACAAAAGTGCAGAAACACCATCTGAGACCTCTGTCACGGAAATGTCGCTTTTCAAGGTATCCCTATCTACTTAAAATAACCTAACATAAGATTGTCTCCGTCTATCTAAATCTTTACAAAATGACTGAACGACCTCACATCGACTTGGCCATGTGCTCATGACATGCCATGACAATCACTATGATCTTGTATTTCATACTGAGTATGAACATGAAGATACTAGTTTCTTGAGATGATTAAGAAAAAACCCTTACACTTACAGGATCCCTTCGAAGCAATTAGCAAAACGGTTTTGACGATCCTGTCGAGTCGCTGGGACTACAACCCTGATTCAGAATTCTTTCTGAATACGTATGCCGGCAACGATATGACCTTCTATGACCGGTGGAAGTGTATGTACGTATGTGTGTATGTATGTGTGTGCGTATGTGTGTATGTATTTAGCGCGTTCAATAGACTTAGAAAGGTGCAAGGGGATTGAACGGCCTCAGTCACGTTTGACTAGCCTATCACGAGGTATCATGACATGACATCACCAACCTTCACGTTCAATAGAGCCCACAAAATTTGTGGGCTCTCCTTACATCAGTACTGCTCATCGGGTTGGCGAGGGAAGTAATTGATGGGGGTAATCTTTGTCACAAGAAGTAGAACTACGTGCTTTTATTTGTATCTTTCTTGTTTCTATGAAAGAAGTGGGATCGATAGGGGGCACGACCCTATACATAGATGATGATATCCCTAGTACTTGGTAGTCGTGGCACAACCATTATAATATGAATTTTGGTACTTATTTTAGTTAGTTCTGGTTGTTCCTCTTTCTAAGAAGTTGTACTCGGCGGGTTAGGGGCGGTGGCGTCACTGCATGCGGAAACACAGCGACTCATTCGCGCCATCCGAAAATCCTGCCATAAGTACTTTGGCTCCAACCCACCACAAGAAAACGAAGAGGCGATGAACTGGAGCAACGTTGAGCTTCAGGTAGAAATCTTACATTCTCATCAACCAAACACGACTAACACAATTATACAGGGAATACTTTACACATGCATCACACTTGCTTCTAACGCAATACATGACTGATACTCGTCATTGAGGGACTGAGGATGTCGACAAATGTCAACAACTTAGTTTCCAACGTAAATACGTCGAAAAGACAAAGAGTACTTAGTAAGCGATACAATTATCACGCTGTTATTCAGGCGCCGCCAGACACTCCTGATTTATATAGTGGAGGAGAAATTAGCTCAGGCCCAGCGACTTCCTTCAGTACGGACTTAGTAGAGCTTTTTAAACAAGAGTTGAGTCAGATTGACAAGCTGAGAGAGCCTAAAGAAACCGCGAACGGGAGAACATTGGAGGACGGTACTATCAAATTGATTCAACTTGTTTCATTATTGCTGACTTTCTTTTGTCGTACTATCTTCCCGTTTGGTGCCCCTCATCCAATATCTAATAGAGGGGGCTAGTCTAAACCTAAACTATATTACTGTGCATGTGGATCCCACAAGAACGACGTCATCCTACAACGGAAGATATCAGATGAGCTACTTAGAAATACGTTTAATATTACATCAAGCCACGTCATCGACTTTCAGATGACCTAGCGAGTTTACAAGGAATGAAGTCCTTGCACCTGGACCTTTGGACCGATGCTGAAGGAGAACACGAAGGAGTTCCTCCTCTCGCCACAGTAGTGAGATTTCGCCACTTCATTGAGACGAACAGGAAAGAGAAGGTACAAATTTACATATTACATATTACAGCTGCTCCTTTTTAGTTACTTACTTAGACCGTTTTTAGCAGTATCCAATCGTGCTTCTCACAACAAGAATCTACTCACCCCTCTCATAACAGCCCGTTGCAGCGTTATTGTTGTGGTATTTGCGAGAAAAGGTCTTCTCCGATCCTTCGCAGCTTTCGGTCTACCCCATCCAGGCTAACGCCGGACCTATGGAGCTCGCCTCCTTGATGCGTCCGCGCGGGTACAGTGGTACCAAGTTTGGGCGGTGGACATGGCACCCACTCACTTGGCCTCTGGAGTACTTTTATGGTCGGTATTGCTTGTCGTAGGTCCGTCTTCTCGTTCTCTCTCATCATCTTGGTACTTACTTTTCGACATCGACGACGACAGAGTACAACAAGAGTAACAAGGTCACCTAAATGTTGGGGGGACCGGAATGAATACAACATCAAGAACGAGCACTCTCTAATACTTCTCGCCTAAAGAGCGCACTGGTATGCCTGTACTCGACTACGCCGACGAATTCGATGTTGTAGAAGATTAAGGCTGAAGCTCAATATCAATTCTTCTCTAGTGTGCCAGTACCTACTGTTTCTCTTTTTAACAGGCTGGATTCGGCGTCGGCCGACGCCAAAACTGAAACCGACCTGATACGGAAATGAATTATCCTCTACTTCTTGAGTTCTTGTTCGTCCTCCAAGTAGAACATGAATAAAATTTGAAGTTCCTTCGCCTTTTATTTAAGTTCCACCTCCCCGTCGGTCCCCCTCTTCCTCCACCTCTAAGAAAGACTCCGCAACTTGATGGACAATGGAGAGTCCTCAGTGATCTCGGACATTGAGAATACGGCATTGCGAGTTCCTGCAAAGTTCGTCTTTGAGCTTGGAAGACGCATGAGCGATGATGCGAATCCCCACATGACCGAAGGTTCGCCAGTGAACTATCCTTACGACTAGGTGGCGTAGGTGGCTTCTTTTCCCCTCTTCCCTTAGTCGTACTTTCTCATTCTTTCTGCTTACTTGTTTTGCTCTGCTCCTTCGTGCTTTATTTTTATTATCAACATTCAAGATGTGTTCCAGGGTTTACGGGAGCGCCCCCGAGCACGGGCGGGGGCCGTGGATCCCCGGACCCCTTCTGGAGGCGTCTGTCGGGAGTGGAAGGCTTCCAAAGGGGTCCCAGGGGGCCCCCCACTCCCTTCCAGCTGCCAGCGTGTATCCTACAGGCCCCCTATGTGCTGGCCTCTCGCCGCGGTAGCACTGTGCCGGGCGTGAAGAGCCTCCGAAGGCAGCAAAAAGCGCAATCCTGGACCCCCTTAGCCGTGTGGCCTGTACCCTCCGGGCCCTTGGTCATCGGCTTGCTGGCTCTTGCCACGCATTCGATGAGGGCAACCCAGCAAAAGAGGCCAGGCCTCGAGACCGTGGCCGCCTCCGGCGGCCCTCTACCCCGGCTACCTCCTGCGTGGGCGGAGGGTTGGCAGAGGCTGGGACGCCTGTCGGGAACATGCAAAGAGGCGCAAGGGCGCTCCCGCTCCCAGTTTTGACGCCTCTCACCCCAGGAATCCGCGAAAATCTGCGCAGAGAAGAGCGCGCAAGCGCAACCACGGGGGGGGGCGTGCGTCCTCGTATCATATAAGAGAATATGTAGATCATCTTCAACTCGAAGGACAACTGCTCGGGGAGTGGTACTTGATCTTACCTCACTTAGAAGACGCTTTTCCCGCCTCTTCTAATACCAGAAGCGCAATCTGAAAACGAAAGCAATCGAGCCACTTGCGGAAGATGATCGCGTGTATCCACGAGTTCTACACTTCTACTTATGGGCGGTGCTCATGCTACTACCCATTAATAATTCTGTCTACTCGAAATGCGAGTAGTGAACTGAAATGTAAGAGCAGCCGCTACGCTGCTCTTCTTTCTGTATCTCGCTTGTTGTAATCAGTCAGTTGCTTATTAATTTGAAGTTTTCGTGTACTTTCAGATTCAGATACAAGCACTGTAGATTTCGCTTCTTACTTACTCGAAGCCTTAGAATAGCAAGAAAGGTAGTTCTTGCCCTCTTAAGTGACGTCACTCGGCTATGTATTTCAGTTTTTGCGAGTAGTGACTCCTGCAGCTCATGCTCAAGTTCAACAACTTCTTTTCACTCATCCTCTAACCTCCGAATACTCTGCGGTCGTCGATGTTGGCGCTTTGCTCTCTGCTGCTCGCGCTGACCGTAAGGTGATTGCCTGTCAGATGCTCTATTCCTGGAACAAGCTGAATCCTCAGAAAGAAGTGATCGCGTTCTACGAGGATTTGCGCCCATTAAGGACTGCTCTAGTAATACATCTCTATAGACGAGATCCCTCATTCATCAACTACCTATAGCAGAGTAGTTTATAGCACGCATGGTGCATGGAGTAGCATGGAGTGCATGGAGCGCAGAGCTTTAAGGGGCGCAAGAAGCTCCCCCTTTAGCTCCATGTGATCCATGCACTCCATGCCATGCGAGCCGTGAAACCTTATAAATTGCTCTGCTATAGGGGCCACCGACATGATGGCTATTTTAGATAGAATCTACTTAGTAAAAATCGCTCCTCAACCTATAAATAGAAACCACGACCAAGAACACTGATCGCCATCGTCCGCCATTTTTATTGGAAAAAAAAAATCGTCCATCTACTTTCTATAGGTGGATGGAAGGATCCCTCAAGACCTGTACTATGGATCCACATTTATGTAGGATTATTGAATGCTTGTTTTCTTAGTGTATAAGCCGCGACGGCGACGCGCGTGCGTGCGGGCGCATGCTCGTGGCTTCTCGGATGCCAGGTCACAAAGGCCCCCCCCGTCGGCAATGACCGACAGGGGCGAACAAGCGCAAAGAGTGCCCAGCGAAGTCATGAAAAGGCGCGCGCCTCCCTGTTTCAATCCGCTTGCAGGTTCCCTAGCGGTCTTCGGGTCTTTTTTCCCTCCCTCCCACTGCCTTGGCCTTGGCGCCTCTTGGTGGACTCATCCAGCCCGAGAGCTGCGGGCGTCCGATAGGGTTGAAGGCTGGCAAAGGGTCCGGCGGTTGCAAGCTCGAAATGAGCAACCGGGACGGCGAGAGGCCGCCCGCGCCTGCCTCTCGGGGTTCGATGGTCCCCCGGATGGCAATACTTTGACGGCCCTCGGCGGCTGCTGGCTCTCCGAGTTGGCCCGCGCTTGGTGTGACGCCTGGTCTCTTCCACAAGTTTCGAAGAACGTAGCGCGCCCAGGAGCTCGACGCTGCTTATTTAATTATACTAATTCCAGGGCATAAGTTTGTTTAAAGTCAACAGTTGTTTGATTTTTTTTCTTTTTTTAAATTACTCGATCCTTCTCCGCTCTTCCAAGTGTTAATCGACAAGTAGCTAAAGTCAGCGCGAATATCTAAATACTACTTCAAAATGTTCAACATCGAATCTAATCCGTCTCCTTCCCCTGGCTTAATATTTATTCCAGGGCGCAGGGCTGAAGGCCCTCCTAGATCTAACGTTTTGAGGGGGGGTCCCCAACCAGCCCCGGACCCTTTTTCTCGAGGGAATGCCAGGCGGGAAGGCCTCCAAACGCCCACCTTCGAGCCTTCCCGGCTTCTTGCTTGTACCCCAAATAAGCCAAACCCGCCCCGAGGCCGTTCAAGCACCCACGGCCGCGGGTGGATGGAAGGCTTCTGAAGGTGGCAAAGGCGGCAAGGCTTGACCCCCTTGCCGTGTTGCGTGTGCCTTACAGACCTCCCGCGCCGTGTTGCTTGTACCCTACAGACCTCCCCTGCCGTATGTACCCCACAAAACTCCTCCGTGCGGGCTTCTCACGACTGGGGAGCGTCTTGGGAGGTGGAAGGCCTCCGAGGGCCGCAGGTGGCAAGGCTGGAGCCCTTTCGCCGGGCTGCATGTAACCGGCAGATGAACCCAGGCGGGCACGCCTTGCTCCCCTCCTCCTCGCCTTTGGTCTTCATCTCCCCGGGCGTTTGGTGGCGGCTGACGCTGCCACCACTTGGGGGGATGAGCGCCCAAGGCCCTTCTTTTCTTGAAGGCTGTCTCGTTGATACATAGGGCCCAAGGGTCGGGACGCTTGTGGGATACACGCGGAGGCCCGCGGCCAGGGACATCCGGCGCCGCCTTTTGGGGCCTTCGCCTCCGGGGTTCCTTACATGTCACCACACACAGCGGAAAAAAGGGCGCGCGGACGCCACCGCCGCTCCATCCACAGGGGGGGCCTTACTCCTTGGTACCTACTTATATGATTCTTCCGGCCCCCATCCGGGTCCGTACAGTGATCATGGAGTGCGGTAAGGAACTCTAAAGCTAGGCGAAAGCGTCTTGATGCTGTACAAGGCGAAGGACCTTTTCAGCGCAGCAGATCCAACGGACGGCACCACGGTTTCTGTCCAAGACGCGGCAGCGGCAGGAAAGGCGGTAGGCGTTAAGGCTCCCGTGATCGAGGATAGTTTTCTTTTCCACCTCTCTGAATTTCGGCACCTCTCTACTGGGTTTGATACAATTACTATTACGTCTGACCTTTCCTTGAGCTTGACGAGCAGGTAGGAGTACAATCTATTTTTTTGTACTTGAACTACGGTCTCTAGTAACTAGGACCTTGCCATAGTTACAAGTAGGTCAAGCGGTCTCCAGTACCTTCTAAAGTGCTGGATTATCATCTTTACACCTTTTTTATTCATGTGAATCCTTCCACATTTTTACATACTGTGAGTTCTGTAAATAGAAGCAGACGCAGCGCTAACGATAAGTGCGCAAAGATTGAGACGTTGAAGATGACTCCATCTTCTAGCGAGCAGCCTCCTAACCCGAATCGCAAGCACGAAGCATGGGAGCATTCCAAGTGGTGGTGTCCTACCGAGACAGAATGGCTGAAGGTGCAAAAAACGTGTGCATTGGATAAAATCCCGAAGCCCTTGCCAGTCCAAGGAAGCTCCCATGAGGCTATAGCGCAGCTAGCGGGATATGAAAACTATGGACACCACGATCGATATATCAAGAAGATATAACATGAAGCATTTGTAATGCGGAATTGTAAATCGATGACTTTCTACTTGGCTACATGTAGCAGTCACATGAGTTTGAAGATCAAGAACGTGATTCTTGCGCCATTCCTGTAGTATCTTTTGAACAACTAAAAAATGTCGTCAAAGGAGCATATTTGGTTCTAATTATGGGACGTGAATAAGCTGCGAGAGCACATCGTTGTTCTGTACGATCAGGCCCATGTCATCGGCTCCGACGTTCCCTTTGGCAAAGCGGTTGTCGAGGACGCACCTAGACAATCGACAAGTGACGTGGTAAAAAAGACGAGGATCCGCAAAGATGCGATCTACGAGAAAGTTCACGCTGCGGATGATAACGCAGAAGGCCAAGATCAAGAACATCACGGAAAACCCGCCGCAAAGACCAAACCTGCCCCTGAGCATGTAAATTAGGGCTTTCACGACTTCTCGGTAAAACACCACTCGTTATCGTTTCCTGAGTAAGGATATGAACGTGTCTAGATGATCACTATCCATATTCTCTAAAAAAGCGAGAAAACAAGTGGCGGATATGAATTCGTGCTGAGTAGCAACAAGGTACAGCTGTCCCTCTTGGCGCAGGGCATCATGCGTGCTCGCCTCGTGTACCGACCCCCGAGTGACCAGCAACAGTTTGTTAAGGTGTGGACTTCTTCCACTGGCAAACCATTTCGACACTGGCTATTTCCACTGGCTATCCCCTTCCACTGGCTATTTCCACTGGATATACCACTAGGGTAGACTGGCTTCCACTGGCTATTTCCTTCAACTCCTACTAAAACAGGTACAGGTCATTAATGTTCTTTGTCTCTTTCAAGGAAAACTCATCCAGGTGTTCGTCTCTTCCGAGATTATTATAGACTCCAACACCAGGATGGGGATCAGGACTACCGACAGAAGCCCCTCTTTGGCTTGTTTTAGTTTCATGTTGTTCTTTTACAAACCTCTAGAATTCACTGATTATTCTAAGTTTGTCACGTTCGTTGGATGAATTTATTCTAAGTTTGTCACGTTCGTTAAATAGAAATTGAAATAGATTTCAGGAGGAGCTTCTATGACTTTCTAATTTTGTCACGTTCGTTGTGGAGTCGCAAGTACGGGATTTGATGTTAGCGTTCCGATCGAAATTACTTCTGGCCGCCATCGAGACGCTACATTAAGGCTTTCCCTAATCCATCTCTGCTTCTATAAATAGGGATCGATGCATTATTATATATTATAAAGAAAGAGAAATCTTCTACTATACATAGGGAAGATGCATGCTCAACAAGCTCAACAATAGGGAGATCTCTTCTATAGAGATGACCCCTCAAGAGCAGTATGCTTCCCTATACTTACAGGGGAGACACACATTGGCGCATATTCTTGGGGTTGTATCTCAACAGGGACGAAATGGGGATAGGTCTAACTACAGAAAAAGGCGAAATGCAGCGAGTTGACAGAGGATAGAAAGCTCCCGAAACATAATATGAACGAATGTTACAGACTCGTCATCATGCGACAACTGTTACTGGTATGGCACAAGTAGTCGTGTTGAGAAATGTAGTACGGTCTTCAGTAGTACGAATGACAAAAATACTAGGTCTAAAAATTCTTCTTTTTCTATTTTTGTTTGAAATGTCCAGCACCGACTAAGATGGTACACAGAAGAACGATGATCTTGATGATCTTGCGCCTACAAGTTTTACAGTACCTAATGACAAACTCTATCCTGCTTGTTTCATTGTGTTTCGAGGAGGTCCTCGTGTACCCAACAACATGAGTAATTAGAGATCTGCATGATCTACTACTACTGCGTGTACTACTGCGATCTACAACTACTGCTACTACTGCGTCTACTACTTCGAAACTCAATCAAGTTCTTCGTCTAAGATTGAGCGGAGGAAAAGCTGCATCTGGAGGAAGCGAAAAGCCGGATTCAGTCCTGAGTCTAGACGTAGAAAAGATGAATATGCAGAGTTATCTTACGGCCTATTTCATATTAATCTTCGTGGAAACAACTAGAACGAGATGAGTGAGAGAATAAGAGTACTCTTCAAATGCATAGGATTGCAAAAAGAAACAAGTATCGAAGAACAATAGATGCAACCTGCTGTATCTTCGACCTATACAAGAACAATTAGGTACTCCTTCCACTGAAGTTCTATTTCTAAGAACGGGGAAGCCTTTGAAGCAAAAGGAGAGACGAAGCTGTCTGGAACTCCTGCCACACCGCGGGATGCGTCTTTCTACCTGCTCACCAAGCACCAACGTGATGAAGTAGATAAGCAGGCGCCTTCCCAGACCGACGTCGATGCTTCAGTTAAGGCTACCGCTGCGCCTTCCTTTGTGCGAAATGTAGAATTAGAAGCTCGATCGTCCATCTACTTTTCTATAGGTGGATGGAAGGATCCCTCAAGATCTGTAGTATGGATCCACACCTACCAGAGAAATAGTAAGGCACCGTCCTTTGCCTCCCTTTAAAGGGCGCAGGGATGGGCTCAAGGATGCGACGTGCTAGCTCTAATCCAGCTGATGCCACTTCCGGCACTAACGTGGCAGAACGTCTGGAGACACGAGATTACCTACGTGTTTCTTTTAACGCTGTGAAAGAGCCAGTGCTGGAAGAGGGGGTCGCTACTTCCTCTGTTAATAACCCCCTCAAGAATGCAAATGCAGCTGTTAAGACTCTTGATAGCCATAGCATCTTTAGTAATTTGTTTTCGTCACTACTAGTTAAATGAAACGAACCCAAGAGAAACACGTATTAACTAACGGCTACTTCGGCACAGCCTTCTCGATGTTGAAAAATACTCTGACTACTTCACCCAATATTGCTCGACTGGAACTACGTAACTTTCTAGATAGGGTTGAATGGATCTGGAACTACTTGAGCTTGACTTTCTAGATAGGGTTGACTGGAACTACTTGACTTTCTAGATAGGGTTGACTGGAACTACTTGACTTTCTAGATAGGGCTCGACAACATCTACCTCTCTAGAAGGAGGCTCCTTATCTTTCTAAGGATCGAGACAGGAGTGAAGGTGGCTCGATTGCACTGGTGGAAGATCATCCTTTGGCTGCTCCGGAATACCTCAAGACGCTTGTCAACCAATTCTTCGAAGGAGATGCGGACGATGAGAAAGAGGGCACTCTCATACAAGTGGAGAGCGATCGAGTCAGTGTCAGTTATCGCTAGAAGTAAGTACAACTACTGCGGTCAAGAACCCATAGACGCTAGAATAAATATCTTTTGAACGACCCTCGCGCGTTTCTCGTGACGACCCTCCACCCTAAGTTTCTCCGCTCCCCGCACCTAGAAAGAACTGTCAGTTTCTACTTGGAAACAGAAACGACCGAAACGACTGAAGAAAGATGTTATTGCTCTACTCGTCCTCCCAAAGATGTATGAATATTAGATTTCCGGCTTGGTTCTCCCACCACCACCACCCCCCATCACTACAACGTTCATACAAATACTCTCACCACCTCCATTACACACCTATTTCACCCCACCACCCTACCTACTTAGTACTCCGACCCATCTGTGCAACCACCACCTCTAATCCAGACAGACAAGATACAATCGCAAGCTGAGGGCCTTGGACGTAGCTGCGTTTGCCTTCGAGTTCGAGGACTCCGTGGAGGCAAGGAAGTATGGAGATGCGCTGTCGATGCAGCTAGGATCGTTCGCGCGGCGCTTGTGCTCTCTCGTTCGAGATGTAGCTCTCTTTGTGCCACCTGTTCTCGTCTTGTTAAGGCTCTTATAATTTGTTGTTGACATAATTACTAAGTTAGTAACACTAGGACAACTAGCGTAGTACGCACTAGGTGTAGTGCCCATGGCGTTTTTCCTAGTTGAACTAGTACTCGACCCTTGCTAGGTCGTGTAGGTAGCTCATACATAGAATGATAAAGATATATTAGAAGTTAACTGATGTGACAGCTCTAATGCCAAACTCACGCTCGCCTGCTGCAGCCTTTACGGATGAAATCACACAGCCTTCAAGGATGGAAGCGGGGAGTACAAGAGCAGAAAAAGCGCTAAAAGGAACAACACAATACGAGTACTGGGAAAAAGAACTAACCACTGCAGTACAACCCAACGATCATCAACAACTGCAGCAGAGGACAGATCCCTCATTGAATGCCGTTGCCACTGCGCTATTGATGCACGATGCCACGAAGCCATTTACCATTAAGGCATATTAGATGACCAGGCCTGCTTAGTTATTTATACGGTTTGGAGGAGTTCCGAGGACCTTCTAAAAGTAGAAAATGCAAGAAGTAAGTGAAGCACCTGCATCTTCTACAAGAAGGAACTACGTACTCGTGGTTTTATTCAAGAAGAGCATACTCATGTTGACTCGTCTAATGCATTGGTTAGCTACGACACCCCAGATTGGATTTGGCGTGAAAACGGACCTGTGCAATACAGTGTAGACCCCATCAAGAATGTGTGGAATAATGTGCAAAAACTTGTCCGCAAGTTGCGTTGGCTTGTCTTTACGGGTACCGTTGAACTTGAAGCATCGACCCTCAACATGGCTCTTCTTTTTCAAAGGGTGAAAAAAGAAGTGTAGTACTCATCCAAGGATATTATGGCAATGGCATTCGAGTATAAGAACAAGACGCGGTAGCTACCGTAGATTACTCTTCTAATGTTTCGAGCTATGTGCCGCATAGCCTCTTCGATGGTCTTCGTCGTGCTGCCACTATCGTCATGGAGAAAGCGCAGCTGCACCGAGACAAACTCCCTGCACAGGTGATGGGTGCGGAAAGTGAAGCAGCAGAGGCTGGTGGAGAGGTCGAGACCCAAGTTGAGGTAGAGCAGGAAGCGGAAGTTCAGATGGAATTACAAATGTTTATGGATGGAACTACAAATGTTTACGTTGATCATGGAAGGTGAGACATCTGCGGCAGGCTGACAGGACATCGACAGCGCCGGCGCTTAGTTGGTAGTAGATAAGCACTTCTTGGCTGAGTTTTCCTTTTTTTCGGTTTTTTGTTTTTCTAGTCAGGTTTGCATTTGCTCCACCAACTTTATGGAGGACAAAGGACAAAAGGATGGATGACATTCCATTCCCACTCCAGACTGTCTGGACATTCCACTTCGTCTAAGTTTCGTATTTTGTACATAAGTACAAAGCTTAGTAGAAGAATAGAATAGAATTTATTGAATTCAATGGCTAGATGGTTTGTGGATTGCTTTCCGTTTTTCTTAGCTAGATACTAGATATGATGGTATTGCTCGTCATGGGTGAAAATTATAGCACTAGGTAGAGGGAACTACAGGCTCGGACAGTAGTTTGCCACCGCCTTACTTTGTTGGTTAACTAAGTGCTTACTACAACATCTTGTCCTCGTAGACATCAAAAATTCTTTATGCTTGTTGAAAGTTCACGCTGATGCCTCGAGTACAACTAGTGCATCCTGATTATAGTAGAATCTAAGATCATAGTTTGATCATGATGTACTTGTACTCTTCTTGGTCATTGATTCACTAGCACAACTAGCTCTTCCTTCTAAGTTGACAAAGGGAAGTTATGCAGCCCCGCAGGTGCTTACCCCAAGCAGGTCCGCGACGCACCTACCCTTCGGATTGCTGCCACCGTTAGTAACCCTTAATAAAGACGTGAATGCAGTGGGTGGCTTCACTGCGAAGGAGGACGTTATCCGCACCCTCTACACTTAGGAGAAAGACACGACTTTATACTGTTTGTGAGAGTGAGAAGTGGATGTAGTTAATGTAGTTATCCAGTACACAGTCTAGTATACTTGTTAACTAAAAACAGAGTTGATCAACGAGTACTTCTATTCAGACACTCTTCTTCTCTAAACTGGACCTAGTAGAATCTTAGTCAGACACTCTTCCTCTATACTCAACAAGACGGCAATATCTTCTACAAATTTCAACACATGAAAACTGATTTCTCCTTCCAGTAGAACTTCTTACTTAATACGATGAGCATTAGCCTACTTGATAGAGGACAACATACACGTACTTAGATGTTCACCAACGTCTTCCTCTTCTTCAAGATTGTTCAAAAGATTCCAGCCAGCATATATTGTCTGCTCCTTATTTCGGATCGCAACGGAGCCAGGCGGCTGCAAGCTGCTACATGGTTCGAGTACATCTATGTAGATAGGAATGAATGAACATCTTCATTGTCAACATCTTCAATAGCGTCTACGTCGTCCTCCTTCTTTCCCTCTAACGTAACAGTGATTCGCTCGAGGACGTCGCGAAAGACTTGGCTAAGGACTTTATCGCTCGGATCGTAGAGGCCAAACCTAAGCATGATGGGGCGTCGGAAGATGTGGCGTCGGATGAAGCAGCAAAGTTTCTTGGGACGGAATTGGTAAATCATTTCCGTGTCGCAGCACAGGAATGCCGTTCTGGAGCACTGCTAAACTTAGGGCTTTGACATTCACATTTGAAGTAAAAAAAAGGAGACAGTTCATCTTGTAGATGAACTAGCGATTGCGATGCAGTCTTCATTATGCTTAGAGAAAAGTCATAATTATATATGTACCAGGGAGGGAGGCCCCCCCCCCTGTGGATGGATCTGGGGAGGACCACGCCAGAGGGGTCCAGCCTTGCCACCTTATTGGCCAGGCCTGTCGAGGGGCTGCCAGGCGGGAAGGCCTCAAGGCGCCCACTTCTGACCCCTTCCCGCTTCTTGCATGTACCCTACAGACCTGGCAAAGGCAGGGCCCCGCTGGCTTGTTGCATGTACCCGACAGACCTGGCAAAGGTGGCAAAGGCCGGGCCCCGCTGCCTTGTTGCATGTATCCACCGACCCGGCCCGCTGCCTTGTTGCGTGTACCCTACAGACCTGGCAAAGGGGGCAAAGGCAGGGCCCCGCTGCCTTGTTGCGTGTACCCTACAGACCTGGCAAAGGAGGCAAAGGCCGGGCCCCGCTGCCTTGTTGCATGTACCCTACAGACCTGGCAAAGGGGGCAAAGGCGGGAACCCACCCCCTTGGCGTAGGGTTGGGCACACGCAACACGACAAGAGGGCCCAGCCTTTGCCACCTTTGCCGGGTCTGTAGCGTACATGCAAGAAGCGGGAAGGGGTCAGAAGTGGGCGCTTTGAGGCCTTCCCCCCGGCAGCCCCTCGAAAAGAGGGGCCGGGGCGGGGAGGCCCCCCCCCCTACAAAAAGTTAGATCGGGGGGGGGGCCGTAGGGTCGAGAAAGGGACCCCCTGGGCCTTACGGGGTTTCTAGTCGTGCAGGCAATTTGGTTTCGCTCCTTTACCATTTTGAAAATGTAAACAGAGGAGGCGCCAGCCTGTGTTAACTTCGCCTAATGTAGCACGACAGCACAACTGTGACCGCAGTGAGCACATCCACCAAAAATAAATCGGAGCAGCCTGTAGGAGGAACCTGAGAAGCACGCGATAGCGCTAGCACCAGCAGCGTGGCAATGGCTTGGCTGTCAGCAACTTTCTTAGGATTCAGCTGACTGAGATCACAACAACAATAGGAAACGGCCTCGCGCATTAGCTTGGTTGTAAGTTTCTTCCCCCCTGTTCACTTTGTTGGGAGCTTTGACGTGGCGGACGAGGGGCAGCAGCGGTCCCCTGGTTGTGAGTCCCAGTCCCAGTCTTAACCTCAAGAGGGACGCGGAAAATGTCCACAGGACGGCGAGGGGGGAAAGCTCCTTCGGCAGAAGTTCACAGAGCTTGGCAAAAAATGCGGCAGAATAGAAAGTCCAAGCGGAAGGGGTGGCAAAAGTGTTCCTGGTGGCAGAAAATGCGGCAGAAAGTCCAAGAGGGGGGCAGAAAATGTTCCTGATTGTCAGAAAATGCGGCAGAAAGTCCAAGAGGGGGCTGGAAAGTGTTCCCGGGTGGCAGAAAGTCACGGAGGGGGGTGGAAAATGTTCCTTCCCGGGTAGGCAGAAAACGCGGCAGAAAGTCACAGAGGGGGGCGGAAAATGTTCCCGGGTGGCAGAAAGTCACAGACGGGGGCGGAAAGTGTTCCCGGGTGGCAGAAACACTACCAGGGGAGTGGGAAGCGTTCCCGGGTAGGCAGAAAATGCGGCAGAAAGTCACAGAGGGGGGCGGAATATGTTCCCGGTTGACAGAAAACGCGGCAGAAAGTCAACCAGGGGGGCGGAAAATGTTCCCCAGGCAGCAAACCTGGCAGAAAATCAACGGAGGGCGCAAACCTGGCAGAAAATCAACCAAGGGGGCGGAAAATGTTCCCCAGGCGGCAAAACCTGGCAGAAATTCAACAAAGGGGCGCGGAAAATCTTCCCAAGGAGGTGGCAAACCTGGCAGAAAATCAACCCGGGGGGCGGAAAATGTTCCCCAGGCAACAAACCTGGCAGAAAATCAACAAAGGGGGCGGAACCACAGGAACCACAGGGACCACAGGAACCACAGGAACCACAGGAACCACAGGAACCACAGGAACCACAGGAACCACAGGAACCACAGGAGCCACAGGAACCACAGGAACCACAGGAACCACAGGAACCACAGGAGCCACAGGAGCCACAGGAGCCACAGGAGGCCCCAGCAGGAGCAGGACCCGCCTGGCGATCGCTTGGCCCCAGATAATATCCGCATTTGAAATTCCGTAAAGCCCAGGGGGCCCCATTCTCGAGCTTAAGGGGGGGGGCCTCCCGCCCTGAGCCCTGGAACATATATAGATATGCAAAAGACAAGGCCCTTCTCGCAAGTACTTTTTAGTAGGCCTCGGCTTCTCTACAATGTTGAACTTCTCTCCATCTAGGTGTGATAGATTTATTTCAGGTATTCTTTGGAAAGAACCTCTAAGATGCCTTGGCGCACCAGAGGACATCACGACGATTCTGACGGAGGCGCAACAAAGACTGCAGGAAGTATATTGGATGACTAATAGCCCAACACCAACTTATGGCTCGTCACAAGATTACAGCATAATGCTTACCATAACTACCAGCCACCTTGGATCTTCACGTTGAAAAATAGGCCAACATGTAAGCATATCTAGGTAGTTCTATTGAAACCAGGCCAGTGACGAGGAGATCATCTTGTTTATGGAGATTGCGGTAATCTCGTGTTGAACAACCTGCTCTAAAAAACGCAAGTATCGCCAGGGCAGAACGTGGACGCCTTGCAGGTTGAGCTTTTGCCCGCACTACTACAGCCGGGGATCATTGTAGATGATCATATGCCGCGGGCTCAGAAGTTTCCGCTCTTTGAAACATATAATGGGCACAAGGTGCGCTACAAGCAATCCGCGGGACAATATGGTGAGATATATGCTCGGGAGCAGCAGTTGGTGGGCGACCTTGTGCGACTGAGTTCGTGCTACCAGCATACCGGTTTGCTCACTGGTTACTTATGATGGAGGCTAATAGTTGAGTTTTCCTTTCCTCCGAATATACGTAAATGGACGAGGAATTTACTGATGAGTAGACTGTGACTCCCTCCTAAGCGGACGAGGTGGACGAATCAAAAGTACGTAGTGTTACATTAGAAATGGGATTGTCAACACATGATAGAGGATAGTGATCTTCTCTAAAATATGATTACAAAGACTCGCTGATGCGGCGTATTCCCGCGTCGTGGGAGTGTAAAATTAAAAAGGGCGAAACTGTAGATCTACACGACCTGCATGTGAACTGGTTTGTTTTATGGCCACAACGTTGTACCTTCAAAGCGACTTGATGCCTTGCATTTCCCTTTGGAATCGTGCTCGTAATTTTTCGTATCTTGTTACCTTATCTCGATAGATTAGTTCACATACACTCTAGGTGATCATGAAGAAACAAGATCATCTAGCGCGTCAAACTCAAGGACACCTGACACTCGAAAACAAGTACTTCTGATGTCAAGTTGTAAACTGTAAACAATATGCACTATGATAGTACTTGATGTTTTTCATCAAGTATTTACTTGGTGATGTTCATCAAGGATTGACGTTCGTTAAGAGCTTGATGGATCAACACATTACATCTCATGTAGAGCTAGAGAGATTAAATTTTCAAGGGCCACGTCGTAGACCTAGACAATTCGCGCTCCTGCAAGATCTTCTAAGAGATGGAAAAGAAAACTATCGTAACAAAGATAGTCCAGAATATCGCGGCGAAATCGGGGACACACCGCACTATGAAGAACAGCTGAAGCCTCGACTTTGTAGTCAGCACTACCGCTGGGCTCATGCAGCATTACTCGTCGGTCTTATGGCTCTTTATCAACGGGTGCACACGAGGATCAGTGAAAAACCTCAATGTCACGGGACAACATGTCCACCATAGGACAAGGAACACCATAGTATCTGGTCGAAAGTTATCGAAGTTAGCAGCTAGTTGGTGGAATGCCAGCGTTCTCTTTTCCCGCCAATGACAGAGGAATGCTCTAAAAATTGAAAGCACCAAGCAGCCTATAGGTTCCAAAGCAGGCGCGCCAGCTTTAGTCCGCCTCTATCCTTAAGGCCACTCCGGAACGCCAGTGACATCAACATTCTAATTTTAGAAGTTTCATCCTTAACACCATCGTCCTATATGTCTTTCATCGTTTCTTTTATTCTTTCACGCACAAGTATACCTATACACAGCTTTAGATTTAGTTAGAGTTGTACTTCAACATTATGATCGCCAACCCCATCGTCCTACGTGTCCTCCTGCTACTTTCCTCCCCTTCCAGCCAGAGATAATTGCAGAGGAAGGTGAGCAAGTCCTCCAGCGTTCCCAGAATTTTTCTTGTCGCCCCCTGGCTCACTGGTCTCGCGCTGCATTTCTTCTTCCAGCATTTAAACAATCATATACATCTGGGGAGCAACTTTTTAGTTATACGAGCAACTTTTTACTTATATATAGTTATACAACAACCTTATCGCCCAGTTTTCAACTTCAACAAGTAAGCGTTATGTCGACAGCAGTAAAAATAGAATTTGCTAACTCGTCCCTACAGCACACACCCACAACTTTCGTCCACGTACCTTCTTACACAGCTCGTTCGTTAATGGTCATTAATTCATCAGCAGGTGCAGGGGTAGACTAGAATTTGACTGATCACCGTCCAGTCCTTTCGTTAGTGTTATGTCGACAAAGCAGAGGCACAGACTTGCTAGTGACCTGTCCGAATCTGTAGTCGAATCCTATCCCCTTTCCTGTCCTCTCCTCTCCTCTCCTCTAAAATGCAACATCCCGGACAACTTGATAAAAGACAGTGTTGCGAGTGATGCGAGAGCTTCCCTCATGGCTCCGAACACGTTTGCGGAGAGCTCAGGGCACTTCGTGTCCGTCCGTGATCTGATCCATCGTATTGTTACGGCTACCGCTCGAGCATGTCCTCTACTTTAACAACATGAAGATTCTTGGTCCAGAATAGACGGATCCTAATAAAAAATGGCTATTAGTAGTTTTAATTTTAACCGATAATAAATTGATAAAGTTGCACCGTCCTTCACTGTTTGTTTTCTCCTCGAAAAAGGGAGCAACAAGGATGCACTATTTAAGGGGAGATGTGTTATTAGCGCGGTAGCTGCTCTAATCGCGGGGAGGAAGCGCAAGCTAGAGGACGAGTAGGGGATAGAAGGAACGCGCCAACGGCTGAGTGGGCAGCGTTTGGAGCCTCTGCGGAGTCTCTTGTGTTAAGGGTAGTTTCCGAATTGCATTCCGCACTAGCATCCCTCGCTCTTTTCTCAATACAAAAGGAGCCAGGGACGTCCTGAGGAATGTAGTAATTCCGTAGCCTCTAATTGTCGCAGATGAGATGTACATCTCCGTTCGAAATGCTCAACCATGGAAAGAGTTGCGTGATGAGAGCACTTTTTTGTGGAGTGCACGCGAGTCGTACTTGCAGAAAGCCGTATATTAAGGCTACCGTCATGTTGAAGCATGTGCTGCATGTCCTTGTACTTAGTTAACATCATGTCATGATCCTTGGTAGTTGTTCTTTTTCTCCTTCAAAAGCGGGCCAAGGTGGATGTGCCCAGGGAAGTAGATGCTAACGCGTTAGCTCTAAGTATACGTGGAAGAACAACGTATTCGTGGCGCAGAATTCGAAATGGAAATACCGCTTACCTTCTGGATGCCAGATATTATAGCGAAAAAACCGGGAGTCGCTGGCTTGTCAGAAGACCACAAATCTTTACCCGGCTACAGCAAGGGAAACCCAAAGCAGTTTTCCCTCGAATTACTAGCCGCCCAAGAGCTTGGTCTTATCGTAAAAGTTATGCTCACTTTAGTACACTGCACTGCTTAATCTACTTAAGTTAGTACTAAAAAGTAAAAATACTAAGTAAGCTGCTACGTGGTTCGAATGAATGAATGAATGAATGAATAAGCAAGAGCTCTCTTGAGACGAGAGTTGACAATTCCCATGAAAGACCGAACAAGTTTTTTTAAGTAGAACTAGGAGTAGATTCTAAGAAGTAATTTGCACGACCTGGCGACGTTCGCTTTAAAGTAGAGATATTGCCTAAAGATAAGCAACTGGACTGCAAATTACTTCTTTTTAGAATGCAGAAAAACAAAAGAATCGGGGTGCGGATTTTTACTTCTTAGAGATAAGCCTGTATACTGGACTGCAAATTACTTCTTAGAGTCTACTTCCTTTCCCTAAAATCTACCTCCACTTCTACTTGTTAGAATGTCCTCCTACTTCTACTCGTTAGAGTCTCCTTTACTTCCTCTTGTTCTTAGAGCCTAGTACTTTACTTCCTCTTGTTCTTAGCGTCTACTTTACTTCCTCTTGTTCTTAGAATCTACTTTACTTCCTCTTGTTCTTAGAGCCTACTTTACTTCCTCTCGTTCTTAGAGTCTACTTTACTTCCTCTTGTTCTTAGAGCCTACTTTACTTCCTCTCGTTCTTAGAGTCTACCTCTACTCCTTTGCTAATTTGCGGCACGAGCGTTCGCAGGTTGCTGTCGGGAGGCAGATCATCAGTGGCTACACCTCCACTGACGACGTTTTCGACGTCACGTATTCTTAAGGCTTCGCCTAATGGACATCCCTATGGACATCCCTCAACAGTATGCACCCCAATAGATACCAGAGAAATAGTAAGGCAACCAGTTGTCGGCTTCTAGTAGTAGTCAACTAGATACCAGAGAAATAGTATGTTGACGGGATCCCTAGACAGGGATGAAGGGGAGGCTCTAAGATTCCGGTCCTGGGAAAATCTCTCCGAACGGCAAGACACAGGCCGAAGAATACTTTACCTCGACTAAAAAGTTTAAGGCTAGAAGTTTTTCACTATCGATCCCCTGTGGACTTGTTCTATGGCGAGTGTCGAGTGGATAGATAGTTCCCTCTTATTATCAATTTGACGAGGATGAAGATTCTGTTTTTGAGCCGCCCTGAGGGGGAGAGAGGGAAGCTGCCACTCAACTACTTAGAACTACGGATAGTAGAAATAAAACTAGCGTTAAAAAGTTCACGACGCCGCCATCGGCTGACACAAGTGGAGGTGCAGCAGCCCTTGCAGCTGACAAAAATCATGGAAAATGGAGACGCATGCCTACAGTGTTCCTGAAGATGCTGCGTCAGAGGTGGCGTGACATCCTGAAGTTAAGGAAGTTCATCTGTTATCTCCATTTACCAGCTTCTTGAATCTGGAAGTTTAACACGCCTTCAACAACAAGTTGTAGCTTCTATCTAATCTGGATGTTTAACATTAACACGATGATGATGAATATTGTTGAAGACTTGGTTATTCCTAGGAAATTGTTCGACTTTAACCAGGGGAACTTTGAAAAGAACTTACTCAACAAGGATAGACTACTTTAACGATATATTTAAACTTGCAAGCATGTGGCCAGATGATATCTTCTCTCAACTTCTTGTTGCCATCGTGTGGAGTAGTAGAGTTTTGCAGTAGAAATTCGGTTTGAAAATTTATCTCTACCAGATGGAGCGCTACAGCTCTACTCCCAACTGATATTTATGAAGATTCACAGATCTAATAAATGGTCGTAAACTACTAAAAGCTCTAATAAATGGTCTTTTTTCTGATGAGTGCAAGGACAACCTGTTTCCCATAGAGAAAGGGCAGCAAATTCCGGACTCCTATGGACATAATGAAGACGCGGAGTATGATCCGGCCTTTATGGTGGAGGATTTAAATTGTAATCGGCTCGCTGTAGATCTACTAGATCTAGATGCTACCACGACCTACTACAACATCAACTTCAACATCAACAGCTAAGTACTTCTAGAACCGCCTCCATTAAGCTCTATTTTTACTTGTCAACATCATCATCTACTTCTAGAACCGCCTCCATGAAGCTCTATTTTTACATGTTAGCAAGTTAGACATTCCGTCTTCGTCTAGTGTAAGTTCTGCCCCTTTATTTGCTTTTCATCTCTCGCTTACCCTTCTCGTTTTACCTAAAGATCGTCTCCAGTTGTAGATTTTCCTGCAGTAAATGCTACAAGAAGAACCTGAACCTCCAAGAGCATTTCTCTTCTAATAACGCTGCTACAGGTGATGTTGCCCCTGCCCGTTGGGGAAAGGACGATCCTCTATTTCGTACTTTGGACACGAATGACATGGACAAGCACAGGGCCGGTTGTTTTACTTTACCTCCAGGCATTGAGAAAGTTAAGCTTGAATTTGAAAAGGGTTGCTGGATTGAAGTTGACCTCTCTTCCATTTGTAGCATAATGAAGCTACGCACAAGTAGTAGTTTCAAGTACTTAGTAGGAAAGTCATAAGTAGATATGTAACTAAGCTAGACTGACCGGTCAACTTGCGACCCCTAACAAAGAACAAGCAGATGCTGCAGCTACAGCGCCACCGCACGTAGAATTTGATTCTCGCCAGCTTCGCGAAGATGCCTATGTTCTCGACGAGAATGATCCGCCTGTTGAAGCCACAGACCAGAAGAATGCGAAGGCAGAAACGGAGCAAATGCATCTATAAGGCTCACAATAATTCTTCATGATTTTATTTTTAGAGGTGCTTCTGCTTACTATGATAGATTGGTTTCTTCATGATCTTATTTTTAGAGGTACTTACTATGATAGATTGGTTTCGTTCTGTGAGTTCAACTCGTCTTATGAGCGCTAACCTGTGAAATACTCGCAGTTGCGTCGCGCTGTGGACGCTCGAGACTTTGTAGTCGTGCGAGCAGCCAGAAAGTATGCAGACTCTCAAGTGCTTGAGGTGCCAGGACTCTTTTAAGGCTTGTAGTTCTTCATCTTGTGGTTTCCGATGTGACATTTCTATGAGAAATTACTCATCATCTTTTTAAGCAGCGGACTCAGATGGCATGCCAGTACTAGGAGTGTGGCGCTTCGTCGAGCGCCACGTCGTTTCATCGTAGCAGTTCCGGCCTGTCGGGCACCCCTCAAAATTTTCACGCACGGAGTGCATGGAGTAGACTTGGGTGTTAGCAAAATTCTTGCTAGGTACTCCATGTAATCCATGCACTCCATGCCATGCACGCCACCAAAAGTGATGAACTAGACTGTTGTAGTAGTTAGTAGTAGAGCAAGTGCTGCAACTTCCCTCCTTGGTGATGGTATGATCGTGTACATGTTGATATAATTGTAAAAAGTGTTTCTGTTTCATGATCTTCAGGACCTGCTACTTTTGTTCTAACTCTTGAAAAAAGGTCTTGTTTTGGAGGCTCAGATATCGCGGATGCAGAGCCAGATGAATCATCGTGAGGACACACTCACCCCAACACTGAAGGCGCTTGCTAGGGACGTAGCTGGTAGCGTCAATATCCCCAGAGAAGCCAGCGTCGCGGAAACGGAAGAGTTACGCCGGGTATAGGTTATAGCTGATAGTCTCAGTCTTCTTCTTCTTCATCAGAAAGATAGAGTTTTGAGTCTTTCAAGAAGGAAAAATGGTAGCGTTGATCATATCTTGGTCATGGGGTCAGTTTTCTAGTGCTGAATGAGGCCATAAAAGATCCATGTGAATGAGAAGAAACGTGGGTGGTGTGCTCCTGGTTTAAGATGCAAAAAAGTAACCTATTTCGATTTTTCAAGTTGAATCTCGACTAGTGCTAGTCTACACGCCATTCTAAGGGGACGCGGATGGTCGAGAAGGGTGGCAAGTGACCACATACATATAGGTTATAGCTGATAGTCTCAGTCTTCTTCTTCATCAGAATAGTGGTTCTTCGAAGCAGATTCCTAGTTGCAGGGTTAGTCTAGTCTTGTGTTTAATCGCTGTCTAGTCCAAACACTTTTTTATACAGGCTGGCTTGTGACTGGTCGTTTGGGTATACTCAGATAAAGATGCTTGTGCTAGTTCTTTTTCACGTTCATCACACTCCGAGTGAGCTTCAGCTTCACGCAACACTCCTCCATTATAGTACTAGCTTGGAGCGTCCGATAACATCCCTCCCACTAGGATCCCCCTCCTCC
The DNA here is from genome assembly GCA_905178165.1 of Amoebophrya sp. A25. Classification (NCBI taxonomy): domain Eukaryota; class Dinophyceae; order Syndiniales; family Amoebophryaceae; genus Amoebophrya; species Amoebophrya sp. A25. The sequence goes on from CAJINU010000063.1 coordinate 226,303, forward strand.
CCAAAGTAATAAACTAAGCAAGGCAACAACGTAAGCGATATGCGTTTTCAAATTTCGAAAATTTTCCACGTTTTGCCATCGTTTGGGGATTGGGTCTCGTGCGTTTGAAGTCAAGGGCTAAGATCCCAAAACTTTTTGACTTTCAGCCCTTTCGCTGAAATTTAATGCCTTGGCTTCGCGTTTTTCAAATTTCGAAAATTCTCCACGTTTTGTGGTCGTTTTGGGAATGAATTTTGTGCGTTTGAAGCGCTAGAGCCCGTAAGTTTTTGACTTTAAGCCCTTTCCCTGGGATTCAGTTTCTTGGATTCGCGTTTTTCAAATTTCGAAAATTTTCCACCTTTTTCGTCATTTTGGGACTGAATCCGTTGACTTTGAAAGACTAAGATCCCAAAACTTTTGATTTTAAGCCCTTTCCCTGAAATTTAATTCCTTGGATTCGCGTTCTTCCAATTTCTAAAATTTTCCACGTTTTTCGTCGTTTCGGGAGTGAATCCCCTGAGCTTGAAGCGCTAAGATCCCAAGACTTTTGGCTTTAAGCTTTTCCCCCCGAAATTCAATACCTTGGCTTCGCGTTTTTCAAATTTCGAAAATTTTCCACATTTTGCCGCCGTTTTGAGATTGAGTCCCGTGAGTTTGAAGCGTTAAGATCCCAAAGTTTTTGATTTTAAGCCCTTTCCCTGAGATTCAATCCCTTGGCGTCGCGTTTTTCAAATTTCGAAAGTTTTCCACCTTTTTCGCCATTTTGAGAGTGAGTCAGCTGATTTTGAAGGGCTAAGATCCTGAAATTTTTGATTTTAAGCCCTTGCTCTGAAATTTAATTCCTTGGGTTCGCGTTTTTCAAATTTCGAAAATTTTCCACGTTTTGTCGTCGCTTTGGGATTGAGTTTCGTAAGTTTGAAGCATTAAGATCCTAAAATTTTTGATTTTAAGCCCTTTCCCCCGAAATTCAATTCCATGGCTTCATGGTTTCATGGTTTCGTGGTTTCGTGGTTTCATGGTTTCGTGGTTTCATGGTTTCATGGTTTCATGGTTTCATGGTTTCATGGTTTCCNTGGTTTCCTGGTTTCCTGGTTTCCTGGTTTCGTGGTTTCCTGGTTTCCTGGTTTCGTGGTTTCGTGGTTTCGTGGTTTCCGTGGTTTCCGTGGTTTCCTGGGGTTCCTGGGGTTCCTGGGGTTCCTGGGGTTCCTGGGGTTCCTGGGGTTCCTGGGGTTCCTGGGGCTCCTGGGGTTCCTGGGGTTCCTGGGGTTCCTGGGGTTCCTGGGGTTCCTGGGGTTCCTGGGTTCCTGGGTTCCTGGGTTCCTGGGTTCCTGGGTTCCTGGGTTCCTGGGTTCCTGGGTTCCTGGGTTCCTGGGTTCCTGGGTTCCTGGGTTCATGGGTTCGTGGGTTCATGGGTTCATGGGTTCATGGGTTCATGGGTTCAGGGGTTTGGGGTTTGTTTGTTTTTGGGTTCGGAGGTTTTGGGTTCGGAGGTTTTGGGTTCGGGTGTTTTGGGTTCGGGTGTTGGAGGTTTTGGGTTTGGGTGTTGGAGGTTGAGGTTTCCGAAGGGATGTGTTTGCAAAGTTTTATTGCTCTTAATATTGTGAAGTAGATGTGGAATGTTGGTCCTTAGCTCTAACACATACGCAGAATGACGCAAAGCAAAAAGATCCGATGGCTATTATGCGCAAAGCGAAAAGGGAGGCGCTTCGGGTATTAGAGCGTCGTCTCGCACGCATCATTTTCGGAATGCAATTGTCTGGCGCAGCTGGTGGAACTTCAACTCTTATGATCATGTCTTGGTGAAAATGTTCTTCCGGGGGGGCTGATGTCCTTACTTTCTCAATATGCCTTTTGTTCTTTACAACTCATTATTTTCCTAATTTAATAGATCAATCCTGCTGAGTCCTCCTCCTCACAACTTTTTATAGTAGAAGACTGGATCTGGCCATCACGTTACACGGAAAGGGAATAGCAGTATTATATAGAATTTGAATTTATCATTATCTAACACAACTACAACTACAAAGAGGAAAAAAACGCTACGCTTGCTGCAGGCTGGCTTGCTGAATACTGAGGCCCCTGCTGTGGTTGCCGAAGAAGCAGATCTCTTGCAAGACGTCGAGAAATTCCTCGATTTCGGCATTACTGCTGTGGACATTCTCCCTCGAGCTGCAGATCAGGATGCAAATGAAAACGAGTTAAGGTCCTACTTAGGCTAGACCACACTCACGACTTACTATCTTCTGGTTGCTGTTAGGAATCGATTCTGATCGGGGGTCTCTTCTTCTTTTATTTCGTGAGTGTCCTCTGGCATGCGTTAAGAAGTCAAGGAGTATTTCCAGAAGCACCCAAGGACTTCAACTACGTCGTAGTTAAGGCTTGCCGTTATTCATCTTAAGAGGCATCTTGATCTTACTTTGGCGGGCACAATTGCAAGGACCATACACGTCAAAGATGCGACTGCTTAAGATGAATCTAATCAGTAAGTAGGTCTAATGTAGAGGGCGGGAGTGGCGCAACCGAGGTGGCAACCAATGGAAAGCTGATGATGTATCAAGAGAGACGGTCCTTGCGCCTTCGTTTTTCGGTCAAAGTGAAAGACGAAGCTTACTCTTACGGCTTCAATTGTTTGCAAAAATGTAAAGTGTTTTTCCCTCGTAGCCTGCTAGGTGTATCCCTACATGCAAAAACGTAAAGCGTCTCTCCCTCATAGCCGAGCTGTATCCCCGCATGCAAAAAAATGTAAAGTCTTTGCTGGTCTCTCTCGGTCACAAGCATCATCTTTCTCTTTGTTGAGCTTCTTGAGATGTTTCCTGTTTAATAAACGTCCAGGATTAATGTTTTTGAATGAGAGAAGCCGTCTAACAATGAATTGGCATTGGAAAAACATAATTGAAATTAGAATTTTGAATGAGAGAAGCCGTCTAACAATTGGCATTGGAAAAACAAGCTGAGGGCGCTGTCGCAGCTCCGCTGGAAAAGGTTGCAACAAGTGTGTTGCAAGACGCTGCCGCTAAGGTGCACACTCTACTGTTGAACGCTGTCTCAACCCAAGGGATCGACAGTGCCGAGAAAGTCCTCACTTTCGCGAAGATGAAGAAGGGAGACGAGGAGACAGCAGGAGCATCCGACGAGGACAAGAAATTTATGCATGATTGCTGGGATGAAATTGCAGTGAGTCGAAATTCTAATGTTCGTTGTTCGTGTTTCATCATTTTATTTCTAATTGTAGTCGTCAAGGAGGTCATTGAATTCACGTTTCTTAGCGAGACAAACCAACTTGCGTCTGCTTTTTCTCAAGAAGAGTCGCAAACGCAATGTCGTAAATAACTCCATCATCTCTTTATATTAACCAACAATTATCAACTTATTTCATCCCTGCGTGGTCCTCTCTAACACGGCCTTTGCCGCCACAGGGCAGGATGATTCTTTCTCGTCCACTTTGCATGGACAACAATTGGGTACCCAGGTTGCCCTGCAATTCACGCAATTTTCTCAGCAGCTACGTCAGACGCAGAAGGCACTCCACGAATTTTTCATGAGTGGGTTTTTGCGTGATCCGATCGACGATTTGGCCAAAGATAAAGCCAAGAATGAGAAGTTAAGCTCTTCAGGGGTCTCCACAGTTGTTGTAAATTCATCTTGTTAGTTCACACCAACAGTCATAAATGAGTTGACTCATCTTCACAGGAAATGCGTCATCTTCACAGTTGTATATTTCATCTTCATCTTTACACTATGTATCAGTGATTCATCTTCTCTCAGGTTCCTTTCTTCTTGCATTCATCTGAGAACAATATTACTTGTGTCGGTTGACGTAAGTAGATGTGGAGCAAGATGAACTACATGAATTAAATAGTTATTTGAGCTCTACCTCTTTCTAAGTAAGGACGAGGACCTCAAGAAAGCACCACGACCGGTTGAGCACGAATACAGAAAAATTGCAGGTGTCATGTTCGGTGGGGAACTGACACTTTCAGCAAAGAACGTCCGACCAGAACTATTCTTTCCACTTAAGGACGATACAACACAATTTTTTACTACAACTAATTAACAGGAGCTTACTGTTTATTTTATGTTTCGTAGTTCCTACTTCTAACACGACTAGTGCTGCTCCTGCCGCTGCCACCTCGCCATCTGCTCCAGCACAACTGAATTGGCAAGGTTTAGTCACGACTTCGAGACAGATGATATTGGTCACGAACACTGAGGCAAATCGATTCGCAGAGCTCATTCGAGTTTCGCAAAAAGGAAAAGCAACTGTAGAAGAATGCATAGACGCGCACGAGGCATATAATTAAGGCCAATACATATACAGCTTTACTTTCATCTACTTGACTGAGTGAGAAAATCACTCGCTAGTACCTGTACATGTGTACTAGTACTTGCACTTCTTGGTACTAGAAGTACAAGCGTCCAAGGCGTTTTTGAGTGAAGATTATTGTTCAACCTCCACCGAATTATAGAATTAGGCTATTAGACGGCCAAGAAAGGATGAAGATACGAAGAAGAACACGAATCCTTCTGCTTCTAAGTCAACCCTGACTCGATGACCACCAGGCGTAATGTTTGGGTCATCGATCAGTCTCAGGTGATTGCCGGAACCCACTGTTGGCGTAACTCTTTCCGTATCTTTCGCCCGTACATGACAACCCTCGATAGTGGAGATCAGGCTACAACAGGTACCACCTAAAGTTATATGAGATTTTGACGCTCTCCTCTAGTACTCGTTCTTTTTCCACTTGTTTTTGTGAAGAGATGCAGTAGAGAGATAGATGACCTCCAGATAACGTCATCCTTTTCCTCTTCATTCTCCTCGTTTTTTTTTTGACTTTGCAAGTCTCTACAGGTGGAGGAGACGGTACTACCGGAACAGCATTAGGAGGTTTCGCAAGTGAAGTAGGTGCTGAGGCACTACTGTTGCGTACTCCAGACTCACCGGCAAGCCCCTATGAGGTCGCCATGGCGGAAAGGGTGCTGTTTGGTTACCGTTTGCATGCTTCTGATGTTAAGGCGTATAGTACAAACAGAATGTTGTCTATGGGGCTTGATCATTCCCTAACTAGTCTAAAGATACGGGGTATCGGGACGGTATCCTAGTATACCTATTTTTAAAACGAAACCGTATACAATCAAAGACAAATTGAAACCGGGGACGATACTCCTCTTTTTTGGGGGTTCTATAGGCGACAGATCCCTCAACCAGTTGTATCTATTACAACAAGGCATTTCTTCCTACAAGTAGACATTTGAGGGAAGACCCTCACTCACATGGATCTTCAACTAGTAATCCCAAGGGTGGATATCATTATCAACGCAGGGTCGTGAGAAGATAATATCGATATCTTACTTGAGGGAAGATCCTCACGCTAATGATTGCGCAGAGACCTGGGTGCGTGGGGAAAGGCAATTCATGCCGAGTAGCGACCTGCTTGCGCTGGTGAATGATCAAAGACGTGCTGACTTGCTTTCCGAAATGGTCTTCTTGATTAAGGCGATAGTGATAGTTGAATAACTAAGAACTTCTAAGAATCAGTATCAGGTGCGTGCTGGGATAGGTAGAATAATCAAATCCAGCAAAACGACTTCTGGCTCCTGCGAGTGAGTTTGTATATATTTATAAATATCAATATTTCTTCTCAAAAAGGGCACGCACTTTTTGCACAAGAACATCGTTCACTGGTGAGAAGTCTCGAAGAATGGCAATTGCTTTGATAGTTTTCTAATTGATTTGAGAATCTGAGCTAATCCTATTTTTTAATAGATACGTTTGCAGCAATTGCTTTGATAGTCTTCTAATCTGAAGCGTGGGGCAACGTTCTTTACAGAAGACATGTTCCAAAATCTAGATGTCACATCTGAAACGGATTACAAGCTAGTTGTTATCCAGCCTCGCCCTTCAGGAGAAGAGGGCAAGGAGCCGGAGCCCTTGAAGCCCTGGAATGAAGATGCGGAAAAGACCAAAGAGCATCTCAAGGATACCTATGGTATAATCGCGAAAAGCAACGTACAGGTTCTTAAGGCTGGCTACTTTAGTGATGAAAATGTAAATGACTGGAAACTGGAATGCACTGTAGAAGAAGAATGGCCTGTCGCTTACGCTTTTTTCACTATCATGCGTATGTACGTCAAAAATGATTCCGTAGCTGCACTAGATGATCCACATGTAGTAGTACCTAGCAACCGGACAGCCCCGATGCAGCGGGTATCTTTCAGTCACGAGGTCAAACAGAACCTACAAACAAAGAGTAAATAGATGTATCCCATCAATAAAGCTCTAAAGTAACTGACAGTGAGCTTGATTTCTGTCCTGTTCCGGTGACAGTGAAGAAAGAGGGCAGTACTGAAGCGGAATGCATTTTTGGTTACATCGCCGGAAAAGATCTCAAACGCGATCTGGAGAAGAAGGACATTGTTCCTTCTCCATTAAGGCTCGTCTGGATCATTCTTTGAAGTTGGTTTCAACTAATGCAAGATGGCATTATTTCCTTGGCGTTGTTCTTAGCGTACTATCATGATAACTGATGCACTTCCTGATACATGCAGAAAATCGAAATGAATATGAAGAAGATGAATTTGAATCGATTCTCAAGTAATAGGCTCTAACACAACAGGCGGACCCAGCTGCAGCAGATCCTAGCGCAGTGACAAGAGCGGCGCCGATATTTGTTGATCGCATTACTATCGCGCCTGCGTCTCTTCGATTTTTCCCGGAAAACAACAGGGACTATCATGGCACCATGACGAGCGATTTCATCAAGGAGGTGTCAGGAGGTGCACTTCTCATCGGTCCGCCACTGAAGCCGGCTTTGGGTAGCACAGAAGTAGGTCAGAGCTTTCCAACTCTGTCGATGAATGGGATCAAAGGAGACTTGCTGAAAACAATGGACTTTGCTCAAGGAACGAATTTAGGATTATACAATTACTTACCGATTCCTTTTATTTTACAGAAAATTGCGAGTGTATTGTTCTGGAGTACTAGAAGTTAGTGTTGATTTGTCCCTAGCACCTTCATTAGAGAATAGAAAAAATACATAGAGGAACAAGATCTACTTTTTAAGGTAGATTTATTCTGAATCATGTACATGTTGATGTTGTTCCTTCTCCCGCCCTCGTTCTTTTCTTGCACCATTTAGATTACATTCTTCCCACTCCCCAGGTCTTGTTCATACTCTGCCCAACATCAAAATGCCATCCAAGAGATGGTAAAACAGCGGCGAAAGAAGGCAAGCCACTGGACCCCCTCTTTTGGTAAACCGGATAGGACTGCGGTGGGCGATTTTCTTCGAGTACGAGTCGCGTCTGCAGCCGAGAATCTTCTGATTATGGTACACGTTGTGAGGGATGATAGATATTCAATGAGGATGTTACGTCTACTTGTTGCTGTTCTCTTTCATCAAGAAAGAACGATAAAAACAAATCTAAAAACTTTTCAACATTTTTTATTTGACCCGCTCAGCGAAAATTTATAAATATCGTGTTCCAATGGACGAACTCGAAGACGAAGAACACGATTTTTACTTGAAGATGCATGTTCTTCGTTCTTCTTCGAGTTGCAACAGGCAGCACCAATGCAACTGTTTAGAAATAGCACATGATCTACTGATGCTTGGAAATAATTAGTACATTTAACCTAAACCCTACGGCCTCTAAGCTAGTGAAACCGGTGGGGGCCACAGCGAACAGTCTGATGAAGATGCGCCTCGAAATAGAACCTCACATTACGCCTTCGCCCCTTTTACGGCTTCCACTCAAAAGTTCAGGAGAGAAGAACTGACATTCAGTTGACAATTGACGTCCACAAGAACAAGGTTCATATTTTTAACCGTCCACAAGATCAAGGAGAAGGTCAAGATCTACTGTCATCTTCAAAGAAAATGCGGCTCAAGTAGGTGAAGAATATGAATAGGGAACTCAGCACAACATAGAGACGGGTAGTTGGTAGAAGGGTACTTCGGAAAGAGGAACAAGAACACTCGTCCTTCTCCCACTGTCCTCGTGTCTTCTTCTAACTTCCCCAGCACCAGCCGAAGCTGCAAAAAACGAAGGCGCCGAACAAGGAGCGGAAGAAGAGGTGGCAAAGCCGGTGAAGAACAAATACGTTCTGCATGATGGTAACCCTGTGAAAGTTGCCGGCTTCACCGAGACTTTCTCTACAAACACGTACATTTAAGACAGCTCAATAAAAATTATAAAATATTCTTATTCATCAATTCATCTTCTGCCTCTGCCAGACCCGGGAGAGCCAGTCTGTCATTTCTCATTGATTTCAATTATATTTGTTTCTTTTTAGAATACTAGGAACAAATGCAGGCAAGACATGATTTTTTTTGACGAGGTGGTCTAATACATCCAGAAGCTGATCGGTACCAATCCCAGTACGGCCAAGCACCTCAAGAAAGCGGTAGAGGAAGCCGTAGCGAAATTATGAAATGAAGATCTTTTCTAGTACTAGTAGAACTAGTAGAAGCAAGCACAGTCGCCTATTCAATAAGATCGATCTACATCTACATGCAGATGCACTTACGTGTTGTGAATACAAAGACTCATGCTCGTCATCGTTCTTCTTGAATTACGCTAGGTTAAGCGTTCAAGAACATATACATTTAATTAAAAAGGACAGCAAGAAGATATTAATTACCCCTTCTAAGGCCAGAACAGCAAGACCAATCTGGCGGTGAAGAGGATGGAGAAACGGAAAAGACAAATTTCGTCACCTGGGATCAGATGTCAGTACAAGACAAAAGATTGGCTTTGTGGATCCAGTCTGTAGTGTCCCACAGTGAGCGCGAACACCACATGGCTCTGGACCGCGAATTGTTGACGGGACTTGTGTTATGGTGGATGCAGTGTTCGTTGCGTTATTTTTAAATTTGAATTAGTTTTTAGTTGATCATGTATTCGAAAACTCAAAATAACCGAGTTACTGACTGAAATAAGTAGGGAGGTAGCTTAGCGCCAAGGCTACTCTTCCTTCTCAACATCAGTATCTCGCTTATTCTGATGAGTTACTTGCTTATTTCAGTTTTTCGAATCGTGTGTAGTTATGGTTGAAATTTGGACCAGAAAAGGGAGTCATTTGTTCTTCTCATTCTTGTAGAAGACGGCTCAGTTATATTGATTGTTCTCCTGCTCATCATGATCGAGTACTACAGTTTTTGAATAAGAACATCAACATAGACATGTATGGCTCTGGTATTTGGTAACCTGAATTCGATCGCAAGGATTCCCTTCTTGTTTTCCTTATGATCCAAATCTTCAGGTTACCAAATACCACCATCATTCAAGACATGACTGTCTCCGTAGTCGTATCTTGATAGTCCGCTCATGATGATGATCGAGTAAAATAAGAGGATCAACATAGACATTATCTTCGTCGTGTCTTCATTGAACATCTTCAACATGGACATGATTATCTCTTGATAGCCCTCCTCCTCACAATTTCATCTTTAGCGAGTTACCCAAGCGGAGAGAAGCAAAACGGACGGGACCGAGGAGCCGAAAAGAAAGCGGAGGCGCGATTGAGTCAGATGGTACAGTCAGGAAGGTTAAGGCTTCAACTTACTTATTTTTCGGCTTCATTTATTTTCATCTTCTTGAAACCTCCTTCTAAGAAAAACCAACGCCGATCTTCGCGGTATTGGGTATCATTTCAAGCGATTAAGTCAAATGATCCCAGAGTGGCGGAAGCGGGTTGTCATGACGGCATTGAGGGGCGCCACGACCGAGGCGGGGGAAGCAGCGCCATGATCGGGTGTTGTTTTAGATACTTCTTGTACGTAGGAGGGTTAGGAGTGGGTAGGTGGGTACTTCCTAATAGTTGGAAGTAGGTGGTACGTAGGAGGGTTGGGAGTACTTTTTAGGTAGGTGGGTACTTCCTAGTCGGTGCTGGAAGTTAGGAGTTACTTTTGTCGAATTTTAGTTGGGGAAACTGGAATTAGGTGAAAGGTGGTGGAGGAGTTGTTACTTCTCTTGTAGTTGGGTGGAAGCAATTCTAGTGATTTTCTTCTTGTTGAGAACGGAAGGAAAGACTATGACTGTACTAAACACGTAATTACGAGACGAAGAAGTGAAATCAAATTTTTGACATCAAAGCGAAAGTCACAAAGAATGACAAAGAGCAAGTGTTAGAGATGGATCATTCGAGTTACGTGAATGTGTAGTTATTTTCAATCACCCTTGTACAATGACAGAGAAATCAGAGATGGACGAGATCGAGAAAAGCAAAGCCAGATATTAAGTTGTGTATTGATCATGAACATGTAGTAGTAAAAGCGCAATCTTTGTAGGTAGCATCAATTAATTAAACAAGACCGCTCATTGTACGATAGCGACAGATATTAAGAACCACAATTGATCGCATTCATAAATTTACTCGATCTCGATGATTAGTTCCAACAAGAAGAAGTAGATGTAGTTGTAGAAGATTTTTCTGTATCCTGTGTTTCTGTTTTTTGATCGATATTTATATTGTACCACTGTTAAAGTTATTAATGAAATTTTTCCTGCTTCTCACCACGAGGACAAAAGAACAAGAGGGAGGCAAAGGAATTCTCGCTGGACGTCCGCATGGGCGTCGGTGAAAATCATTTCACCAGCACTGATTATCGGCTAGTAAATAGATTAACGTCCCCTCATCTGGCGGGTCATGCTCTTCCTTGTCGACGTTATCATGACCAACAGCAATATGATGATGTACTATTAATTATTTGTTCAACAAGGTTCATCTTGTTCACCGATTATATCATTATCGAATATATATCGATTGTACACTTCGTCCTACCCGCCTCACGATCCCACGTAACTGCAGTGTCTATCTATGTTGATGAGAAAGTAATCAAATACGTTATTCAACAGCAAGTTAAATTTCATTGTAAAATTGGTTGTAGTTGTAGTGCTGTCAGCGAGTTGTATCATGTACTACTAGAAGAAAAAGGATTCACCCAATAGATCTGAAGACTTCAGTTCGTTCAGTGTCACTTCTTTTACTCATATTCCGGAAACATATGCTCAAATACGACCACGAAAGAATTTCAATTTATTACATGTCCTCAAGTGGTGAAACAAAAAAAAAGGTAAGTAGTTTAAGGATAAGAAAAGAAAGTTAATTCATCACAATTGTGAGGATTCGTGCTCGCTGTACAACGAACTACAAGTAGAGTGCTAGGAATACGAATATCAAGGTACTAATAGGTAGTTGCTGGTAAAATAATGGCTGTTGTATTAATTTGATTTTGAAGAAGAGTCAGTAGTTCTACTTGTACAAACCAAGAACAAGAGGTTAACATGAAAACACCACAGAAAGCATCGATCGCAACATGATCAGCAAAGAGATCTGACAAAATCAAACAAGTAAGAAAATTGAAATTATTTGAACGTTGTAGAAGTTGTTTACGTGATGTAGGCCAAAAGAGGATGTCAGGTGGAATATTAGCAAAAGAACAATGGTCAGCATTCAAGCATGTACATCATGTGGATGTTTTAGAGAAAAACCCAAAGTTAAATTTTGAGCCCAGCAGACACGAAAATGAAGAGTTAGTTTAGTAAATGTACATCTAGAACAGGGACTAGTATAACTACAACGCGGTGAGGTAGAATAAAGTAAGAGTCTGCCTGCCAGCACCTTACTTGAAGACGGCCTTCACACGGATTGTGTTGAGTTACAGAAAATGAAACCCACGATAGATCAACATCAGAATCGAATAGATCAACATCAGAAGTGAATCCGACGCATGGCAATTGATCAGATTGAGACACGTTGAAATGGAGTGTTTTGATCTTCAACATCAGAGGTCCAAGATCGAGGTGGGAGATCACGCGTCTTTCTGGAAGGATGAAATAGGGTTTAGGGCTAGAAGATCAACTTCCGGATGTGTGATCTTGGTGATTCTTCCTTCAACCGGACTGAGGACCGGGCTGAGAAACAGGGAAGCCCCGACTTGAAATGAAATGAAACTACGAGCTAACATCACTAATTTTAGCCCTGTACTAAAGCTATTCTTGGCCTTTTCATTTTTCTTTCGACGCAGGTGCAAAAGTTCTTAGAACCTACCCCTTGATGAGGTTGAGGATGTACCATTTGCATCTGCATTATTGTTATTCAAATTCATGAATCAAACAAGCTAAGTCTGAACATAACAAGAAGCAGGAAAATCATGGATCTGTTTGCGAGTTTCGCTGCGCCGACCAAGCGTCCAGCAGGGGAAGGCAATGAAGCGGCATCTTCATTGCCGAAGAAGAAGAAAAAGAAGTCTTCTGCTGTGCGGAAAACTTCAAGCAAGGAGAATGCTGATGTTGTGGAGGCATCTGGAGGTCCAGCGGTAGTTGCTAGTGCCGCTTCGTCCACCACTCCAGTGACAACACCAGCTACTTCATCATCCAGCTCTTCCTCAACTACACCTTCTACAACAGGACCAGGAAAAGGTGTCTCATCCACGCAAGCGCAACAAGAACCAGCCGCTTCCTCTTCCTCCTCAAGCAGCTCCAGCTCCAGCATTATGCCTGCGATGCCTTCTTTGTCGGCTGAAGTTGAGTGGGAGCGATTCGAGATCAAGGCTAAATCTCACTCAGTCAACTGCGTTCACGAGATGGTGAAGCCCAAAGGCTACGCAAGCCCCCAGCTCGGCGACGACTTCGAGCCCAAAGCCAAACAGTATCCCTACGTCCTCGACACCTTTCAGCGACGCGCGGTCGAGTGTCTGGAGAAACGGGAGAGCGTTTTGGTGTCTGCGCACACCTCTGCGGGAAAAACTACCGTCGCTGAGTACGCTATTGCCATGGCTTGTCGAGACAACCAGAGGATTATTTATACTTCTCCGATCAAAGCGTTGTCGAACCAAAAATATCGGGACTTGTGCGACGAGTTCGAAGACGTGGGCCTGATGACTGGGGATGTCACGATCAAGCCAAATGCGAGTATTATGATCATGACGACGGAGATTTTGCGGTCCATGCTCTACAGGGGTAGCGAACTCTGCCGAGAAATGGCGTGGGTGGTCTTTGATGAGGTACTATATTAGATTCCTTTTATTTTGCTCGCTCCTGTCGCTTTTTCAAATCAAGCTTCCTCGTGGTCTCTGTAGAAGTCCTTGTGGTTGTTCTTTGCAGAAGATGCTAAAATAAACTTGAACCTCTCGTCAAAATCAAAATCTCTCCAGGTCCATTACATGAAAGATCGCGAGCGTGGTGTGGTTTGGGAGGAGACTATGATTCTCTTACCCGACACCATTCGCATGGTTTTTCTATCCGCGACCATTCCGAATGCCAATGAGTTCGCCGAGTGGATCTGCCGAATCAAGCATCAGTGTTGTCACTTGATCTACACTGACTATCGCCCAGTCCCTCTTCAGCACTACCTGTTTCCAACGGGCAGTGACCAAGTCCACCTGATCGTCGATGAATTGGGCAAGTTCCGCGAGGAGGCGTACCAAAAGGCGATTTTGAGTATGCAGTCGGCGGCCGAGAAGCAGATTACAGATACCAGTAAGCAGCATGCGCGCAGAAAGCAGGACCAAGGAACGACAACGGATCTGGAGAAGGTCATTGGAATGTGCATGACGAAGAACTACCTCCCTTGCATCGTTTTCTCCTTCGCGAAGAAACAAGTCGAAAAACATGCTACGGCGTTGAACAAAACCCTAGATTTGACCACTAGAGACGAAAAACTGCTCATCAAAGAAGTCTTCCAGAATGCCGTCTCTACTTTGCCTGCAGAGGACCAGCACTTGCCAGCGATCGAGGAACTCTTCAACCTGGTACTCAGGGGTATCGGCATTCACCACGGCGGTTTGCTCCCGGTGATGAAGGAAGTCGTGGAGATCTTGTTCCAGGAGAACTTGTGCAAAGTGCTGTTTGCAACAGAAACGTTTGCGATGGGCGTAAACATGCCTGCGAAGACCGTGGTGTTTGCCGCCGTGCGCAAATGGGATGGTGTGGAGTCGCGAGTCCTCAACACAGCGGAGTACATCCAGATGGCGGGACGCGCCGGACGTCGAGGCAAGGACAAACAGGGTTTATGCATCGTTTTGGTAGACGAAAAGATCGAACCGGAGACAGCCAAAACCATGTTTTTGGGGAACACGACAAAACTGAAATCGGCTTTTTATCTCAGCTACAACATGCTGTTGAACCTGTTGCGCATTGAGGGCGGCTCGGCAGAATATATGATCGAGCGTAGCTTTCGCCAGTTTCAGACGGACAAGACGACTCTGGCGAGAAAGGAACGGCTGGAGAGCATATTGCGGCAGTTGGAAGTGGATCTGTTGTCATATTTAGACCGAGAGGAGGTTGTTAAAGAGTACATGGACATGGAGAAAACATCAAAATTGCTCGAAAATGCATCTTCTAGCGCTCCCGTACACCCTGAAGGTGCTGCTTCTGCTACATCAGTTAAAGACCAGCAAACTACGGAAGCTCCAGCGAAAGAGGAAGCACTCAACACTGCCTCAGCAGCATCAAAGAAGTCATCCAAAAAGAAGAAGAACAAGCAGCAAAGCAGTACTAAGCTACAACGGACTGCTTCTATTGTTCCAGCCACCAGTTGTTCATCGTCAGATGCACCTGCTTTGCGACCTCCTCCTACTTTTCAGTGTCCTTCTGGTATTGACGACGTTGTTGCCCTGTTGCAGCTCTATTTTGGGCTACGCGCTTCCATCAACGACAACGAGGAGGAAATCCGCAGACTGAAAATGCAACCTGAGAAGATTGCGCCATTCCTGAACGCAGGAAGGGTAGTTTATGTCGACGGCTACGGGTGGGGCTTCGTCTTTTCCTTTGCGAAGAAAATCAATAGTAGAGACAAGAGGCAAGCGGTTTCTGTCAGCGATGACGACTTCTGGCAAGATTGGCTGTTGAACGTGTTTGTGCCGACAAAGTCAACGACTTCAACGAAAGCTCCACCAAGTGCAACTTCATCCACTCCTGCAGGAGAGAAGGAGAACAAGAGCAGCCTACCGGAGAAAGAGGATGTTGCTAAAATCAATGGTCATGTTGAGCGAGAAGTTGTCGCTGATATTGTTGCTGTCGAACTCTCCACGTTGCGACGTGTGTCTCAAGTCCGAGCCCAACAAATCGAGAAGCGTACTGCTGAAGAGGTAAGGAGATTACGGGAGCCTTTACTGGCTTCTTTGGATCTGATTGTTTCGCAGTTCGAAGCGAAAGGAGGCGTCCCGGAACTGCAAGACTATGGTCTAGAAACGGCTGATGTGGAAAAAATCGCTTTACTGCAGTCCGAAGTGCAGACTGCAAAGGCACAACGCGAAAAAATCGAGGAGGAGAAGCTCTCACAGCTCCACCCTATCCACAAAGCCATTTTGCTCGAGAAGTACGAGGAACGGCTGAAACTAATGGAGGAAAAGCGAACATTAGAAGCACAGCTGATGAGAGGGACTTATGAGGGAGGAAGTTCAGGGTCTTCATCTGGTACTAGTAGTAATGGGGATCATGCTCCTGGTGCAGCAACAGCAAGAGTAGAAGATGCTCAAACTACTAGAAATGGAGATGACGAAGACGAGAAGAAAAATCAGGAGCAAGCTGTTGAAGGAGCCTCGACATCAAGTTCAAGCAGTACTGCGATAGTACCCGTTTCTTCTAGTAGTGCCTCTTCTGCAAAGAAGGACTCAACTACGCCTGCAGGCGACATCCATATCAGTGAGGAATTACATGCGATGATGCGTGTTTTACGAGCCCTCGACTTCGTTGACAACAGACACATGATTCAGTTGAAGGGAAAGCTGGCGTGCGAACTCAGCTCAGCAGACGAGATCCTTTTGACCGAGCTGGTTTTCCGGAATCAGTTTGAGAACTTGTCGCCAGAACACATTGTCGCATTACTTTCGTGCTTGATTTTTGATGAGGGCGGCGCTACAGGAAATGCCGGGGGAGCTAAAGGAGGCGGTAAAGGTAAAGGAGGTGGTAAGAAGGGTGGCGGTAAAAAAGGCAGTAAAGGATCTTCTTCCAACTCCAGTTCTAATGGAGCCATTGTTCCAACAGGAGGTAAAGGTTCTTCAGGCGGCGCAGCTCCAGTTTCCAAATTCCCCGCTCTCGCCCAACAGTTCGAGGCGATGAAGGCTGTTGCTCTAGACTGTGGGAGAATAATGGAAGCTGCAAAGCTGCCCAATTTCGACCTGGAAAAATACGTCGAAGCCGCCTTAAGACCACAATTGATGGATTTGTGTGTCTTTTGGATGGAGGGGTATAAGTTTCAAGATTTGATGAACGTCACGGACATCTACGAAGGCAGCGTCATTCGGGTAATCCGCAGACTGGAAGAAATGCTCAGGGAACTGGCAGATGCTCTGCGTACGATAGGGAATACAGCATTGCAGCAAAAGTTGCACGAAGGAAGAGCAAAGTTGAAAAGGGGGATCATATTTGCGGCGTCGCTATATTTGTAAAACATGAATTGTGAACGAAGATCACGATGTTTCAGAGTTGTATCATGATGAACTCGTCTTCCCTTTGTTTTTAGAAAATCTTTGCATGAGATTGCCAACCAACTCGTACTTATTATTGACCTATATCAACTACAATGACGACAAATCACGTCCAAGTCGACAAGAAAAAACGCAGTGTTCCGCTCGTCAAAATCAACAACATTGCTAAACGAAAAATGCTGTCTTACACAATCTTCAATCATCACACTGTTGAGCATGTGAGGATGTGTGGATGATAGGTTTTAACAACCAGGACACAAATCAACTTGACAGCTTTAGTAGTCATGATGGGATAGCAATAGTACAACTAGCAGCCAAGAATTTTTGCGTAGTGAGGTCGTGTTTTTCCTCCATTCTTGTTGGGAGAAGATCGAATCTTATCAAAGATTCAAAGGTAAAGAGGTAAGAGAAGAGTAGCTCTTTTACTGGAGATCATTGACGAGTTTCTTCTGGTCTTGATTCTTTTTGTTCGTGTAGTCATGATTGATTCAAAATTGTTCCACTGTTGTTCATGAGTGCTTACATCTATTTGAATACTGCATCTTTTTACTTGTACTCCAGCCACTACCATGATGTCCTTCTTCATGTGCGATGAAACGAGAGCTCAACTCGCTTGTTCCTTGTGAAGCACAACGGGGAACAAAGTAGCTGTATTAAGATGCCTCCTAAGGGTAAGGCGAAATCCAGCGCGAAAGCTGGTGCGGCTGCGAAGAAAAAGGCCTCTAGTACTAGCAGTGTACCAAAAAGAGCAGCTAGCCTTGCACCAAAACGAGCAGCCAGCATGGCACCGAAAAGGGCAGCAGCTAATGCGAAAAGGGCACACCGTGACGTTGAAGCGGATCATGAAGGCGTGGACCTGGACCCGGACCAGCCACAGATTTCTTTAGTCGGGCTGACGACGAGACAACGGAAAGTTGCAGAGACCAGGAGACTTGCATCTCTTCAACATCTTCAGGCTCAACAGTTTCATCAAGCCCAAGTAGCACGACAAGAGCACGCTGTTATTCAAGCTCAAGCTCAACTAGAAGCAAAACAACAGCAAGCTCAGCCAGAACAAGCGGTCGAGGCTCAGCCAGATGCAGGTCTGGAGGAACAACAACAGGTCAGTATGAATGCCATCAAGTCCCAACCTCCAGCAGATGCGGGAAGACAGGATCTTCTTCCTTCACTACAAGTTGCATCTCCACCCGTAGCTGTACCACCTGCTTACATACGGTCATTGAATAGTGCTGTACAGCTTTCGTCTGCTTCGTCAGTTGCTCCGCAATTACAGAGAGATGGTGCAGAAGAGCACGACAGTGTTCTCGCGAGTTCGAAGCGGCAGTTTTCATTCGAAGCTGCTTATAGGCTACAAGACTTCACACACAATTCTTTCCTCACCTCTGCGCGAACAACACCAGTGAAAGAAGACCCCTATTGCTTGCAAATACTTGCACCTGCTCCTTCGAGTACGGCAAACGCGAAGAGCAAGAGTTCGTCTTCAGGTGTGCTGCATCATCCTCCGAGGATTGCTGCAGGAGCAACGTCATCGACGCAGCTTCCCCTGCCTAAAGATGATGCTGTAGTTAAGGCTCAGCTTTCAATGGTCATTGGGGTTGGTCACTGGCGACCCCTTGAGAGAACAGGGGAAAACGAAGGGAAAGGGGAGAGCTTTGAAGGGGGTCCCTTCCGTTCAGAGTCATGATGACCATTGAAGGCTGAGCTTTAATGTAGGCTACGCCAAAGGTGTTTGTGGCGAATTACTGCTCTCTGCGGACGATGCCGAGGGACTGGAGCAATTCACGGACAGTATCTTGAACGAAAACTTGCAAGTGCAAGGAAAGAGACGGTCGATTCCAGCAGGGCTAATGAATTGTGGAGGCACATGCTACATCAATTCTCTGCTTCAGTGTTGCATCTGGAACCCGCACATCCGGGAAATGGTCTTCAACTTTCGAGCGGAAATGTTGCAAGATGCTGACAAGGGTGACGTCCACGCAAGGTCCTCTCCAGGATCGGGACAACAGAACAAAGATTCTCACGTCGACATGACACGTGCTTTTAAGGCTTTTTCCGTAATGATCCACCTTGGTTCCGACGAGGACGACGGACGAGAGATGAAGTTGAAAACTCATAAGATGAACATTTAGGAGCATCGAAAACTCAGCATCAATCATGGAGCTCTTCCCAGAAGGGGGGAGCAGCTCCCATCTGTATGATTGCCGAGATGGATTAGGATGTTTACGTTTACTTAGCTTTAATGGGTTCTTAGGCGAGTTGCAGCTTCTCTTTGCAAAGATGCAGCTCAACAGACTGCGCGCATGTAGCGCACTTGCCTTGGTGAAGCGCATGCAACTATCGACGACCGACCAGGAGGATGCCTCCGAATTCAACCAGATCTGGACTGAGATTCTAGACAACGATGCCTTTGCGCTTTCTATAGCTTCGAATGGAAGGAAAAAATATGGCTTTATTTTCATACTTAAGGACTAATCATCTTCAGTATGGCTTTATTTTCACAGCTATGTTGTGCCAATGAATGACGATGAATATAAGCACTTGCGACGTATGAATTCGAACTATCACGTACTAACGACACGACATCTACTTCTGTCTACAGCAGAAGTAGGGTAAAACTAAAATGAAGCAATACCAACTTCTGCTCTAAACGTAGAGAATGCGCGATGTGGTAGGTGCCGTGACGCAACTTTATACCCTACGACACTGTGAGCATAGATCTTCGGAACCGAGGCAAGAGGCTGAAATAGCACTAAAATTGCGGCTCCCTTCACGGAACCAGATGGTGGAGCATCTCCATCAAGGTGCTGTAATGGGTGGAGTTGTGAAGAATGGTGTAACTACAAGTACAACCTCTACTACATCCCAATCACAACTCACGTCTGCCATAGTCCGTAGAAGAGCCGAGAAACAGCGTGAACAACAACTTCTACTCGGCACTCAAGAAAGTTCCGCTTTCACGCTAGACGGTTTGCTAGATTTTCACTTTCATGACGAGGAAATGACCGACATCGAATGTGAACATTGTCCTCGCTGTCCTAGTGTTAAGAGTTGCGAATTACATCATCCCGCGCTCCCACGACCCTTGGCCCTTAATATTTTCCTAATAGATGAAAAGAAGCCGGGGCGGATGTTCTGGGGAATGCAAAGATTCCGTACCCTGTAAGTATCTAATAAGAGCAAAACCGCCAGAGTCTCGGCAACGCGAAGACTGCGCTTAAAAAAGTTGCCGCCGTACCTTACCTTAGAAGTCCTCAGGTACGAGTGGCGTGGCCACACTCGGGAAAAGGTAGCGACGCCATTAACGTTTCCCGTCGACAGGTTAGATCTGTCTCGGTTTTGCGAACCTGACGCACAGATTGACGACGTGGAAGATCTTCCTCCTGAAGATGAACAAGTGCTGTGTAAGGACGAAGCTGCAGGTTGTACTATGAAGGGTACCACGACAAATCACGAGGAGCAGGGTGGAGTAGGAGGTGATCATGTAGTCGTGGAAAAGCAAGAAGTAGACGAACAAGAAGAAGTTGTTGTAGGACTAGAAGTAGGAGTTGGTGCAGATGAAAATTCTGCTAGTACAAAGACCAACAACCTCATTAAGGGTTTCCGAATTACATCCCACCTCACTACCATCCTTGGCTCCTTTTGCTTTTCAAGGGGACGAAAATAGTTCAAGGATGTTCTGAAGAATGCAATTCGGCAACCTCTAACATCAACAGAGTACTAGAAGACAAGAAGCCTCCACATCAGCTAGTACGTCCTTCAGTCGTACTAGATCCGAGGTCTCCGAGGAGTGAGGACCAGGCGGCTAATGGCTCTGGACATTCATCTTCAAAAAAGAAAGTTCCAGAGGCTTTAGGCATGACTGATGGAGGCGGTGAGGGGGCCGAGGCAGAGGAAGCAGGGGTCGTTGTGCCATGTGTGCTTGGAGGAGGACTAAATGGGAAAATAGTTGTGTCAGAGGGCAAGAACAAGACTACTACAACTCAAACTACTAGTAGTAGTACGACAAAGGCACGTTCTCAATCTCTCGACATCATGAACATCTACAAGACGAAGAAGAACGAGCCTGTCTATGAGTTGTATGCGATGCTGAACCATCATGGGGCCAGCGCTGGTAGTGGTCACTATACTGCGACCATCCGAGTCGACGCTAGCCGCGACTTTGGATATAGTAATGAGCAGTCCTCTTCATCTTCATGTACAACTACACAGGGACAGGAACAGCATCAAGAGCACCTCCAGCACTCGTCATCAAGCGCAAAATGGTATGTTTTCAACGATGAAGTGGTAACCGAATTCGATGTAGCAGCCCATGGGCCTCCAAGCACACAAGAAGTAGTGCAGACCACAGACGATGAGGACGAGGATGATGATGAAGATCCCGAGTGGACGCCTGGTTGCACTAACAATAATGCTCCAAGAAATGGTAAGCGCAAAAGACCCATGGGCCGTCCAAGCTCGAAAAAAATGAAGCGTCCCAAAATGGCACCGGCTCCATCTAGTGGGGCGACGAGTAGTACAAACAAACACCCAGCAGATCATAGCCAAAATCTTCAAACAAGTAACGACGCTAAGCAACATGAAGCTAATAATCGCATGATCCATGATGCAGGTGGGACTGTCTACATGCTCATTTATAGACGTAGAGATTGCGTCTTCAAGCGGAACTCATCTTCCTGCGCTTCTTCTGCACCAGAAGACGCGAATACCATCATGGCAGGCCACAAGAAGATTGCTGAACGCCTTCTAGACTCCATTGGAAAGCCAATTTATCCAGTAGGACATGTCGAGTCATCTTTTAGTTGTAGGAAACCACATCAAGATCAAGCGGCTAATAGTGCTGTAGTTCTAGCAAGTAAATGCGATATGATATCCATTGCTGATTCATCTGAACCTCCTGAGGAGGAGGATCATGGGAAAACGGCGGTGAACTACAAGAACCAATCTGATGCTGGCGGTACCAGTAGTAGTAGTGCTACAGGTACATCACGTGCTGGCGCAGTAGACTCAAAAGTTGAAGACGAAGAAAAGACTTCATCACCAGGACTAAACTTGAACTTCAACCCCTTAGCTGGGCCTGCGGCTGGCGCAACTTCGACGACTGACACAACGGCGACATCAGCTAGTACGCTTGGGACGGTATCAAAGAACGACGGCGCAACTTCTTCAAATGCAGAAAATAGAGCAATACTTCTATCTGAGGGACGTGATCAAGAACAGCCAGTCGATGTCGAATTGGTACATGACCCCAGAAAAACGGTTGAGGATAGTCTTCTCGTGAAAGAGATCGAAGCGCAGATGCAAAGCCTTGTTGTACAACCTGGACAAGTCGAAGTTGATGTAAAAGAGAGATTCTGGGTGAACTCGATTCCGATAGCTCTCTGGCCACACTGCGATGCTGACTTGGTAAGGATGCATCAACGCACAAATTAAGGCTAGAAAAAATCCATCTTCACGGGCATCTTGGTCCCGTGGTTTTTAAAGGGAAAAGGGGACCCAAGACGCTGCTCCTGAGGATGAAGCTCTCTTTAAGAGCTCATCTAAAGGAAGTTAGCGCTGGAACTCCGAGACAGGTGCGCTGAGATCGGCCAAAAGCATCGCGATGCTGTATCGCGTGCGAAAATCGCCATCAGCAAGTGGAATCCTGCCGTCATGCGCAAGTTCTATGAGACCGCGGACGTCGAGGTGAAAGCAGAGGAGGAAGAGGAAGTTGATGTTGGCGCAGCGGCAAAATCTACAGGGGAGGAAGATGCTTCTGAGAAACCTGAAGATGATAAATCTGCAGGAGGAGCAAGAGGATCAGGAGCTAAAAGCGTCAAGATGTTGGACGGAGCGGTAGAGGAAGATGCTTCTGCGAAACCTGAAGATGATAAGTTATGGTCAGCTTTTATCCATCCTTCTCGGCATCCTGGTCCCCTTTTTCCTTGTATTTTATGGGATGAACGGGGTCAAGATGAGGGGACCGAGAAGATGGATAAAAGCTGACTCTAAATATTATGGTAGCAAAAGTAGATATTACGGAAGACGCAGACGACGGCATTGTTGACGAGACTGCTTCAGAAGGAGAAGAAGAAAAAAGAAAAGGGACTACAACAAGTAGTCGAGCCGAAGAAAACATTCAGATAAATTCTGAATCTAATGATCCTCCAGTAAAAAGGCGCAAGCTTTCCGAAAAATCTGCTCAACATCAATCGTCTTCATCGTCCTCTAGTAGTTCTTCTTCCTCAGACAGTGAACTACTCGTCGTTCCGCCTGCTAATCTACGATCACGCTGTCTTGACGATCACGAGTTAGTTTTCATCCCAGGAGAGGCCTGGCTTGCATGGATCAAAGTTAAGGCTGTACTAGCTAATGCATCTTTGACTGCATCCTTGAAACGTTGCATGAGGGAGTATGTATTACAAGGGACGAATACCCCCCATGCTTGTTCTCAAGGATGCACTTGAAAGATGAACTTCGGACAGTTCTAACAAAGGGACACAAGCGCGCAAAGAGCAAGACGCAGTTGCGGACTTGGCGAAACGGCGGATCCAAGACTACAGTTCTCTGAAGATGTATGAAGTCGATCTGTGCCTTCAGCAGGCTCAAGAGAATGCGCGCAAGCTGATGCGCGATCAAGTAGAGCAGTTGGGAAGCTGTATTCACCTAAGGCTAGATGAACAAGTAGACAACATTATTTGAACTGAGTAGGTACATCAGAAAACTACAAGCGCTGGTTGTAGCGGCATGATCTTAGCAGAGCATTCGTTTTCATTGGCTCTAATCTAAGAGGGCCTCATCTCGCCGCTTCAAATTTGGAGCGGTGCTGCTAAAGTAGTGCCGTTTGCAGCTGCACGGGCGATGCTGGAGCCCTTGTTCCCCGAAGCGCCTTCGTTTAAGGACGGAGGACCAGCAAAGCAAGTAGAAGATGCGAATCTTCCTAGTGTTGTATCACAAGATGAACCAGTTCCAGTTGATCCAGGCCTCGATCTCACGTGGGATCCTGTTCGATCTGTCAAGTCTTGGGTTTGTTGGACGTGCGCCAGCTCTCTGCGTGACATTTTTGAGGGACATATGAAGAGAAACTGCGCAGTTGCAGCTTTGGAGCAAAAGAAGAAACCTGAGAGCTTTTTCAAGGAAAAGCTTGCCGAGTTGCAGAACAAAGCGAAGGAAGCGAAGGAAGACGAGAGAAAAGAATGGATTGTACTGAAAGCATCCGCCTACCGGAAGTACATAAAGAGTATAGCACAAGCGAGCTCTTTATTGAACAAGAACACTGCCACTTCCGCCACTAGTTGTAATGCGGCATCGGCATCCTGTGATGTGTCTGCTTCCTCCGCTACGACCGCGAAAAAGACCGCTAGTACTGCTCGAATGCGCGGACCCGGTTCAGCTCTAGTGGCGGAAGCGAAAGAGCTAGAAAAATGCATCCGCAGTGTCATGGAGCTTGATTCTTTTCGTAGCAAACCGCAGCCAGCGGGCACTAATAAAGACGACAACGCGGATGAAGAGGCGTTCGCTACCGCAATACTTATGGCGAGTACAAGAAACAAATAGAACGGGACCCTTCTACAGTAGAAGGGTCCCGTTTTTGTTTCTTGTACTTCTTTCGCAGACAAGTCTCCAACTACTTACTCTTCTTCTGCTGACAAGTCTACAAAAATCTAGTCCACTCATCATCATTATTGTAGCTCTATAATGAACAGTCTACAAGAATCTAGTCCACTCATCATCATTATTGTAGCTCTAATGAACACGAAAGATTGGGGGAAGAGCTTAAGATGGAAGCAAGCGTGCGCTGTCCTTGTTTCGAGACGGAATCTGCGGAAGCAAGGCAGAAAAAGGTTACGGTTCCGAAGAGCCGCATCGAGCCTAGCATTCCAAAAGTGCTCGTTCCTCGCATGCCGTTCAAAGAGTTTGTGCAGAGTTTTCTGCAACGACAACGGGCGATTTGCAGCTTTCTCGGCATTTCCGAAATCGACAACCCAGTGTACAATGTCAGCAACCTGTCCAACGAAGTGTGTCCGATTTGCGAAGAAAGGCACAAGGAACAAAAGTTAAGTAGTCTACTCGAGTCTGTTTGGGTTTCTGTTGTAAACGAACAAGAACAATCAACAAATTTTTTATAGACAAGGCGTTTTTTTAGGGAGGTCTTGTCTCAAAAATTGAAACTCAGCTGGATTGAAATCGATATCAGAAAATTCTACCCGACTACTTTCCGCACATGCTTACTTAAGTATAAGTGCTGCTTAATATATATTATAAGTACAACATACAATATCAATGTTATGTACATTATACAATATTTATAAGTATAAGTAACCGGATAGCTTTCCCTCTACTCGTAGACTTATCCCGCCTTCAAGCAATATATATTAATATTTATATATAACTCAGGGCCGCACGGCCCTCCCCTTCACTCCCCGCCAGCCGCGCCCTGGAACAACATATATAAGTACATATATATTTATAAGTATAAAAATACTAGTGTCTCCGGCACCACCAGCAGCCTTCCTCTAAGACCGTCACAAATAAAGAACCTGAACGAGCGGAAAAAGGTGGCAAGGGAGAGTCTCCTATTTCTCAGGGGAGAAATACCTCTAGTGCCTCTGCAGAAGTGTGCGCCGGAGATGGTAGAAAGCCAAACAAACATCGCGCAGCGAAACCTAGAACATGCCACGACGGAACTGATGACCCAGCTTCGTACTTGTCTGGAGGAAAGCGTATTACGAAAAAACCTTGGTGGAATTGGAAATGGCGAAAGTAGCGGAGCCGGAGG
This sequence comes from Amoebophrya sp. A25, assembly GCA_905178165.1. Lineage (NCBI taxonomy): Eukaryota > Dinophyceae > Syndiniales > Amoebophryaceae > Amoebophrya > Amoebophrya sp. A25. Next base: position 251,470 of record CAJINU010000063.1, read on the forward strand.
AAAGGAAGTTGCAGTCGTGGGTCACCTAGCACAACAACAATCATCAAGTTTTTCATCTTCGTCAACATCCCAACGTGAAAATTCAACTTGTTTAGCACCCTCACAAGAAGCATCAAACAGTCAGGCAGCTACTAGTGCTGCCTTAGCCGCGACGCTCGCTAACCGAAGAAATCTGCGCTCTTCAACCGCACTCAAAAAAGAACTAGAGGCCGCGCAAGAGACAAGCCGCAACAGCATCATCTCGCCGTCTCAGCCTCAGTCTCCTCAGCCTCAAAATGAACTAGTTCAGTCTCCTCAGCCTCAGTCTCCTCAGCCTCAAAATGAACTAGTTCAGTCTCCTCAGCCTCAGTCTCCTCAGCCTCAAGTAGATCAACTAGTTGTTCCAGTCGCTGATGATGAAGATGAAGAATTGAGAAAAATCTTGGCTTTATCCGTCGAAACAGCGGAAATCGAGGAAAAGGACCGCAAAAGGAAACAAGAGGAAGAAGCCTTGATTCTCGCTGCTTGTAGCATGGACAAGGACAATGAACAGGAAGAAAAGGAAACGGAAGAAGCCTTGACAATGACAGGGAATGCGGTAGCTGAATCTACTAGTACTATGTTGATCGAAAAGACTGATCATGCTGGTGGTCAAGAACAGGAAGAAAAGGGAGAGGAAGATAACGAGCTCCGTGTTGAAGAGGGAGCAGGAGCACCAGGTGGAACAGTAGCTGCCCTAGGCCTAGAAGAAGTAGGACGAGCTGCGATAGAAAAAGAAGACCCTCCTGGTAGCTGCATTCTGGAACCAGATCAAGATCTTCTTGCCCTCGCTGCTGCTGGGGAGAAGCCGAATGAGACGAGTGGCGGTGCAACATCTTCCAAAGCAGGAGGAGAAGAAGTTGTACCAAGAAAGGACACGACTGTATTGACTACAGCCGATTCATCAGCGCCACCTTCTGCTTCGGATTCGTCCCTTGTGCAAAGCGAGGCTATGTTGACTTCGATACCTATGCCGCCTTTAGCTAGTGCAAGATCGGCGTTTGTCGAACGCGTTAAAGAACTTCAGAAGCGCTTTTGCCTGACAGATGAGGAGGTCGCACCCCTGCGAAAGAAGGCGGATGGGAAGGAAGGCGGCAGTTTCTTGAGGCAAGTGCATGAGGGCACTCTCCTCGATGCGGTTGCTCAGGATATGTACACCTTGTTGTCGAATGCTGTGGAAAATAACACTAAGCGGAAGAACGACAATGGGGATGGTGGCTTTCAGCATCTTGCAAAGCAGTGGGGCGCACGCGAGTACGGCCATGTGGCAGTGGAAGACATTCTTTTGCCGCAAGAAGGTCTCTATGCTCTCGTCCCTCAACAGTGGATAGACGAGGAGTTTCGTCCGTTTCTAGAAACGACAGAAAAATACATGAACTACGAGGAAGAAATGGCATCAAAAACATCTTCGGGAGACGGTGGAGGCGTTAAAGTTAATGAGGAAGAGAATCCAGAAGAGACGCTCCTCCTCGAAGCCAATCCTAACGCAGGTTCGGAAACGCCACCGAATATCACTGGTGATACTGGAGGGGGAAGTGTGGAGGTTGCTGCCGCGTCTGCTAGGGCCACGAGAATAAGCAGTCGAGCCGCTCCGCCAGTATTGCCAGATTGGAGGCGATATTCTGTTTTTCGTGAAGCCCTGCAGAAAGGAGGTGAACTTCTTCCGAGGAACGATGACCTTCGTTTTCCATTCTTTCCGATTTTTGCGATGAAGGAGGTGCTGCTGAGGTGTGGCGGATATTGCGAGAAGAGGGGCTTCTCACATCCACACTCGGTGGCGTACACTTTTTTGCAGTTGCGAACATGGGACGATTTGCCTGTAGGCACACAAGTAGATAGGAGAACGTGGGATCGAAACGTAGTTTCATGTGATGCAAGCATTATCAGTGATGATTCGAACGGTGTCCGCTTATTTACGCGAACGCACAATCAGCGTCCGATCTTGCCACAGGAAATACGTGGTTGTTATGCTGAAGAAAGTACTTATTTAACAATGATCAGAATGTACTCAACATGTACATGTACTGGATCTTCTGGAACAAGCAAGCACTTTTGAAGGAAGAACTGATGAGCTCGCGCCTGGTACTAGTGTTAACGTCGATGAGGAGTACTAGTTCTAGTTGTACTAGACATGAAACAATAAAGAAGAAGTTAATTTAGTAGTAGAGTCATGTTTTGTCCTTGAGCAAATTTCGTTCATCTGATGTTCACTTTTGTCGCTACTCTACAAGCTAATAAGTAATCAATTGTGGTTTAATTCCATGTGTCCCTCGTCCAGCATTAGGTTTCCGCTTATCCTTTTGCGTTCTTTTTGCCAGCTGTTGAGTAGCTTTCACCCACTTGTACCAGGACCAATGAACACCTTGCCAATAAACTAATCCATTTTTGATTTCTCTTCATGTGCCGCATCAAGGAGGTTCTTTCCGTGCCTGGAGAGGACTGTGGCCGCTTGTACTCTTGCGACATTGTCCGAGACACGGTCTTCGCTGCCAACAAGGGGCCATCCCGGGTCTTTTACCTGAAGTCAACGAAATGTTCACTCCTCCTGTGTGCCAGAAATTCAAACACTTTACTGCCTTTCCTCAGGACGGACATCACGTCGCGGAATGGGACATTTTCTTTGTCAAGTCCGGCAATAAAAGACGACAACGCTTGGCAAATCGATTGGGGATTGTTACGGCTCAAGATTCTTGTTCGATCATCGACTAGTAGATCATGTTGTTCACCCAGCAATAATTCAAGAATTATCAGAGCTTCAAACTGATGTTTCTTCTCTCATGATCCTCTAACAAAAGTTGTCACGCAACCCTTCTGGAAACGAAGATGCGGCTGATGCAAGAGTTTGCGGGTACAATCCCCAGTCCCAATGACCAACGCTTAGATTAAGGCGCAACTTTCATTGGTCATTGAGGTCGTTCGTCACTGAAGTAGAGATCGAAGCAAGTGGGGCCCCCTTGAGAGAACAGGGGAAAACGAAGGGAAAACAAAGGGAGAGGCGTGGGGCCCTTGTCTTTCCGAATCAATCGTGGCTATTGACTGCTGGCCCCCTTTAATTAGAGTTTGTGACGATGGACGACAAAAAGACAGACCGCCAAGAAAAGCCTGGGCCACCAGATCGCTTTCGACCATTCGATGTTGTTCGAACACCGATAATTATGAGGTTATTGATACTTGTATCAAGATGAATCATGTTGTACATGTAAGTAGTTAAATTCTTGAGATTTCAATCTACAACAGTTGAAATCGGTTTCGTCTATAGATTGTCGCCTTGAAGCTTAAGATGACGGCAATTGTTTGTCATCGCCGTCGTTGTGCTTCAGATTCCGCCCCCCGGGCCGTCTGTAGGTCTGTGGATAACCGTCTACCCTTCTCCTAATAATAATAATAGTGCCATAATATTTTATTCTCTTCTAAAAATATGTGGGATATAACTTCGGCGTTGTCCCTGGGAGAGCTCAGGGTTAGTCCCTGGTCGCACAAGCTCATAGTCCACGAGGTCGAGCAGACGCCCTTCAGCTACCTGCCTTCTAGTTAAGACGTTGATAACAAGTTAGTACTAGATCAAGTAGGAGAACTACGAATCTATATTCCTCAATCTTCAAGAACAAGGGTCGCGTTCTTCATCTTCTCATTCGAAGCTAAGAAGTGTCCCTGAAGAGACGAGGCAACGGCATTCCAATAGCATTTTTTCATCTCACGATGGAGTTATCACTACACATCATAGCTCTAACGCGATCGGTCTTCACCTATCAAACCCGCAGCACCACAGTCCGACGGCAGGAGATTGCAGGGTACTTTTTCTTACTCCCATTTTCTTGCCATGTCGTAGACGAGGCATGGTAGTCGATTTCACAATTACAACTTCTAGTAGGAGAGAAATAATTACCCTGTAGTGCCTGTAAATGAAGATTATTGTACTATTATCGTTTTAGTAATAGATAAGTACTTGCCTGACCTTTATTTTTTCGGTTTTTGTTTTTTCTAGTTAGGTATGCTCCACCAACATAATCATCAAGAGGCGGGCTATTTATCAAGCTCACAACTTCTGCCTCCCTGTCTACCCAGGTCTCGCAAATTTGAGGAGTGCGATTCAGAAAGTAGGACACCAACAGGAAACTACGAGTTCAGCTGCGTCGGAGTCTGCGTTGCAGAGTAGCAGAGGTCCTGAACAAACAGCACGACTACAAGAACAACAGGAACAGTTGGACTTGGAACAGAAGAAAAGATCAAGTGGCGAGGTCATCACCAAGAATTCCAATATTTCTGCAGCATCAGGAGCTACGCTCGGTCCTCCTGCTGAGAAATTGCTGCTACCGGCAGATGCGGCACCAGCTGTACCAGGGCCGCCAACAGCTACGCCTGGAACAGGAGGTGCCGTCATCGAACTTGATTCGGATTGAAAGGCTAGACGTGAATTGGATCTACTTTTTGTTGTAGTAAGGTAGAAGGAATACTTGCGCGCAACGAACTCTACCTGGGAACCACATGTTTGTTGTTATGAAAATAATATATCTAGAAGTAGCATTTCTTTGAATTTGTTGACACACCTCTTGAAGCTTCTACCGCCTCCTCACATGTCTTTATACTCAAACTCAAATCTTAATATGTAGTTTCACATTAAACGCTAACGAAGCTGTTTTTAGTGTCTTCTTGGTTTCGGTCATGTTCACTATCAGAACTTATCTCCACGGGTGAAAAGATTAGGAACAGAACAATTAGGGAAACACGCATGACATGAAGTTAGTAGTCGAAGATACTGATCGAATTTAATATTATCAACATGTCTTCCATGTCTGATCCCCTTTTAGCCCACCTTCGAACTGTGAGAACAAGGCTCTTGAACCAACATCACGCGTTTGAGAGTCGTGATTATCTTCGATCCCCTTATCAACATCTTTTTTGCTCGCTTCATGTCCATCTCCCAAAGGAGACACTGACGCATAATATTAGACCTAAAAGACACACACGCAGGCGCAGCTAAAATCGCACATCAAGAAACTATAGCCATCACGATTGCTCCACGGTTGTTCCAAAAGGAGCAGTGGCAACAACTACGGAGGAGGTGTTTGTTCCGCTGTTGTCGCGAGTGCCTCGTCTCTTAATCATCGTCCTAAGAGCTCACAGGTCGTGGCCAAGCCTGAGCATCAAAAAAGCGGTTCTCCACGGCAATCGTCCACTAACGTGATAATATCATTGATTGTCATAACTGTGAGATATGATTGTCATAACGTTATTAACGATTCGGATTCATTGTAGAACTCTAAATTGGCATATTTGGTAGCAGGGTCCTCAAAAATGAATTTAAACTGGACGTGAACGAACATAGGAGGAGTGGCCCAGTGAAGTAGAAGGTTTATAAACTCGCATTAGATGCCGATTATAGTCCACTGACGTGATATGATTGTCATCACGATCCGGACATGTTGACAAAAGAACAACTAGGACAACTTAAAACTCGACTTTTATCTTTCTGGACACATCAAACAAGACAAAGAAAATGATGAAGGTGGCACCTCACAACTCGTTTCACTTTGCCTCGAGACGAGTCTCGGCTGCAACCCCGCAGTATGCAGCGTTGCAGCTACGCCGAAAATTATCAGCAGCTACAGCTAATCTAAACACTTCCGCTAATCTAAACACTTCCGCTAATCTAAACACTTCCTCTAATCTAAACACTTCTTGTTCTTCCGCTAATCTAAACACTTCCTCCAGGGAACAACATGAAGACCAAAGATGGAACGCTTTCCAATATGGGGCTTTGGATATGGGCAAGAAAATGCTACTTGGAGGTTCTCTATGGGCAGCTGGAGATCTCCTCTCGCAACTTGTTGCGTCCGAAAACGGTGAAGATGATTATCAAGATTATAGAGGTAAATCAAAGTCAAACGAGGAGAAGATTGAGACCGCAGTCCCCGCAGAAGAAAAGACGAATAGAAAAGCTTCTGAGTGGTCTGACAGCGTCTTCAAGAACATCCAGAGCGAGAGCATGATCCACTCGTTTTTGATCGGGGGAATGTTTTTCACTCCACTGGGCAACGCTTGGTACACAGCTGCCGACCAAATTTTCAAACATGCTTTACCAATGCTTCTTTTCGATCAGACGGTCTTCGCGGTTACAGCACTCTCTGGCGTCTTCACTGCGTTCAAACTACTCAACCAGAACAAGAATTCATCTTCTGAGCAGAACGGTTGCCCTGCTGTCCCAGTAGTTGACCCATCTAAAATCAACATCCAAGACATTGTGGCGAAAGAAGTCTTACCGGTGCTGCCATTAAACTGGAGTGTCTGGGTACCTGTGCAGGCGGCAAACTTTTTCCTAGTTCCCGCACCGTTGCGAATTTATCTCGTCAACATAGTAACAGTCCCTTGGACGGGGTATCTGGCATATCGCGCAAAAAGGATGAATGCGGGAGGGGAGAATGAAAATGAAATGTAGATGAATTTAATCTTGATCATTCTAAATTTAAGTGCAAGCGCATGAAGATAGATATAGATTGTCGTTTGTTTGTTTGTTTGTTTTGATGCGCTCCGGGCAACGCGTACGATCCCGCCGGATTTCTTTGTGCTCTGTGTGTGTTATGCTATGGTCGGCATTGCGATCGGCTTTGGTATGTCTAGTCGCCACAGTCTCCGCCAGCTGCAGCTTTTATGGCATGTCGGGCGAGGTGTGCAGGCGGCGGCAACCGTGCGTAGGTAGCGCCTGGCGGTGAGGCGCGATCGGGTTTGGTTGACGTTTTCACGGCCTGCGTGCTCTGTTCTTCGCGTTCTTTCTGTTATCATGAAAGAAAACGAAAGTGTATATTCGAGTATTCGCGATTGTTGTGCCTGAATGTTGGAGCGCTATGATATGATAACATTGATGTTGAAGCTGTATAAATCCATAAAAATGAATGAGTCTCCTTCTAAACCTACGATTTCGCAAATTTCTCGAAAAATATAGTGTCAGTGGATGTCAGATGATTATAAACACCCGTCACACTGAAGAAGCGTACTATTAACGCACGCAGCGCACAGAAAGTTTCTTGTGGTTATCCCGTATGATGTGATGAAAGATTTTCGTTTTCCATTGGCAGCCACAAGATGACGGACTAGCAATGGTGTAGACACAAGGCCAAAACGCAGCCGAAGGACGGTTCGTCGTAGAGCGGGTAGACAGTGTTTAGCGACATGTATCCGGCGGAGAAATAAACTACAAATGAAGAAGCAGGTGTTTGATGAGGGATTCTGTTATGGTCAACGGATATCGAAGGAGTGGTCTCTTAGAAGGGCAACAAGCTGGAAGACAAGTGGAGGATAGATTTTGAAGCGCGCTTCCTCTTTAAGTGGACATACTCATACGTAGCTACAGCATGTGAAAACAAACACACCACCATCAAGAAAATGTCGTTTCTGCCTGCTTCCTCCTCGGCTCCGAGTTCAGCCCGTGTTGATGGAGGATCGGAATTCGTACGTTTTCGACAGGAACTACGAGAAACCGTACGAAACTACAATACCTACAGTCGCAGTGCGTTTCTGTCATTCGATGGAGGCTCAGGAGGAGGAGCGTCGTCTTCTAGCAGTATTAACGGGGGGGAGGAAGCTGGGCGATCGAGAACGCCATCTGCGTCTTCATCATCATCGGGGCAGTCGTCCGGGACTGCTTCAAGCCATGATAGAGCCTCGCCACCGCCTTTAAACATCCATATTTTCGGACCTCAGGGTAGCGGGAAAACGAGCTTTATCAGAACCTGTTTTCGAGCTTTGCTTGGTGCGCGGAATCTACCAAAGCAAATCCGGAACCTGGAGCTAGAATTTAAGAAGTAGATCAAGCTAATGAAGCATCATAAAATAATACAGAAATACTGCTGTTCGTTCTCGTTGGCTAGCAATTCCAATTCTATCTACTTCATCCACTTTTCGTTCTTCGTGCGTAGAAGTGCCTGTAGAGCCTACATTATTCGCTTTTAATTCCTTCCTGTTGGGGTCCTTGAACTTGCAAAAAAAGAGGCACGAATTTCCAGAAAGCAACTGCATTGATGAACTCAAATAACTGCATTGATGATTCAAGTAGAAGCATCTCTATAAATATGTATCGAACGGATGATGGGACGTCGCGATATTCGGTCTACCCTTTGACACAAACGATACGAATCCACGACACGAGAGGACAACGGGAATACAGCGAAGAGGAACTGGAACAAATGAAGTTGGTACTACATTGCATGCAACTCTAGACCGCAGTCTATTCCAAGGGAACGAGAATGGATAATGGTGCCTATCAGTCCTCGCTGCTTTCATGGGCTGAGGTTGCTTGCGAGCCAGTTGCAGGATGGTGGGGCAGTTTTAGACACGCGGAAGCCTGTAAGGGTTCGATGTCAAGCACGGGGGTGCGCGGGTCTCGAATCGTCTGCGGAGCGTGGCAAGCTGCCGCGCAGTCGTAGTCGGGGACGCTTCCGCGCAAGGAGGGCCGCCGTCGCTTCAGGATTGTCGAACGGTGTAGGGGAACGAATATCGGCCCCGCGGCAAAGAGAGCAGGCGGGGGGACTTCTACTTGGGCCGGAATGCCCTCGCAGCCGATGCTTTGCCTGTGAGAAAAGGACCGCCAGCGGCCGCCACTGAATCAGGCGACGCGCGGCGCCAGACTGTGTCCGGCTCCCAAATCGAGTGGGCAGGTGTTCGCCGCGAGTTTCGCGGTAAGGCTGGCTCGTTTCTGAATGTCGCGGCCCCTTTGCAGATTCCGCCACTGTTTAGGGCGTGGCCAGCCTGAGCACAGTGAGTGGCGCGCGGCGAAGGGAGACCGGACCGGTAGCAGGGGGGCACTTTGAGCAGCGAGACAGATCGGCGCCGGAGTCTGGCGGGGGTGCTTTCGCTCTCGGCGGTTCACCTGAGAAGCTGCGAAGGCCATCGGGCTGCCGATCTACGATCGCCAGGCTGAAGGGTGGTCGCGTCGCATTCACTGAGGGAGGACGCTGCCGCCGTTTTTGGTTCTCGATCTCGTCTGGCATGGAAAAAGGAGACGGCGCGACCTTGGTCGCCTTTTCGACCTGACTCCCAGGGGGCGCGATGCCTTGCCATCAGGCCGAAGGCTCACAAACCCGGGGGGCTTCGCTTTGGCTCTCTTCTACAACGAACGGCCGCCGGGCTTGGGTGCAGTTTTCCTCCCTGGTATGCGTTGCGCGTTCGCCGGGCTTCTGTCTTCGAGGGGGCAAGGTCGTGAGGGGTCAATCTCTTGCCAGTCAGGACCCTTGAAGAGGAGGTTGGCGTGACCTTTTGGGTGGTTCTTTCAGGGACGAGGAGGGCGGGGGCGGCTCGTGCCTTACTGCACGGTCTTGGCCTCCGCGCCCCGCTGTTGAAAGAGATTGAGGATCATAAGACGGGACTCTTGGCGGGCGACGCGCTGTCTAGCTCATTCTTCAGCTGGTCTCCAAGTGGCTAGATGGCTGACGCAGGCGCGGGCGGCCTCTTACATGCGCACACACCGCGGGGGCCGCTCGGTGTTGTTCTCGTGGGCTTCTTGTGTTGTCTGTTGCTTGTCGTTGGAACAGGCGCGCGAACTACACCGCAGCAAGCGCGCCGGCGGCTGTGGCTTAATTTTTGGGCTATGTGGTTAAGTAGGTACTGGCGGGTGTCGTTTGGGTCTCTCTGCAGATGTTATTCTTGCATGTGTCAGGAGCCCGTCCCCCCGTAATTGCCAGGTCGTGGAAGTGGCCTTTGATTCCGTCCCTCTCACTCAATAGCCCCAAGAATTATCTAGCAGCCCACAAGCCCCCCAAAGAACCCACCAGCGAGCAATCAGTTTGTTGGAATGAGTCAATTCACCTATGACCGTGACTTCCTCCGTTTCATCCAGGTTCTTGAGGGTCGTGCACTGCCAGAAAAGGTGATACAACAACGGAAGCGATATTGGCTGATGCTCCGAGAATTCTGGAAATCTGAGGCAGAGATGAAAAAAGCCTTTAGTCGCCGAGTCATGCGGAATCTTAAGGCCGTTGTACTGATTTTATTTCTTATCCCTACTTATCTGATGAATCAGTCAACTACAACTTAGAAGTTTATTTGGTGAGCATGCTAGTCGTAGTCGTAACTTGATACGAGAAGTTTGATGTCGGTGTCCCATCTTCTTCCCTATTCATCTGATTATATTCAAAACATGTGAATAAAACAAGAACAACTTCTCCTCGCAAAAATAACAGCAAGATCAATTGATGATTCCCGTTCCCCTGCCCATCCTCTAATCCCCAAAGCACGATAGAGAGCGAGCCGCACTTCGTCTTCCTTGTCATTGATCCGAATCAGCAAGAGCTCTTGTTCGAGGATGAAGACTTTCGGGAGTCCTATACTGCTCTTCTAGGAGATTTGCAGTCACGAGGCGTCCCTTTCGCGATTCTGTGTACACACGGCGACCAACTCACAGACCAGAGAAGACGCACATTATTAAGGCCTCCCGCCCTGACCGTGATCCATGTCCATCTTGTTCCGAAGGAGCACAAGCATCTATCTGCTTCGAGACGTTCCCAAGGGGAAAACGGTCGTCCCGGGATGGACTTCGAGACGGATTAGAGTCGTTCGCTCTAACATTAGCAAAACTGCCAAAAATGCTTAGGATCTCAGGTAGTGGAGACGAGAATGGGGGACGAGGAGGAGCAGGAGGAGGTGGTGGTCCTGAAGCTCTCTACTACGATGGTCGGGACTGCGGTGGATATTATCAGAGTAACTACATCTACATCCTTTGATGACTTCAGATCATTCAGGCTCAGTTCTTGTTGCTATAATTGCTTATGCGTCTGCGTGAATCACACTATTTTTTTCGAATTTCGATTTCGAAGAACTTCACTTCTTAGTTGTGCTCGTCGTGCTTCATCTCAGAAGAACTATATCAACTAAATGTTGTTTTCAATTTCACTTGATGATAATCTTAATCATCTAGATCTAGTTTTCATCAATTACCACTCCCAGGTGCCTCATTTTACAACCCGACTTCCTCTGACGAGGATACTCTTGTTGGCGACTTAGTACGGCAGACCGGAGGCTCTAGTGGCATTCAGCCTGTGCCACCACATCACTTGCCTCAGAGGCGGGAGTCTACAAGCTCCGGTGCTGAGGTAGACGACATGGCCTTGCCGGAAGTGATTCGTATCGTTACAAACTACACACGGCCATTGCAGACGAGCATCGATGACAACGAAAGCATTTTTATGAGGACAATTAATAGCTTAAGCTTTTTTTTTTGTGACAATAAGAGAGTCGGTGATGAATACATTAGAGGTTGAGAAGCTGAGAAAGCTCCACCTCTATTTATCTCTATATTTGAACTGCTAATGCTCCTGCTCTCTCTTCAGCACCTAGAAAACAGCTGCACTAGCTGCTGAACATGAACAACAATGGGTTAAACCAATCTGTGTGTACTTCTGACGTTTACAAAAGAAACCTCTACTAGCCTAGTAGAAGAAGCTGCTTACGCTTACCCCCTCCAACGTCTAATCCACGTGAAGAACTCGAGACCGAAGCTTTCCCAATACCAGCATTGGCTCTTCAGAATTTTCCTTCTGCCCCTTTGCCGCCAGATGTAACTCTACTCACTTCAAAAGCTGATCCTAGCATCAAAGTTGGTCCTGCTGCTGCTTCGAACAAGAATACACCTTCATCAGCTATCCCATCCCCGACCATCGAGGCTGAAACTGGAGGTGGGGGCGCAGGACGAAAAGCGAAGGGGTTGGCGGTGAAGAAGAATTATGGCAGCTTCCAATTAGATATAGATTCGCACCATCATCCCCAAGATTATACTAGTCTCTGCTACTTATGTCTTGCTAACTTTTCCTACTTTATAAGTACAGGACACCATAACCCCCGCTAAAAAAATGCTGGTGACACAATGCCCACCTCTGGCGAAAACTTCCAGCAGGAAGACGAGTGGCCACGGTTGCCTCCGCTGACTGATGGCGAGACCCACGAAGATGTCCAACAGGATATTCACATCTTGTTGGTCTTGATCGATGCGTTGAATTATGGAGAAGAAATTTCGATACTCATCTTAGTGATCTAAAACGCGAACAAACTATCTTTTCAAGAAGAAACATCTTAGTGGTCTTCTATCAAGAAAAGCACTTTCTGCTCTTTCTCTCTTTCGTGATGTAGTCGCTGTTTCTCTTGTTTCTTTGCCCGTTTAACATGATGTCCTCGAAGATAGCATGATCACGACCGTATTTCAATTTCTTCTATTTTCTGATTCAGTGATCGCGAAGTCAGACGAGCAGAAAGAGTACTGGTGTCACAGTAACAAACCAAACCCAAACTGCCTTCTCCTTCTCTAATCCCATAAGGCAGAGCATTTTCTGCATCAACGCAAGACGGGGGATCTTCCGGCTCCACCTGTGTCACAGTCTGCAGAGGAGTGCGTCATTCTTTGAAGCTTGTTGTACTTGTTGAGCAAATAATTCTGATGTTGATTCATGATTTTCATGTTCTTGACAGCATTCTTTTTTCATCCTTGAGACTTAGGGCTTAAGTACTTACCTATTATTTTCACGTTGTTATTTATCAATAGTGCTGCGGAATATGACAATGGCAACATGTTGTCATTTTCCGCATCTTCGTGGTAGTGTCCTGCCATACGACCGGAGTTTCTGGTGGAAGGTAGTTGCATCCGCCAAAGAAGCGAGGACAATCTGTCAGACCACGTTTCTACGGTCATCATGAACTATGGCAACAGGGACAACAGCACGCATGCGTATAGATACTAATACTCTCCTTCTTTTGTGCAACTTCTACCAACGTCAGGGTGAATAAGAAGAAGCACAAGCCGAAAGCCAAGAATGCGTCTACTTTCCACGAAAGTTCTTGTTACAACATCGAGCAATGTCAAATGTCTATAATGATGCTACAGGCGTTTCAGTTTCTATGTACTTACTTTTTATACAGATTGAAGATAAGTACAATTACGTCGTTTTCTAGTATCCAGTATCCACTACTAGAGGTGAACCGATGAAGATGTTGATGTTCGAGTGCTGATAATGAAAAAGTAAAAGAGTTCGAGAGGACTGAGGGTTAATGTACGAAAAAGTAAGAAGCTAAAGAACAGAAGATGAGTTGTGCGAAAGAGTTAAAATGGGCAAGATGAGGAACAGAGAATAAACCGACACTCATAAAAATAGAACTTAGGAGATGTTAACGAGGAATTGCCCTATCCCTTCGCAAGCGCTTCCAAGCTCTAGGTCTAGCACTACCACTAGATTGATTGAAAAGCAAGCTACCTATAACTAAGTAGAAGTAGTAGAAGAACAAGAAGTTTTTAGTACGTATCTAGTTCTAGTAAGATAAAGAAAAAACGATACAGACCACGACAGAAAAAGAGGGAAAGGACATGACAGTCGCCATCGATCCCTCACATAGCATGGAGGAAGATCTTCCAGAGTGGCTCCTCGAGACGCAGCGAGGACTTGGGCAGGCATTGGATAAACCACGCTTGACCGCTGACAGGCTAATAAAGCCTCCCTTTCGTTAAGGAAATTTGTTTTTGTGATTCTTAGGCCATCTCGCCTGCTTATTTTCAGAGGTATCAGTCGTGAAAAAAGAAGTATCATGTACTCAATTCGTGTTGATGTAAGGGACCCGTGGTGCATCTTCCCGTTTTTTGATCATCATGACTGAGCGAACGAGGAGACAATTTTTTCAGTTTCTAATGCCCTTTTCTCTTCGACATAGTCGCGGCTCTGTTTGAGTTATATGCACTGGACTGTTTTGATGAGCTCCTGCCAGCAAACTACACACCGAGTACGAAACAAGAGAAAATAGAATGGTAACTATTTTTGATGTAGAGTTTATCTTCTAATAAGTAAGTAACTTGAACGGACAAAATACGCACGTTCTACTCTACTTCATGATGAATCGGTCACCCCGTTTGGGCCTCGATCGTTTCCTCTGAAACAACAAACATCTTCAAGGTTAACCCAGTGGGCGTCGATCGTGTCGTCGGAGCTTGGGGAAGGCATCGAGATCAGTGCTTTGAAGGTAGTATGCGGACACGAACCAGAGAGGACCAATTTTTTGCTCCAAAAAACATGGCAACTAGTCCTTCAGAGAGCAGAACCGAAGTTAAGACATGATCGACGGACAATTATTGTATCTTAAACAAGTCTTGCAGAACATCTTGGTCCTCCCTACTTTTGTTATTTGAACAGGGAATAAAACGGGTTGGATCAAATGGATAGAGGCGGGTTGGATAGAGGCGGGTGCTGGATCAAGAAGATAGATGTAACATCTATGAATAGATAGATGTAACATTGTTCCTGAACAATAGATAGATTTTCATCGGTAGAAGTTCTAACGAAGAGGCAGATGAATGCAACTTCATCGCTGTTTGGTGTAACTGCAGATGGAGCTGGAGGAGTGGAGATGCCGCATAGTACAGAGCCGGCACCGGCAGGAGGTACTTATATCAAGACAAGAACTTCTTGATGATCATGATCTTTGACACAAGGACCTCGATGTTGACCGCATGTGAGAGTATGATGTCTAGGCACAAGTAGAACATTTAGACCAGGATTTTTCTCGTTGCACAACCGTACTTTTTTTTCAAAAATGCCGCCAGTGGCAAGGCCTGGCGAACTCCCCTACGCCTTGGACGCTGCGCGGCCGTGGGCCATCGGCGCCGTCGATATCGACAGCGAAGCACCTCCCAAGGCGAACCGGCCCGCCATGAATGATAGCAAACCCCGACCAAACGGCGGAGCGAGCCAAGGGGTACGCAAGACGGGTCCATCTTGAAAAAAGCAGAGGCGACAAAAATGGGGGTCATTTTGCACCCCATTTTTGAAAATAAAACGTCGACACTTTTTTCGGCATTAAAACGGCCCCCTTCCGTGGGGCCTGGGGGGGTACAGCAGGCGACACTTTTGGCCCCAAAAGTGTCGCCTTTTGTACCCCCTCGTTTGGGGGGTCAAAGTGGACCCTTTTTGCCACCCCTTTTGACCCCCTCCCGAGCCTCCCAGACCAGAGCCTCCGAAGGGAGGCGGCTCCTCTGGGGACGCCTACGAAGTCCACTGGTTGCCATCCCAGACGAGGGGCTCCGGCTCCGCGGGTCCACTGCGAGTCTGGCTGAGTGGCGACGTCGGTCCATAGAGAATTGGGCCCCCTTAGGCTAGCCAGAAACGAAAAAAGAAATAAGGTCGTGCAACGAGAAAAATCCTGGTCTAAAACATATGCGGCTGCATCATAGGTAGGTGTATTCACAAGTAGAACATATGCGGCATCATAGGTAGAAAATGGTCTTGATCACGACTGTAATGGTCTTGATCACGCTCGACTGTCAGGTGTCGTAAAGCAACTGGAGCCCTCCGCTGATTTCAAAGCTGCGCTAGCCGCCATGACTGCATATTATGACTTTTCGAGTCTGTGACTGGTAGTGGACAACGTGAATCCATACCCCATCTTCCTGATGAAAAAATTTACTTATACAATGAAAAAACTACAACTACTTGGTCGTGATCTAGATGAAGTACTTAACAGTGAATGGTTCCGGTATTTGGTAACCTGAATTTGATCCTACGGGAAAACAAGAGGAGAACCCTTAGGATCAAACTCAGGCAACCAAATACCAGAACCATACAAACAGGGTTGTCGTATTCGCTCCTCCTCATCCTTCTCCTCCTCCTCAGTCGCTACTTCTAACCCTCCAACCGAGACTGGTTGGAGAGCGACGAGTACAAAAAGGTTCAGAAAATCGAGGTTCCGATAGCCCTAGATGAGGATAGTGATGAGGAAATCGGCGCGTGCTCTCCTGTCGGCGGTCGAGACGGAGACGGTGCAGCTGAACTGGATAACGATAAGCTGTTTGGAGGCAACTCGGAAGAAAGGGATAGCAATGAGGACTATGGTATTTTTGTTTCGTCATTTTGTTGTTTTATTTCATTTTTACCAACTTGGGCGTAGTTCAACATCTAGGATTTGCTACCTTTCTCTCCTCTTGTTGGTTTCTTCATTCAGCTACATCAATATCTGACATCAACATGTTTTTCACTCATGATCTGTCTGGTGTCATTGTCTCCCGTATGTTACAATCCTACAACTTGTTCCCCTACCTCTCTACTTCCAGATGTCCTCGACGACGCCCAGCTTACGAAGCGTGAACAAGCCAAGATAAAGGCCAAGGAGGATCTCGAGAACGATGAGAAATTTTCGAAAATGAAAAACCTGATGAACGACATCGATGCTGCACTAGGCGAAGATGATGATAGTCCTAGTCCAGCACGTAGAGGTGGAGAAAGATCGAAAGAGATGCGATAGTACTTAAATGTGCTTTCTTTGATGTTTCTTTCTCTTGATGTTTTTTAAGCTTTTTATTTCACTTATGAAGATATTACTCTTCCCCCCGGAACACAGTGAAGTTACATCTGGCGGCCCTTGAGTAGAAGATACCCCCTTACTATGTAAGTGGACTGGTGCAACCGGGGACTCTCCGACACAATTCAGATAGAAAGTACAACCAGTTGTAGCTTCTAGTTCTATCTTGAAACAACAAGAACAACTCATGTCTTTTGTCAAGAAATTATAACGTCTTTTGTCAAGAAATCATGTCCTAAACCAAATTCAACACATCAGTGTCGGTCCACCCGCTGGTCACATGCCCAGCAGCTGGGCTATGGACGCGCGACCCTCGAGTCGAGTAGCCGGAGACGCGAGAGGTCGTCAACGTGCTGCACAGCTACAGCAATACAATTTACGGGTATTTCTCTAGTACCCATTTAAGGATGAAATAAAAATCATGACTTAAATGCAGCAGAAAAGCAAGACGAAAAAATACAACAACAAGTACCCGCTATGAGATGACGGAACCCAGATCGATGAAGATGTTTGAATCCTACTAATGATCCTATCACCATCTAAAACACTCTTCGCCTGCTATCTCTAATCAACCAGAGTGAAGAAGGTGGTTCTTCTTCCTCGTCGGATGAAGATGACGCAAATAACCGTCATAATCGAAGCAGATCTCCTGAAGCACCTCCACCAGGAAGGAGTAGCATAGTTTCCTCCGAGGCTCACGACGGACCGCAGGTTATGTATTTTCAGCATGACACATCTTCACCAGGAAATCGACGTGGTCAAAGTGTTAAGGCTGAATTTTTTTATAATTAATACCATCTAAGTACGTTGAGATTGACAAGCATCCTTTCCGCTACCTCCGGTTCTTCGAAGGCGGGGAAAATAGGTCCACAGAGTAAAAATATATCTCAACTACACAGATGCATATGCTACAACGAGAAGACCCACTCTAAGAGTGGTCGCAACAGGTATGGAGTTGGTAGTGGAGGCATATCTGGAGAGGGAGCTTACGGAGGATCCGAATTCGATCCGCCAGAGGAACAGTTAATGCGTGTACTAATAGTACTCGTTCTTGCTACCCACTCGTCCTCGTCATGAGTGGGCCACGTTGATTGAACTGTGTGTAGTACATAGAGATAGAGGTTGGTACTTTTATTGAAGAGCAGTGAACACATGATCATCTGTTCATCTTGATCTTCAGTTTATTTTTGAGGTGGACCACTTTTCTGTGAGTCCTGATAGATACGATCGTGACAGCCTCTAACAAAACAAAAGAGCAAGAATAAGGTGTATCCCAAGAGTAGGAGTGCTGGCGGTGCTCGCATGGTAGCTGGCGGCTCATCTTCCTCGTCTGCCACGAATATCAATGCACCAGATCATAACGACCTTGGTGCAGTTGCACCAGGTGGAAGGACCTGCTCCATGTTGGCCAGAGGAGGCGGCGGCCATCACTATTCCAGCGATGAAGATGAAGATGGGCTTCTTCATGATCGAGCAGGAGGACAGCCACGCGGTAAACCTTCAGCTTCCACTGGAGGACAGTCTTTTCCTCAGTCCAGAACACGTGTCCGGGCACGCATGGTAGCGGAGAGCTTCCAGCCAGACGAACAAGGGGAAGACGATGAAGAAGAAGTTGTAAATGAACAACATAACAATGAACAACAACTACTGGCACAAGAACAGGAGAACGAAGTAGATCCACATATAGCTAGTGGTGAAGATGAACATGGACAAAATGAACATCAAGCTGTGAAAAACAGTGACGAAAATGAAGAACCAGGCGCAGCGGATAAAAATGCACTAGAAAACTCTGAAAACTCTGAAGTAGGACAAAATCAAAAATCTGAGAATACAACAAATGAAGAAGACATAAAAATGAAGCAATCTTCAAGCACTGGAGAAGATACTAATGTCGCAGAAGCTGGAGGTGGAAAAGCAGACGAAAATGGGAACCATAACGATGAACAGCAAGCAGGAGAAGTTGACAGGACATGCTCCGAAGACAGAAGTAGTCCTATTAAGGTCACTCCTTGCTACTTTTCTTTCTGCAGACCAATCAATGATCTGGATTGATGAAAAACCTCCACTACTACAAACTTATTGTTCCGCTAATATGCAGGTAGTTCTACAAAGAGCTCAATCTTGTTCTGCGTAAGATGAAACGAGGTGCACTCTTTAATCTCAGTGACGGCGAATCTACTGATATTGCGGGTGGACAGGCAATGCTGCAGGATTTGCGGGTTGGGTTAGAAAACTGGGTTCCGTATTTGGCTAATGCACCCGCCTCAGCTTTGCGTGCAAGGAGTGGGAAGAAAGACTTATGATAGTGAGAATTGCATTTACAGATAGACTTCCAAGAGTCCCAACGAATAGCGAAGACAGTGAGTAGATTGAGACCTAAAAATCCTGTTGATGAATCATCAAGGATCGATGAATTACTTGGACAACTAGAGCTTCACTTTTTTTCGTAGTAGAACAGCATGTTGTAGTGGTATATTTTCGTTTTCCCTTGAGCTTTCAGAATAATAAATACTGGTTAGAAGTTGATGTTCATGTCGTAACATGATGAGACCATATTGAAGATGTTGTTCTCCCTTACCGATATCCAGATTCTAAATTAACACAGCAGCTGCAAGACCTCCACTCAGCACCAGCAGGATAGCAATGTAGCGGGACGAGACGTAGTTTCGTTGTTCCAAATAATCCTTTGTGCTGTGGGCGCCGACAGTGAGCCAGTAGAAAGATTCGGGGAGCCAGGATCTATAGGCAGTCTAGCCGAAGATCTAAGCGAGAAACTACCTAACGATTGGGCGTTTCATTTATGGCAAGTACGTGTAAGCGGTAGTGGTTACAGCATTGATCTACTCTCTCTTAATCCTAACTTTAGCACGTAGTACTTGCAAGATTGATCTTATACTTCTCTACAGTTGTATCTACTTTTACCTGATCTGGATTTTTGGGCACCATGCCAACATTTATTCGAGCGTAACAAGAACCACCAGAGATAGCAAGCACTTCTCTACAGTTGTATCTACAACTTTTACCTGATGTGGAGGATTTTTGGGCAGCACCATGCCACTGATCTGGATTTTTGGGCAGCCATATATTCTAAGACTAAGTAATCTTTTCGATCATCTATTTGTATCTACCTTTGCCTGATCTGGAGGATTTTTGTGCACCATGCCATATATTCTAAGACTGTAAGTAATCTTTTCTTTTCGATCATCTCCTAATTGTCCTGATGACCGAGAAGCCGAGTCAGTTGCTCCAGAGGTACGATTTCGACGAGGTTGTGGAATCTTTGCAAGGAATCCTCCAGTTGCAACCTCCATCCGCCTTGTACGAAATCTATCCGCCTTTACGTCCCGAAGAAGACGAGCAGGACGAGCTATATCACGAACCTCTGGCCAGTGAAATCACACAAGCGGGACAGTTTAATTATTATGAAGGTGAAGGAATTTGAAAATGTTGAAATTGCGTGGCTAGACTCACGGATGAATATGTAATATCGATGTTTTTAGTCCTTGAATTATGATAGATTAACATTAAGAATAAGATGAATAACTTGTTTGATGATTTCATTTTTCTGATCTTTCCATCCTCTTTTATGCGTGTTCTTTTTGATTATAAGATTTAAAGCAGGAATAGAAGACTAGAGATCATTAGTCAAACGCCGTCTAGTCCTTTCGACATTCGTAGAATTAGTTGGTCTACTTGTTGTTGTAAGTCTAGAAGATCAGCATCCCTCTTTCACTATGTTCGCGGACCGAGAGAGGACACTGTCGGGTATTCGCGCTTCAACTCGACGGCGGCGAGCATACTACGAGGATGAGGTGGAATCGTACTAGGTGAGCAGATCATTCTACTGCTAGAGAACACGGTAGTTAACGCTAACAAGCTACAATATCAATACTAAACTTTTTGCACCATTGCCTTGCTACTTCAGAAGAATATTCATCAAAATTCCAAAAAATGCATCAATAATTCAACATTTTCATGAATGAGAAAAACGAGCATCAAATTGACCTTGGTCTTCAGTCAAAGATTGCTGGGAGAGGGAGAAAAATCTCTCTCGGATTTTTCACGTGCTTTGCACCTGATATAATCAACGGATGTCGTGTTCTTGCTGTTGTGATTCACCTCTGTCTGAACGAATGATCATGATGAGTGTTCTACTTGGGTTCTTACTGAGTGAAGGCAGGGAGATTATCTTCATCTTGATGTCCTTATGCACCCAGACCCACGTAATATGGTGCTTAGGATTTTTTTAGTCACCTTCATCTACAAAAACATCCGTTCTGTCGCCTTTTATTATTTCAGGAAAGACAGGCCTGCGCGCTTCTACTTGGTGATGAACTATGTTAGTGACCCGCAGCAATCGAAGGGGAACTGCTGTCGTGTTCTTAGAATGATCTCTGTCTTAGCGACCTTACAGTGTTGTTCTACTTGCTGTGAGGGAGAGAAAGCATGCCCGGTGTTACACTGTGAAAAGACGAGTGCTGAAGCTGATGTATGATCTAGATTTAGTATTGTTGAAATATTTTAATTTTTATCGAGAGTCTAAAGCTAAGTCCCTTTTTTCAGTTGTGTCCTCACCTGAATACTAAACGACGATTCATATCCCCTTTATTTTCTGAACGCTGAAACAGATCATTTTTGCCGCAGATGAGAACTTTATTTTATCAACAGACACGAACGAAGTTTTAGTTTTGCTTTTGATGAACCCAGTGCTTCCTCCTCCTTTACCCACTACCTTTACCTTAAATGTAGTCACAACATCTAGGGGTTCTTGTCGAATGATACTGGTGGAGAGAGAGACATTATAAACTAACAGCATGAAGATGTTGAGCATTTAGCATAATTGCAATTGCATATTTTACGGTTGTTGGGATTCCGACAGATCCATGTCTACAATCTGATGAATCGCTCTCGCTGTATTAACTTTGTATGAACATTCTTTAGCTTTAGGTTCGTGTCCTAATAATCTCTACTACTAGTAGTTGTAAGTAAGTAACAACTACTGACTCGCTTAACACACTTAAGACTAAGAACTACGTAAGTCGCCTAAAAAGACTAAGAACTACGTGTACGTAAGTCGCCTTGTACTTTCTGTGTTCCGTGAATATTCATTGGTCGTGTATCAACCATGTAACTCCTCGTCCTCGATTGTGTACATTCTCTAGGTCCACCTCAAAAATCGTATTTATGAGGAAGATGACACTCGTTCTTCTACTTTTATTTAATTTTACTTTGGACCACGTAGCACTAGCAGCTGACGTTATGATAGCCTATTGATCATGGCTCTTCAGCAGCCACTCTGTCAAATGCCGCTGCCCTCAGGAAGGAATGGCCGCGGACCTCTGGCGGGGGAGGTGGATACTCCGCGATGTCGCTTCTGTCTGCAAGAAGGTGGCACAGAAACTTGGCCGAGGAGTGTTGTTGGAGGTGGTCTTCAGAAACTCCGAAAAAGCGACCATTTTTCATCTCGTGATATCATTATAAGCTCCGCATGCGCATCAACATCAAAAGATGTAGTTGATGGCGAACAAGAAGCTTTGGAAGAAAAGCTCATTGCAGCGTGTGGCTGCGAAGGTAGCGCAAAATGGGTCCACCTCAGTTGCTTGCGAAAATGGCAGAGAACGATTCAACTGAATATGCAATCGAATCCGGATGCTGGCGGACGTGAGAAACGTCATCAACAATGCAACCTGTGCCTGCAAGCCTTCAAGTTTCAGTTAAGGCGTAAAAAGATCAGAATCCTTTCTTAATCAATGTTAATCCATCAGGACGGACGAGTACAAGCTGCATCATCGTCTTCGTCTCCCCATGATGAATATATAATCCACTTACTTACAACTTCCGGGTATAATAATTATGTACTACAACTTCAGGATGGTGCTTTAATCTTTAAATGTTTATCTTCATCTAGATCTAGAATCATGTGGTGAGTATCTTGATCATCATGCACAAGCACAACAGATCGACATCCACCTCTTCTAATGTAGCCACTATCACGTCGAGACTTGCTTGAAGATTTGACGGGGTTGCAGCCGGAAGCCTTGCAGGTAGGGAGAATGATGCTGCACGAGCGCGAAGAAGAGAGGAGTAGGGCACGCCTTGAATCTTTGCCGCTTATGATCCGAGTCATAGTGGAAATGAAGCACCAACACTTTCGAAACAGTGCTTACATGCTGGTATGGTTTGACTTTTTGAGTAGTCCTCTCGTGCTGTTATTTTTTTTTGTGTGCCTTGAAGACCGATAGAATTTGAACTTTCAGCGACTGGTAAAGACTCACGAGGTTCTTGTTCAAGCGTGACATTCACTCACTCTTACCTCTTCACATGATCATGACAAAAATCAAATCCAATTTCAAACTGATAAAAATGTTTATAGTCTTGTTATATCACCTTGTTGTTCAGGTCGACGAGGAGGAGGATGAGAAGCTTATCGGTTTTAATCTAGTGAGACCAATTCAGTTGAGTCTAGACGAATGGAACGGTCCGCATAAGGGATTGCGCGATTTCATACGGGAGCAGCAACGAGTTCGCGTCTTTACCCTAGCCGGTGGGCCGTGTCAGACGCGGAAGTGCCAGATTCTTGCCATATTGGATAAGGAACGTCTACGAGAACGCATGATCCTGGCAGAAAGCGTTCTGCTCATGAGCGAGCAACAGAGGACCGAACAACGAATGTATCTACGAGAACAAGAAGTCGAAGGAGGTGATCACGTGGGTAGTGCTGGGCTTGGAGCCAAGAATGCTTTTATTCTTCACTCTGGAGCAGAAGATAATCAACATAGAGAACCAGCAGATGAAGATCTTCAAGATGCGTCCTCCAGTACTAAAACAAGGCCGCCTCATCCTCAGCAACACCGTGGCGTAGTCGGTATTCGGGGAAAAAGACGTAGGGCAAGTAGGCTGCGTCGAATACTCGAATTGGCTGGAGATGAAGAGCTATTGCTTTCGCAGGATCAGAACAAGCTTGGAAGTCGAAGTATGAGAATGCTCCTACACGAACAGCAGTTGCAGGAGTATAACTCATCTTGTGGACGATCAACATTATTTCCCTGCTCTCCAACTCTTAACGTCGGAGATGAGGTTGGAGAAGTAGGAGGTGAGCGAGACTTTGCAGGAGTTCCAGCTGCACCTGCGAATGTTGCGATCATAAAGAGGGCTACTTCTACTTCGACAGATGTTGATGCGAACAAAAATAACGAAGACCAAGAAGACCCTCAGCATGTTGTTGCAGGAGCATCTCTTGCTTCTCGTCCGACTACCGCAACAAATAATGATGAACATCACCTTCAGGGAAGCTCCCTCAACGCGATCATGCAAATAAAAGAACAAGCTCCCCATCCCCTGGCTGCCATTAACCGATCTTCAAGTTCTACGTTTTTGTCGATCCCACAGTCGTCGGGAGATCATCTTCCCTCGGCTTCGGAGGTACCTTCTTCATTGTTTTCGGGTTCACAAGGCGGGAGCTCGGATGATGACTGCGATTTTGGCGGGTCACCTGAAGAACACTCAGGAGAAGGAGATGGAACAACAAACCCTTCTGTTCCTAGAAACCCTATGCTTCGGGAAAATCCCTGGTACCTTTTAGCGGTTATATCAGAAAATAGCACCAGTAGCTCTAGAAGTATGTTGGACCAGCAAGGGAGTAGTGGGGGTGGCAGTAAAGCTCCCAGAGGTTTAACATCAGGCGACCAAGAAGTTCTTCTTGCACAACCACCAGCAGAGGTTGCGCCACTTCTCCCAGCACATCAACAACAGGACGAAGAAAAAGACCAATCATCGTCCCCAAGCAATAGCCGTAGAAAGAAGCCTGCGATACCTGCGAACATGAGTGAGCACGAGAGGGCGAGTTCCGACATCAGTACTAAGACTCGTCTCTTTATTTCCCCTCGAACCCCAACTGGCGCTGGTATAACGCTTCCAGCTATGACTAATACTACATCGACTAGTGTGTCTCAAGGACATGGGAGTCTACTTCAAGTGGAAGAACATCAAGTAGACCGTGTGCGCCCATTGTCGCCAGCAACGATTTCTCTGACAGGAAGTTTGCTAGGCAGTACGGGAGAATTACGCTCGTCTGAAAGCACCACACCAAGGCCGCTTCACGAGGAACACTCGCGTCGTGCATCCCAGCCTCCGAATGGTAGTATCCAAGAGCTGCAGCAGGTGGATTCATCTACAAATTTATCGGTTTCACCTGCAGCTCTCTCCACCGCTTCTGCGCCTGGATCTAAGACAACGACAAGTGGACTAGTTGGTATAACTTCAACAAGTAGCACTGGTGCTACTTCATCTGCGGCTAGAAGTTTGACTGCGCCAATCAATGCTATGCTCCGCTTATCCGCAGGTGCCGTGTCCCACGTGAGCAGCAAAATTTCTTATGCTGGAACAAGAACAGGTGGAGCCAGTAGCGTCCTCAACAACGCACCGACAACATCGACGAGTCCTAGATCAATTTCAATACAAAATCAACATCAGGGAACAGGAACAACTCATTTTGGTTCTGCAGAGTTTGGTTCTGAGAACTTCTCACCTGGAAGACATTCACCACACCCGACACCAAGAAGCGCAAGCAGTTACAACAATCAAGAACGCAGGACCGGAAGACCGCAGATGTTGAACCAGAACCAGACTCGTACAAATTCCGCGAATAGCGGAGGAGGTGGACAGGGTCGTGGACAGGAGCATCCTTCTGCGTCATCACGGGAACTACCAAGCGCACGCAGCCGCGTGCCGCGTAGCAATTCGGTGAAAACGACGTCCGCTAGACTCCGCGTTCTGGCTTCAGACGACGAGCGCGTCTTAGTTTACTGCAGTGACGCGGACGCTTTTCTGAAAATAGAGGACCTAAGGAGTTCCGTTCGCGACTACATGGGCGTCGTTTTTGGTCGCGCAGAGTGGTCAAGGACACAGTTGCTAGGAGAATACGCGCGCGGCGCTTGGGGCCTCATGCCCGACCGTGATCTTCACGAAGTACCCGGAGACGGAGGCGGCGGTGGAAGAAGTAAAGAAAAAGATCTTGATGTAGAAAAAATAGCCGAACAGGAGGGTTCTTCACAAAAACAAGAAAGCACACCAGTAGTCGAAGCTGAAGATCTTCAAGAGAAGCCTTCAACTAAAAGAGATGAAAAGGTCCTCGTTTTCCGTAGAGCACTTAAAGTTTTACCTGGCTATATTTTCGATAACTTAGAGAAAGACGCTTTGTTCGCGAGGCCTAATGAGATGTCAAAGGCCGCTCATGAGCAATATAATAGGGAGACGGCAGCCCTAGCCGCCATGATGCCACAGCCTCCAGCACTTCCACCTCGTCAAACCAATGTGGTCGCGTCTAGAGGTGGTACTACGGGAGTAAGTGGAGGTTGCGGAACTAGTACAACTACTGCGCCATCAAATGCTAATGTAGAAGTGGTACGTGGTCGTGAGGTGGGTCGTGAGCAGCAAAGAGACGCTCTTCCTCTTCCATCTAATCATGAGTCATCCTCTCAACTAGAACAAGTTTTACCAGTAGTTGCCAATATGCAACGACGCAGGGAAAGCGAACAAAGTAGTCCTGGAAATGAAGTTGCAGCTTCATCTGGCCCCTCACAAGTTCACGACCAAGACGGTGATTACAATTACCTAGGTGGGGGTGGAGGAAGAAGTGCTAGTGCCAGTGCCGGTCTACCACACGAAACTACGACTACATCATTGGCATCACCATCTTCAATTCCTACTCCTGCAGGAAGTACTAGAAGAAGGTCAATTAGTCATGATGACCTGCATCCTGTACCTGTAGCTCCTGTTCCCCCACCTGCCATGATGTCCTCACTAGCCGAAGACTGGTCCCCGACGCAGGGTCTGGCTCCGACGTCGGGTGTTGTGGTTAGACAAGACGATCGAGGGTCTATGGTGCTCGTAGGAACGTGGAATCGAAGGCAGAGAGCTGAACAACGCGTCAGAGAATTCCATGAGCAAATAGATCAAGTGGAACGATTATATGGGCTCTCGACACCAACTACGACTACGTCCTCTGGTGGAAATGGTGGTGGTGGTGCGACGAGCACCGCAAATCCGCTGCATTCGAGCTCCCTTGATACATCCGAGGCCAGCACTGCTGTCACGACCGGGAGTAGTAGAAGAGCGACAGGAGCAAGTGCCTCTCAACATGTTGATCACTTTCCACGGCAACCATCTTCTCTCGCCTCAGAAGGACTGCGTGACGGAGCTGGAGGCGACAATAAGGACGTATCTTCTTCTAGTAGTCTTGAAGGATGTACCACCACCACTGAGGCTCCTCATGAATCATCGGGAGCTCCTAGCAGATTTGCCTCTGCTCTTGATCGATCACCCTTGACGCGGATGGTGCGCTATCTAGAGCAACAGATGCGACATAGACGATAGACATCACCACGGTGCTGGGCAACTACTAGTAGTGTCTGCATTCGACAATATAATTAGAAATTATACATAGATCGTCAAAATTCGCTTTCGCATATGATTGTTTAGAAGAAAGGTCTCGATATGATCCCAGTATTTATCAATCATGCCTTTTGAGTTAGACGTACCCGAATATCCTTCAATATGCGCAACATGACCTTGTGTACCACAGCTTCCTCTATTTAGTGCTGGAGCAGAGACATATTTTTACCGGCTGCGGCAGAAAGTAAAGAATTACGACAATGATTTTTGCATCCCACCCAATATTTTCGCTTACAATATTCTTTATCAGACCAACTACATGTAGTTGACCCCGATGTACCTCGAACGAGTGCAACCGGAACCGCAACGTCAGCCTAATTATAGGGCTTTCACTAGATGAGTTCTTTTTCCGCTGAAAGTTTTCCATTTCCTTGTTTTCTATGTGTTCGCTGCCTCTACTTTGAGCGATCGTTTGTGTTACTTTCAATTTCCTTAAAACAGAAATTGATTAATTGTGTGTTAAAAGCCGAAAAAATGAGCAAGCCGTAGCCTGCCCGTGTTGTAATCTTGTGACCCTTTGTTCTTCTGATGGTATTCAGCTTCTGTATCCTAACCTTTTCAGGGGGCTTGTATGATTTCCCGCACGGCGTCCTTTGTAGTAGTAGAAGTTTTATGGTTGTAGAGAATCTGAAAATCATTCAATACTCTTGTCTACAGTAGGTCCACGATGTTGTACATCCTTAACCAACATCCTTGTCCCCTTGGACTTCTTTCTCGTAGTTGTAAAATCGTGAACAGACTTAGATTTTTTTGTGAAAGACCGTAGTTGTGTTACTTTAACTTTTGTGAAAGACCGTAGTGTTACTACACTCGTATGTAGTTGTAGTAGTTTTAGTTCTTCTTGTACAGAAACAGATGTTTAAAACTTATAAACTTGGAGGACCCTCTCCTCTTCTTAGAAGTTCTATCTTGAATTTTTTCGATCTTCATTGTTTGAACGAGATCTAGTACTTTGAAATTGAGATATACTGAGACTCCCTTCATCTGCTCCAGGACGCCCACGTCGTGCTTCTCCCTATTGGCACAACGTGGCCCGCGCCTTTCTTCGATCCCCTGAAGATGATTCCCACAGAATGCTAGGTTGTACCAGTATGTAAGTATGCGGGAAATCCTGAACATGTTTGACGGCGAATCAAATCACATTCTATCCTATCCTATCCTATCCTATCCTAATATCCTATTAGTGTTCGACGTGCGCATCTTCAAGAATTGAAAAGAGGATTTGGAGAGAGTCTTTGAGAGGAAATAAAGTGCTTTGTGCTGACGGTGAGCGTTTCATTCCCTCCTGACATAGGAGAACGAACGGTATTACTTAATGTAGCGTGGGCAAGAACTTGTTGAAGAGCCAGAGAGACAAAAAGTTCGAGGTCCTTATTTGCGACGACAAGCGTTTCTTGCTTGCCTGCATACGAAATTGACTCAATTATAGCAAGTACTAGTAGTACAGAACTTGAAAAGCATTGTACTACAAAAAAAGAGGAAATACCAGTTGTAGATCCTCCTCGTCAACTTACTTGAGCCTTGTCGTTGAACTACAAGAAAATCAAAATCATGTCTCTCTTCGCGACACCATCGAAGCACGCATTGGTTTCGCTTTCTTCATCGTCTGCTCCGACCAGTAGGAATGCTGGAAACTGCTCAAGTTTCAGCAGCACTATGTCGAGCAAGGGGTTCGAGCGTCCGCCGTCTGCATCTTCCTCGTGTGACGCTGACCCCGATGCTGAGAAGATGGGAACATCTTCATCAAGCAACATTATATCAACATCTCCTGACCAAGAACGTCCTCCATGTGAAGGTGCTTCTAGCTTATCTGGAGCTTCTGGAGACCAAGGTCAAGGGGAACTTCGAAGTAAAGAATTGTATAGTTAAGGCTAGTAAAGAAGTTCCCTCTATAATTCTTAGATTTATCACTTCGACTTGAAATAATGCAATATGATATTATATATAGTTGTTAAGGCTAGTAGAAGCAATTTGAAATTCGATGATAAGCAATTTGAAAATCAATCGAATTAACATAAGAAGATCTAAATCGCCTTGTTCGAATCTCCTCAACAAGCCATGCTCAAGAAGCTCACGCTCATCTCAACACGCTAATGCAAAGTAGGAGCGATGATGTATTTCCTGGTGTTTTGTATGTACGCGCACTGGGTCCGGCTTCTGACGTTGTACTTTATCGCGATAGGATGCACAGCAGCTCAAATTGGCGCTCTGGTTGCGTTTATGAAGACAATGATGATTGCACAGAACTAATTGTGTAAGTACGTGTAGATGTTGTACTAAGAATGAAAGTGTCAGAACAAGTAGACCGGAAAACTGTTATTGCTGTGTCTTTGATTCATCTACATCTTCTGGTGACTACCATCTCCGGGTCCGGACTAGTCTCACAAGATCATCGACGATCCATGATACCTGCTTCATTTCATCGTTTGCGGCAAGCTAACGACGATGTTTACTTTATGAGAAGGTTCGTCGTCAAGTTTTGATGTTGTGCTGCTGGAGATCCAAAAATACTTCCAATTACAAATTACGCTAAGAAAAATATCGAAACTGCTCAAAAGAAGTGGAAGGAAAAACTGTTTTCTTCATTATATGCTATGATTTTTCTAATCACAAGCCCCTTCGGCTGTTGGATCGCGGACCGTCTCCGATGTGCGCGAACTGTACTCGTTTTTAGCATTTTCGCGAGTCAGGCGATGTTCTTCTTGCTGCCTTTCGCCGGACAAAGCTTCTATTACACTAGTAGAGGTGAGGACTCTACTGCTAGTACAAGAACTACTTCGTCTTCCACCATCGCCACCACCAGCACTAGCACGTCTTCCTCCTCTAGTGCGAGTACTTTTTTCCACCTCCTGCCAGTGGTAGCAGTGTTCCTCGCCTTTAACCTAGTCCGATCGCCACAGAATAGTCTCATGGATGCGCTGACATTGGCCTTGGGGGGAAATGACAACGGGTTTTGGTCCAAAAGTAGGATGTGGGGAGCCATCGGGTGGGGCATCATGCATGTGATCCTTGGAGTTCTTCTTGATGCTGCTGGTGCTGCGAACACCAACTACACTGCGACAAGTAGGAGTAGTAGTACAACTCCTAGAAGCGGCAATGCTCAAGTGGGAAGTGGAAATAGAATGTTGATGGCTTCGCACGCTGGCACAGCAGAACCGTCTTCTCCTACTGCTGCAGCAAGTCCTCCCACTGCTTCATCTGCTAGTGAAGATAGTACCAGTAAGGAAATATTAAATCGAGATCGAGGGGAGACCGCCACAGCCAAGAAAGACCAGGAGGTCCTTGTCCAGGAGAATACGTCTACATCAGTGGCAAGAACAGGTCTGCATCAGTCTTTTTCAAAAAATCTAGATACAACTGGGACTAAAGGAACACCATCTTCATCCATCGTGGCTGCTAGTACTGCTACTGCCTCGTCTAGCACGACGTCAAATTCGAATAAAGCAACGACCTCCACCTCCACCGACACAGTTCTTACTCCCGCTTCCTCCTCTCCAGCCATGTCCTTTCTGCCCATATGGGTAGGATATCAGTTCTTTGCTCTCTTAACCGTTCGCGGCCTGCGAAAGCACTACCCAGACCACGCCAGCAAGGACGCGGCACCAGTTAGTTGGTCTCTCATTCGCGAGATGCTTCACACGCGACGCATTTTCTTCTTCAATCTTACATTATGGCAAGATGAACGGACCGCAACTATTTTGAGTTAGACACCAGGGCCAGGACCACGAGCTATTAATGTCTTCACCAGGACGAGCTAATGTCTTCAGCTTCACCACGACGCGCTAATGTCTTCACCAGGACCACGAGCTAATCTCTTCACTTGCTCTCTACCTTCGCTTCTAAGCAACGAGCCCCTCTTGCCCAATTCCCTCTTCTCCCCTTCTCTCAATCCCCATCATCGGTCGTGGTGGGTTTTCTCTCCCCTCTTCTTCTAATCATCATCCTCGGTCGTGGTGGTTTTTCTCTCTCCTCTTCTTCTAATCATCATCCTCGGGGGTGGTTTTTCGCTTGTCGAAACTCTCCTCTTCCTGGTCTTGGAAAAGCTGAATGCTTCAGCAACACTGTGTGGCTTGTCCGTTTTGACAACGGTCATCTTCGAACTACCGATTTTCTGGTATGGTGATCGTCTTTTGGAGCGGTTAGGGGTGAAGAAGATGGTTTTACTGGGACAGGCAGCGTGGGTCTTTCGCGCCCTCTTTTACGCCTATATGCCAAGTGCCGACTACGTCTTGCTGGTCGAGCCATTGCATGGGATCACGTTTGCTCTTGTGTTACGACGTAAATTGTGTAAAAGTTGTAGTTGGTTCACAACTAAAATAAATGGACCAGCAACCGACGTATTAAATTTAAATGTAGACTGAAACTTCTTTTAAACGACGAATAACGACCAAGGCCTGATTTTTCTAATTTCTTGGACCGCTGCTGTGCATGAGGTTGGGAAAATGGCGCCTCCTTCGATGAAGTCATCAGCTCAAGGAGTCCTCCAGCTCACATTTCAAGGTGTTGGTCCGTTCCTAGCGGTCTACATCGGAGGCATTTTGTTCGACAGCATCGGATATCGTGCTTGCTTCATACTCTACGCGGCATTGTGTGGGTTATTATGACAAGAAAAAATGTTGTAGATGTAGTTCATCTTGTACTTCTCATACTCAAGAAATTAAGTAGTTGCGTAGTTCTCAGTAGAAAGGAAGTAGCTCTTTACCTTTCCTGAGAGTAAATAAATAAGTCGAACAACATCATGATGATCGTTTCCCTTCATAGTAATCGTTGTGCGCATACATTGCTCTTCCAGAAGCCCATGTTGGCGAAGCAGGCTTTGGTGCACACTCGCTAGAAGATAGCGCCAGCCCAAGAGTGATTGGGGCATACGAAGTGCCGACAACGTACAACGCTGAAGACCAGCTAGAACCGGGATCGCCAGGGTCGCCTGTTGGTGGGAGGGAATAGAGAAGGATGGGGAGGAGAATTAATACTAGAAGAACACGAGAAAGATCTTTGTGGGTAGGGAAGACAACTCGGAATTCATACACTCATCAGCAGTGCTTAGAGCAGGAGTTTCGATCTCCTTCTTATCTTCTTTTTCGTAGTACAACTAGCGTTAGATTTTTTAAGCATTACTACATCCGGTAGTACGGATTTTATTAACATCTGAACGATGAATTCTAGTGTGTAGTTTTATTTCAGTTGTCGATTGTGTTTGTGACGTAGTTCTTGTCGTGTGTCGCGTGTGCTGCTGAGTGGAAACTTGGATGATTCAATTGCAAGCAAAAACAGCTGTACAGGATTGCAAAGCGCCACAAGCTGAGAACACTGTGATACGGATTGATAGATGCTATGATGTATAACCATTTAGATTTCTGCTCTTCATCTTTTTTAGTGTCTGACACCAGGACAACAAAAAGTTGTTAGAGGGCACCGAAAAATATGGCAAAGTACGAGAAAAGCGAAGTACAACATGAAATAAAGTTGGTAAATGATTTTGGCCTATGAACAAACTGGCACAACAACTCGTACTGCAGCTACTGCGAAAAAGACATGAAAAAGAAATCCGTCATGATCATGCATAAGTACGCAAATTGTCAGCACATGACGTACAGGCGAATCGGTCACAGATGCTGACGTTAAACTCGTGAAAATTTTCGGGCAGATGCAAGCTGGACGACGCACATCACAGGGTGCATCCTCATCAGGCGTCTAAGGAGAGGGTTCTCACTGGAGCGCAGAAAGCTAAGCCCGCGACATCGTTGTAGAGCTTTTCGCTAGCGGCCTGTTTCTGGCTTTGTTCTGACCTCAAAAGAAAAGCAGACAACAAGATGGCCGGCGGAGGCGGCGGAAAGAACAGCGAATGTGTGAAGGTGGTGGTAAGATGTCGACCTATGAGCGGTCGAGAGATCGAAGATGGGAGGAAAAAAGTCGTCTTCATGGACACAAAGACTGCGATGGCAAGCCTCTTAAAGCCAGAAGGAAGCGAGAAGGACACGAAGGATTTCACATATGATGCAGTGTACTTTTTGTTTTTTCTACTACGACGGACTAGAGCAGTGACCAGCACCAGGACCCAAAAATCTCGATGGACTTATCTATGTATGATATTAAGGATCATCTAGACCTTCTTCATCTTGTTCTAAGGGATGAACTACTAACTGCACCAGCTGTACGCATACATTAACATTTTATTCTCAAGGTCAAGTTACTGTTACTATCTCTATTGCTATCTCTATAGGCAATGACGACGACTAAAAACAGTGTCTACCTCCTCTGCCATCTTACATCTCTACTTAGGTACGACGACGGCGCAACACAACAAGTGATCTATGAGGAGACGGCTTCTGGTATAGTAGAGAGCGTCATGGAGGGGTATAACGGGACCGTCTTTGCCTACGGACAGACGGGTTCGGGCAAGACGCACACGATGAACGGACCAGATCAGAGATTATGCTAACTTTACCCACCTACTTGTTGCTTCATCTAATCTAGAAGAGTACTTCTTTACTACTTTTTCACGCGAACCCAAAAAAAGTATCTATGAGTTCACCAGCAACTTCTATGTGGTAATATGCTGAGTGCTACGTAGGCATCTTCTCCAAATACAACAACTCCTTCCCAAATATTAGCCCGCCTCTCCAAGTGCAAGTAGCCCTCTCCAAAGTTGTCCGATAGCTCCAAAGGGTTGCTTCCCAGGGCGTTCGATCACATATTCAACGATATCGCTACGGCCGACCCAGCGGTGACGCGATTTTTAGTCCGAGCTTCGTTTCTCGAGATTTACAACGAAGAGATTCGTGACCTATTGGTGAAAGACCCAAAGTCCACAGGAAAATGCGACTTAAAGGAGCATCCGACCAATGGGGTATATGTGAAAGACCTCTCAGCGTTCGTGGTGAAGTTACGATCGAAAGATGAAAATGTGACGTTGAGGAAGGAGACTGGAACTGAATGATCGTCAACATAAGTAAAAAGTACTTCCCATGAAGATCAGCAAGTTAGGATTACCAGTATTTTCTATTTACCTATGCTCTGGTACTAGGGCCTTCCTCAACATGACAACACACTTAAGATACTGAAGAAGATGCAACTGTTTGTCCTACATCAAACTAAGTATGTTGACAAAAAGTAGTAGGTATAGGTTGTGCCACTACAACCATGCCTGCTTGGTCTCCAACCATGCTTCTAATCTTAGGATCCGAAGAAATTGAGCAAGTTTTAGCTCAAGGACTCAAGAACAGAAGTACTGGAGCAACATTGATGAACGCCGAGTCGAGTCGATCCCACAGTATTTTCATTAGGTCGATCGCACTGTATTTTCATTACCCTCTTCTCTTTTCTATCTTCCTCTGGTCTGTCTTTTTTCTAGTTAGGTCGGCTCCACCACAATTAACAAGGATGTAAATAACCCGTCTTGGTCATGATCTTCTTGACTGGGTATCTAGTCGTCATCTACCACTGCTGGGAGCAGGAAGAAGAACCTGCTCAGCAAAGTGTGGTTCTCGGCTTGATTACTACACAACAAGCGACGAGTATCTGAGAAGATGGTTATTCATCGCGGCTAGGCTACTCGGTTAAGGTTATTTCAGTTTTGCGTGTACATTCAGAAGCCGAGGAAGGGTTGGCCATTCTTTTCTTCTAATCGTACGGTGACTGTCGAAACTGCAGACGTGCCCTTACCCGGCGAAGATGAAGGCCATATTCGGGTTGGGAAGTTGCACATGGTGGATCTGGCAGGTATGCGATAAAAAAAGATTAAGGTTCGATGTTGACGACACTAGAATCTACTTCTTATGCAGCTTCTTACACGTTTTACTTTTGTTGTACGAAGAGGTTTTTAGTACATGGAAGGATTTCTCTTGGTGTAGTTTTCAAATCCATTTCCTTTTCTCAGGTAGTGAACGTCAATCAAAAACTGGTGCAACCGGTGACCGATTAAAGGAAGCGACTAAAATCAATCTGAGTTTGTCTGCGTTGGGAAACGTGATTAGTTCGCTGGTTGACGGGCATTCGAGTCATATCCCATACCGAGACTCAAAACTGACGAGACTGCTGCAGGATTCTTTAGGTACCTCCTAGTTCTTTGTACACTGCCTTGATATGTAATTTGTGACTATCCTACAGGTACAGCTCTTCTAGTCTGGGGCTCTGAGTTTGCGTGTCTTCACGACCTTGGCTACGTGGTCCACCTCTGTCGGGAACCTTGTAATCAAATACCCACATCTACTACCAAAAATCAAGGTGGTAACACAAAAACGATGATGGTTGCGAATTGTGGTCCTGCTGACTACAACTATGAAGAGACGCTCTCAACCCTTCGTTACGCTTATCGGGCGAAGAGCATCAAGAACAAGCCGAAAATCAACGAAGACCCGAAGGATGCGATGATTAAGGCTCTTTGTGCGAAGTGTTGGAATAAATTTCTTTCACTTCAGTACTTACTAGACGTCCAATGATGTAGTGATTAAAACCTAATCCAGGACGAGGAGGACGAGCATAAATACGCAGTAGATTGAGTAAAAGAATCTCGATCACCTACTCACCTATACAACACTTGAGAGTCCTACCTCCATTTCATCCCACTCCTACTGCACTGTCTAACACCCTCCGTGAGTTTCAGGATGAAATTAAGAAATTGAAGGAGATGCTGATGGCGAACTCTGCCCAAGTACAACAGCAGATGGCGTCAGGAAATATAGGGCCAGGAGGCGTAGTAACGATCGAAAAGGAGGTGGTCAAAGAGGTTGTGAAAGAGGTATTGATGATACAAATTTTAAACAGTTGGACTTCTTCCTTTTTATGAATGTAATTTTGTTTCCTGTTAGACGTGCTCCACCGGTATTAAACACAACTTTGCAAACCCGTCTAAGAACGAGGACTGGGTAGATCATCATCATCGTCATGCTTCAGCTTCATCCTGTTTGCATAATGAATAACTTGGCAAATCAATGGGAAACCAGTTGCATTTTTTACATTTCCTTCAAGTTCAATCTATGATCATCATCTTCACCATCTCCACCGTCTCATGATACTACATCCATACATGTTATACTAGGTAAACAACGAGAACCTGGAAGCGATCGAGGAGCAACTAAGGATAGATAATGAGCGAGCACGCGACCAGATGGACGCGGAGAAACGGGCTGTGGCGGAAGCCAGAGAAATGGCAGAAGCTGAGAGGAAACAGGTCTTGACCGAGCTCCAACAAAAAGAAGATGCAGTCCGAAAAGCCCAGAAAGTTAGGGCTCCCGCTAATCCATAGAGTACTGTGTGGCTGGTGGATCGATCCCTTAGAAGTATCTGCTTAAAAAGCTTAGAGGAATACGACAGAACGAGCCTCCTCTATTCTTCACTGATAGCATTAAGGGCGGGACAACCACATGCATACTGTACAGGGATCATGGATTGGCGGTGGCTCTAAGGAAGACCAAGAGGTGATGCTGCAGAAA
Source organism: Amoebophrya sp. A25 (assembly GCA_905178165.1). Classification (NCBI taxonomy): domain Eukaryota; class Dinophyceae; order Syndiniales; family Amoebophryaceae; genus Amoebophrya; species Amoebophrya sp. A25. The sequence goes on from CAJINU010000063.1 coordinate 287,691, forward strand.
CTGAAATTCATGGGAGACAAAATGCTTCAGGGACACGCCGTCATCGAAAAAGCCATGGTGCAGGAGAAGGAACTGCGAAGGGCGAAACAAGAAGAAACAGAAAGAAGAGAGGCAGAATTAAGGGCGAGAGAAGCAGCACAGGCGGAATTAGAAGCGAAGGAGATTCTCCAACAGCAGTACGACTCCCAGGAAGAACAGGCGAATAAGTTGACGAAAAAATTGGAAACCCTCTGGCAGAAATACCAGAAAACTAGACATTAAGGTGGCTTCTACCGTTGGTTGTCGTTCTTCCTGTTGGAGGTTGATTGTTCTTCCTGCCTCAACACCATGACCATCCCTGATGGCTAGCATCTTTTTCAAATGGAAAAAGAAACCAGCAGGTAGGATGCTGCAACAAGGGATGCAAACACAGTAAGTAGTTCTAAAGCCGGGAAATCGAAGATGTCACACACGAGTTCCAAAATGACAAAGAGGATATGATGAACACTGTTCGGCAGCTCTATAAAGAGTTGGAATACAAGAAATTGGTGCTAGAAAACTTCGTCCCCCATGAAGAACAACAGCGCGTCGCAGATAACTGTGTCTGGCGAGAAGACGACGACGAATGGGTCATGGGCGCAGACGACCATGGCGAAGATGTCAAGAGGAGGATATTGGCAGAAATGTTATGCTCGGCCTTGGAGATCCACTTACTTGTGATTTTGATTCATCTGTGTTCTTCATCTCCTCGTCTATTCGTTGTATGAATAGGAATAGGAGTAGGACGATCGATGAATAGTCCTCTGTTATCAATCAATCGTCAGAAAGATACAGCGTTTTTTATTGGTCCAATCCTAATCGTAATATGATAGGTCTATAGATTCGTTGATAGTCTTACTATTACCTCGTTTGGGGCACTGGCTGCTAAGCTTTGCCTGCATTGCAAGGGTCACCGTGATCATCTAACCACTTACTGGAATTTGATTCTGTGTTCTGCACAATTTCATTCACATTCATCCTCTTTTTCATCTAGTAGTTCATCATGATTCTTGTGCTTGACAAGGTATCTATATTAGGTGCAAGTAGTCACTAAAGAGCATCCTCACACACGACTTGCTCTAACACTCCGACGACCCGATAGTTGTGTTGGCGCTCCCAGACCTCTGTGCGAGTACGCGCTTCTCAAGATGGCAGATAGCGATCCCCGCTTTCGACATGACAACCTACTCTTAACCGACCTAGAGATGCCAGAGCGACAAACCTGTGACTACGACGACGTGAGCCCATCTCATGACCCTAAGGTCGAGAAGTTTTTGACTTTGGCCTTTGCAGATGAAGATTTTGAGGCAGTGACCACATTTGGAGGCGACCAGATAGGGTCTAGTGGGGAGGTGCAAGGGTTTAAGGGAGATAATCAACAATTTCCACAACAGTTTCCACAGGCGAGGGGATTAGTTGCATCTCGGGGGTGAGCAAGAGTGGCGTCTAGGGGGTCTAGACAAACTGCTTAGTTGTAAGTAATACTTCTAGGGGTGGGTTCAACGTTTCCAATTCCATTTGACGAGTTCATGTTAATGTTTTCCAATTTCCATTACTGTATTTGATGAGAACCACCTATTTGGTGATTGCTTATGAGTTCTTTTGTCCACAAATTTTTGTGCTGGCTTCAACCGATATTAATACCAATGGTTTGACTCAGATAGAGAGAGTGACCTCAAATGAGTACTTTTTGGGGATCTTTGTGATTTTGTTTTTGCGCATCTTCTCCACATAGAAGTAGACCACGCTAGTTTTCAGTGCTGCAGCGCGCGAAAAGGTATTCGCAAAGGAAAACGTGTTCCAGCAGCGAGCATGAGAGAGATTACATGTGAAGCTACAGAAGTTGTCAAATTCATGTCCCCCCGCACTACAAATTTAGAATTTGCATTGCGAGAGAATAATCGGATTTTTCCGGCTCTTGATTAACTTTAGCTCACCAACTGCACTATTTTTCTTTTCATCCGAAAACAAGGTGTCGTGTAAATAATAACATAATCTCACAGCAAGCATTAGCATAGAAGTGAACATCTTCAACTCAGCCGCGAAAAAATGGATCCACGACCTCCAGGCGGCGACCCTGAGTCGCCGCCTCCTCCCGGACGGTCTCCGCAGCAGAATGGCGTTGAAAACAACAAGATGGCAGTCTCGCAAATGTCTATGCAAGACTCGCAAGCATGGACAGACCGAGAATACGAGATCAAGATAGCAACGAGACGCCGTCAAGATGAGCTGCATGGTGCTGAAGGTGGAGGTGCTGAAGCTGGAGGCGCGGTAGTGGAAACGAGACAGCCTTCATATCCTACAATGGTAGAGGGCGATCCAGGACTAATGAGGAGGAGGCAGGAAGATGGGGATTACCTCGGATCTACTATGTATGGTGTGATTTGATCTTGCTTATTAACTGCATCGAAGAATAAGAATTCGATATCGACCGCTGTTGTTGTAGAAAAAATGTTGAGATGCGTTCTTGTATTTTTACACAGTCAGAGTGTAGTGACTCCTGTAGCAAGAATCACTCCCCTTGGTCTCAACAAAGTCCAGCATTTAATCATGCGTCCTTCATACCCCCGCACATCCTCACGCAAGAACGAGAGGTGGGGACAGCAGTGGAGACGATGCTAATGTGCCAGAGGTGGTACCACGAGAGGGGCATTTTATGATAGACAGCCACTCCCAAGAGCAGTACTACGACAACAGCCCAAAGATGATCCGCTACGACGATGAGCATAGTGGAGCCGAAGGAAGAGAAGAACACGACTTTGGAGTTACGGCTCAAATATGAAATAACCGAGTCGCTTGTGTATGCCAAGCACCATCTTGAGCCAAGAGCCCCTTTTTTAACAAGGGAAAAAGGTGACGAAGATGCTCAGGGAAGGAGTGGATTGATGGATGTTCTAATGGAGGAATGTACAGCGATCATGGTGGCTATCACGATGACGACGATCCCACAAACAGATATGTCGACTACGAATACGACGACGAGCATGTTGATGATGATCATTACAGAGGAGACCACCACGACAGTTACGGAGGATATCCACCCTATGGAGGTGACTACGGGGATGATCGTAGATACAACAATGATCGTGGAGCACCAGGAGAAGTTTTGGACCACCATTCGTCCTACTCGTCTGATGAGGCAGAGGCGCACTTTTGGGGTGACCGTGATCACGACCCGAGTCGTGCTGGTGGTGGACGTAGAGGAGCAGGACCAGGAGGCTCTCGGAGTACCAATATGCAACAAGTGGGCGGAGACGACCAGGATGATGACGGATTTCCACGTGCTCGTGAAGTCCATTCACCAAATTCACCTCTCAACAATAGAGGATTTGGTGGAGAGCAATTACCTAGAAGACCAGGTCTGCAGAGTGGGAGAAATTTTACATCGGGTGGATCGTCGAGTTCTACAGCGCCAGCTGTAGCAAGCGGTGTTTTTCGGGATCAGCTAATGAGACAGGACTGGGGAAGCTCGCTGGGACAAATGACGGATAGTTTTTCTTATGCGAAGACTGACACACGACTTCAAGTTCATCCCACATGTTGTTGTACTAGGTAGATTTATGACGCCGAACAACCCAAGGGGGATAGAACATCCTCTTCCACTGGTACTACAACATTGAGATTCACTGTTCTTGATAGTTGCCTAGTAGAACAAGCTGTAGCTCCTGTCACCGTACCCTCACATGATCACGACCTTTAATTTGCTCAATTCTCGAGTCGTGCTCGTGACCAGTTGAGCGCTTATTGGTGGAACAACGATGGTGGCGGTGGAGGATCACTTGCCGATAGTTACCTTTTCAACGGTATGTCAAGTAGTAGCCGCGGACTAGCGGGTACTGGTGGTAGAGTCGGTGGACCTGGTGGAGGTGCCGGAGGCCCTTCTGGAGGAAGCACCAGATCTGTCTATCCAGCGTCATTGCAGAATCCTATGCTCCTAGGAGTTGGTGGCCCAGACTATGACGGAGACGAGGAGTACAGCGCTGTGACGAATGTAGACGAGTTTCTTGGGCATTTGTATTTACGGCTTTTGCATTTTCAAATAAGATATGGAGAACAAAAATCGTTCATTCCTAACATCGACGACATGATGTTGCAGCAGTAGATGCGCCCGATAGAAGGCTCTGCTCTAACTTCTAATCTCCAAATACTACGAAGCGAAGGGACTTCACGGACGCGTCGCGGATCATCTAGGCCACGTGATCGCCCTTTCGTTTACCATCGGTTTTTCGTTCGTCCTAGTATTCTACATTGACTGGCAGGCGATCTTCAGCTGTCGATCAGAAGCTACTTGTGCAGACGTTCAGTTTTTCTACGAGAAACCCTTCGACAATCTCAGCTTCTTTGGCCTCATATCCCTCTTCTACTTTATGCTGGCGGGCGTATACCTGGTGTACAACGTTTTCAAGTGTCTGGAGGATTTGAAGCACGCGTTGGAAGCGAATGCGTACTGCTTAGTTACAGTTTACTAGTAGGAAACTCTACGGGAGTACGATACTGACCACCTAGATCATCATCATGGATTACAACTCTTCAATCTTTTTATCTGAAAACCCTCAAGCGCTTCTAAGTAATCTTGATTATAGACTCACTTTGTGTTTGTACAACAGGTTCTACAAGGACAAGCTGGGCATCCCCTCTGATGACGTCTTAGCCTGTATGTCCTGGGCCGAAATTATAGATCGGATTCTCGTAGAGCAGCGTCGATCGCCCTTCGTTGTGAAGCAAGACGAATTGACCGCTCTGCAAGTCACGAACATGATCATGCGCGAAGAAAATCTCATCATCGGCTTGGTGAATCTCGGCCACATCACGAACCATTTGCCCCCATGGCTTCCAGTCAGAATATTCTATTCGAAGAGTGTCATGTTCGCTTTCAGGAACATCGTGTACAAGACCTTCTTTGATCATCGGTCCAAAGTGGACCCAGGAAGTTTGAAACCGGAAATCTTGTGCAACCACTTTCGGATCATAGGCCTCTTCGCGCTCATAGGTCTGGGACCGATCTGCGTTTTTGTTTTTCTCTACTTCTTCATGCGCCATGCAGAAGACTTTCGGTCACATCGAAACAGTCCCTTGGAACGACAATGGACCGGCTACGCAGAATGGTTCTTTCGCGAATACAATGAACTTTATGAAGGTCGTGTGGTGAGCTTTTGTACTTGACGAGACCTTTTGTACTTGACGCAAAAAAAAAAAAAATTCCCTGCCCACGGACAGCACTATCAAAGAAGGCACTAATATCAGAGACGAATTTGCTCTTCTCCACATGACGTTTCCCTAATGCCTATCACACTCCTTCTCTAATGCCTATCACACTCCTTCAAGCAGCGGATGGAGCTGTCAAAGAAGGGTGCGAACGACATAGTGGATAGGAACGAGATCGTCGCCAACACACCTATAGCAGACGGTGCTAGAAAATGCGTCAAGTACGTCAGTGGATCGTTGCTTGTAAGGCTTGATGATGTAGTTGTATCTATCTTTGTTGTATCGTTCAAAAAAGGAGCGTGCTCGTGGGGGATAAAAAAGTACAGCAGAAACACACTTGATGTTTACATGCTGTTTGTGAAGATTCTTCTAGTTCTGCTCTACGGGTCTTTTTCTCTTTTCTTCTCTAACACCCGGCGTCCTCCTCATCGTAGCCGTTTTCGACGATGCACCTTTGCTCTTCCTCAAGATTGGTGGCAAGAATCTACTTTGGTATCTCGCCTTGTTGGGTTTCATCGTCACCCTTTCGGACACAAGTTCGAAGAAAAAACGATACACTGGCAGTCCCTACGAGGGACACAGTAGCGCAACACTCTATATGGAAAAGGTGATTCTGGAGTTCGCGAAGTGCACACACTACATCCCAGCTAGTTGGAGACAACACGTTTTCGCAGATAATCCGAATAGACGGCTGACAGGGACACAGAGGTTGAACCTTCACGAGAAGTATCGGATTGTGGAAGCGTTTGGTACAACATGTTGTTACCACTACTAACTAGTAATTCGACGCGGTTTTTACCAGGAGCTTGAGCTAGTACTAAGTCTAGAAACTGCTGCCTTTGGCTTTGCTCATCAAAATCACAAACAACTTAAAACCTAGTATTTATCTTGTCACCTACAGCTCGCTCACGCGACGAACTGCAGACCAATTTCTATGTTCCACGCATTCAGCAGATGGTTGAAGAGATCTATGGCCTGCTCGTCACTCCCATTTTGCTGCTCGTCTATCTGCCAGCTGCCTCTATCGACATCTGCAATTTCCTTCGGAATACTCTGTATGAAAGCGAAAACCTGGGAGATTGGTGCAGTCTAGGCTGTTTCGAATTGGACAAGACGGATCCAAGACTAAGCAGAGACGGAAAAATCGAGAAGAGTGCACTCAGCTTTGCTTTCATGTACTCCTTCTATCATTGAAAGCATCTATCACAACTATGTATATAATTCCACGTTGACATCTTCTTTACAACTGGAACTACCTAGTTGTACCTTTCGTTTTTTCAGCTGCAGCTAACTACAACTACAAGTACAACTTCGAACCTTTTCAAAAAGACAACGATCCACTTCCAGAGGAACGCCGAACATCATCGATCAGGTACCGCAACACACCAAGCCACGATGAAACTCTTACTGGCGGGCTTGTTGGGGGCGGCGATGACGGAGGTGAAATCATGGAATTGACGGAGATGAGTACAACAGCGTCAAAGAGGCCAAACAAGGCAAAGCAAGATGCAAGAGTAGAAAGACAAGAAGAACCTGCAGAGGTCGCATCGTCCTCTAGTCGAAGCAAGAAGACCACAGGAGCAGCAGGTGGTAAGTCGTCTCCTGGAGGACGAGGCGCCGACGAGAGCAGTGATGACCAGGTCCCTACAACGGCAACTTCAACCACAATGGGTGCAGGAGCAGTAGAGCCAACATCTGTCACCACAGGGACAGCAGGAGCTGCGACTACTTCTTCTAGCCGTTCTTCTGCGCGTCGTGGCGACGTCTTGGACCTCGGAATAAAGGCACAACAAGCCTGGGGCTACCCGATGCATGTTCTCCGCTTGTGTCACGAGGTGGAGCACATCGCGAAGCAGAGGCTTGACGATTACAACTACCTTCCCACAGCTTTGACAGAACTAGGAGAACGCTTCGTCATGCGACAATCGAATGGACAGTATCGGATGCTTTCACCCGCTCAACCGCTGGACTTCGATCGACCGATCCATTTCGACTCTGCGCACTACTTCTGGCTGGAAGTCTACTTGAGGGAAAGAGAAGAACGCAGAAGATATCAGCGGGAAGAAGACTTATGAATATGATAAAAACGGGTTGTAGTTCAACAAGGCGGAAATGGAAAAATAAATTCCTGATAACTTATCTCATAGATGCTGACGGGAACAAGACGGGAAAAATAATTCGTGATAACTCGTCTCATAGATGCAGCTGACAGTGGCACTGAGTCCTTGTATTGACAAGAATGAAGAGCTGCAGCCTTTGCTATTGCTTTTCTCCCTGATTACTTGACTAGAATCCCCTTTTTCTCCCCTTTTTCTCCCCTTTTCTCTTTCATACCACGATGGGGGGTACTATAGTCGCCCTCCTGGTGCCATGTCTCTTGGTGGTGAAGACACAGCTGGAGGTGGGCCTCATATCGCATCTAGTGGCTCATACGATCGCGAAGGTCGTGACATCCGCACACAGTACACCTACAGATACGCTTCTTCCGCGACATACCATCCGCCAGTGATGCCATTCGGTCGCAATAGTGAACAGGTGAGTGGCGGAAATGGTTCTTACTATCGTTATGGTCCGGGAGAACAAGATGAAGGTGGGGAGATGCAAGATCAGGCCGGGCCAGGTGTGCAGAGAGGGCTTGCGCCGACGAACATGCAGCAAGCATGTAGTGTGATGTAGTAGAAGGAGTCTCTGCTAGCCCTCTCAAGATGGGGTTTTCTCGCTAGCGATTTTTTGCGTTTTTTTCGACAATCCGTGGTGTTAGCCACGACGAAGATTTGACTTTTTCTGGAAGGCAGATGAACGCTAGTTTTTAACTGGAGTTTTCGATTTACTTACCATTCTTCACAAAATGTTTGAATTTTTCGCACTGTATCTGTTGGGAAACCTTCATCCAAGCAAAACTCCATATCAAGACTCTTTTGCGATCATTGCGCTTGGACTTACTTACGCATTTTTAGGTGAAATGGGACTTGACAGAGAGTGTAAAAGAGGTGTAGGTTATCGATGTAAGTAGCCGCAGACGAGGACGTGTAGGTGTAGTGAAGTCGATAGCGATTTTTTCATTTGATAAGCTCGGAACTGTTCCATCCAAGACGAAAACAAAGCGGATGAATAACGAAGTAGAGTCATTGAGCCACTTCTGCCACATAAGAAAAGAACACCATGTCCTCTGTTCTACTCCGACAAGGATCGGCTTCGAGCGGCGCAAGTTCTAGCACCGGTGGACGCTTTCGGACTCGCATCGCTGTGGACGCAGATCATGGCACTAGTCAATATGGCTTTGCGCCCGGAGACCCAAGCGGCGGTGCAGAAGACAACTACAAGCACGAAAGGAGAGATGAATCGATTTTTCACTACGTCGTTAACTTTACTGGTGTTGTAAAGACTGATCTCTTTTTTGGACCTGGACGTGGAGGGAGTCATGAGGAGGGAGAGGAACGGGCTCCAGGGAAAGATGCCGAGCTTGATTCAAGAAGCGCTTCAGATATAGAGAGAACAACAACGCAAGGACGAGGGAGAGCAGGGCGCGCTGACGACCAAGACCGGCACAACAGGAACAACTACAGCAATCCTGGTAGGAACAACAAAGGAGCACAAGACTATACCAGTGCTAGCAGAGGGAACCGCGATCTTCTTCAGGAAATGAAGAGCAAGAATGCTTCGAAGCACGATCCTTGGTTATTCACTATCAAATTGAACATCTTGGCTCAACATCCAAACCAAACCAAGAACGAACAAAGCGTAGTGAAAATTGAAGCTGTACGACTAGAGAAGGACACGGATACGAAAACGAAAGAAGTCGCACTTCTATCTTTTGCCGAAGAACAACCTCCATCTTCACGAGGACCCCTGATTTTGCGAGCAGCCTTACCTTGGTCAAGAATTTGTACCAAATTTGGATTATCGAGTATGTCCAAGAGCCCCAGCGATTTCGTACAGCAGGATTTAGATGGCATTTTACAGCGTCTTGTGGATACTGCACGTATTGTCAGAAAAAACAAACTACGTACAACTGTGGCCACTTTAAGCAAACAACAAACGGCCACCACCTCGAAATCCAGTACTAGTACAGGCCTACAACCAGCAGGAGAAGCTGTCCTTGAATCGGTGGATGGCCACCAGCAAGTAGCGTCTTCAACATCGCCCACACTCGACACTACAACGGCGCGCGTAAATAACTACATCGCGCTTTCACATGCTGCACGATCCAAGAAGTCCCAAAGCAGAGGCTTCAGCACCAGCACCGCTGGTTCCTCAGGTGTGGGAAAGGCCGCAAGGAGCCAGCATCTTCAAAATCTTGAGAGTGCGAAGAACAGCGCTGTTGGCGAGCAGGTGGCCGCAGGTATGAGTACAAATTTGGGTGGTGGAGGAGACCACCAGAGTGACGAACTTACGGCTGCAGGAATTTCGTCTTTTAGCGGAAACGATTTTTGGAGATTGAAATTTTTCGCAAAGAAACCAAAGAACACTGTTGAAACGTCCGCCGCGGGTCAAGATCATCTCACGAGCGACGACACTGACACGGAGAATAGACCACTTAAGGCTGCCTGGCTTGTAGATCAGTAGACTCGACCGCTTGATTGATCATCAGCAAGACAAGATGAGTACTTACTTTTTATGTTGGTTGTACGACCCCTACGACCTACGTAGTACACCTATCCAGACATCAACTCATGTCTTCACATCTCTAAGGAACCCAAGCAGCCTTGGCACAAGCGTGTGCCTTACAGAAATTGCGGTTGGATGCTACCTCAGCGAGAACGTATGCGCAGAGAGAACAGGTTTAGATGGCTCGAAGATAATCGCCTGGAAGCGGCTGAGCTGAAGTGTGAGGAACGTAAGAAACGTGACATTGCATTTGCAAAGAAACTTCGTCGAAGTTCGACAGGAGGAAGTAAAAAAAATACTAGAGCGGAATAGGAGTTGCTGGTAGTAAGTTGCAGTAGATGAACATGATGTGCGCATCAAGTATGATGTGATTGTGAAGGAAAGGTTGCACGAAGAGCAGTCTTTCAATGACGACGCTTGTAATTGTTTCATGCAAACCAGAAGGACTGAAATGCCTACAACAGTTCGTTCCTGCACCACGAAAAAAAGAGTAAAGGGATGTTGTGACTGTGCGCTCCGATCTTGTGGTGTCCTCCTGCAGTCCAGCTCCTTGAAATTAGTTATTCGTCTGCGCAGAATTGTAGAAAGAACGCAAGGGCAGGAAGACATCAATAAAGAAGCACGATTTCGGATTCGAAGAAAGAAAGAAAATTAACAAGTTGATGATAGTCGTGATTGAAGAACCGACGTGTTGACAGACGAGCCATTGAGTGAGTACAGAACTCTCAGCACCTCCGCTTACCCACCAAGAATGGCATCTCCCGGCTCCCCGACTTCTCCGACGAACGCTCATCGGGTGAAGCCGAGCATCAGGCCCGGTCGGTTGCTGATCGCTGCAAAAGCAGATGAGGTGAGTATCTCGCCGAGCGCCGGTGCTGGAAATGGAAGCCACAGTCCGAGTAGGGTTGGAGAGCATGCAGCCATTGGAGGTTCACCAGTCTCTCCACAAGGCGCAGCACAGCCGCGTTTACGGGAACCGCAGCAACCTTCTGGCTCATCAGGATTGCGAATAAAGGATGAGGGTAGCATTTTCTTGCCACAATTGTCACCAGGCACTTCGTATACAGGAGCAATAGGAAGCATAGGCCCTTCATCTCCAGGCCAGGTCGGCTCAGACCCCGCAAACGGTCCTGAGCAACCTGGAATCAGAAACTATTCCGTTAGCAGTACTGGCAGTAGTGGAATTTCGCACTCCACTATGACGAGCGCAAACAGAGTGGCAGCTGCCAGGAACATAGCACGTGTGTCGCCACCGCCAAATTCAGGGATAAACCCGACGACTGGCACGATAGGAATTGCAGGAAGCTTGATGAGGAGCCCTGATCGTAGTGGAGGGACTTATATTATAGGTAGTTCTGCTCAATTTCCCGGAGGTAGTTCTTCAACTCATCGCAGTCCCTTGCAGCAGATACAATCGGGAACAATGTTGATGAACAGTCAGATGCAGCATTTATCCTCTCCTTCAGCGATAGGAGGACCGAGGAGTCGATCGCCTAGCGCAGTTTCTTCTGCCTATTCCAGTGGTACAACAGGCGTTGGAGGAGGAACGACACTGTTGGAAAGATCACCTGGAGCAAGTGTGAAGCCGCAGTCAGGGTCGATTTCCTCAGCTGCGAGCGAGACCTCGGGAAAACACACGGTAAAAAAGCCGCCCGACAAGCCGAGAGGCCTGCTGGGAGGTGGTACTTACTTGGAATAGAGGACCAGCACTTGTTGCACTTCATCTCCTTTACACCTGTTTGATGTTACCAAGAAATCTTCAACTACAGGAGTCGGTCCAGCAACAGGAGCTTCGACTACTTCCGTGACGTCACCCTCACGTGGTCGCTCGTTGCTCTCGACTTCGACCCTCGATGGACCGACGAGGGGTCCGTTCTTCGGCATGGGCAGTAACCTATTCGGCGACAATTCTGCTGCGTCCGCAGACGACGACACGAGTTCAGTTGGATCCTCGCAGAATTCCACGTATTCAGCTTCCAGCCTCGGTTCACCTGGAGGAGGCTTCTCCGGGTCTAGACAATCTTCCACCAGTTCGCAGTCTCAGGGTTCGGACAATAAGAAGCGGAAGCGGTCTTCTCGCTCTCTGCACATCGGGTTTGAAGACCGAGGTCGCTGCAGTATTGATATCGAGACTGGAGGGAGCGCGCGAGACGCAACGGGACTCTGGGTGATGAAGGACTTCGCGGAACTGTTCTCATTTGGTGGCAAGCATCCGCCGACCACATCTTCGCACCACAGTACGCGGTCGTCCTCACAGTCGCATGCAGCCGGAAGCGGGGCGCAGTCGTCGAACTACTTAAACAGTTCTTTGATGACAACACAATCAACACAGGCGCAAGGTCATCTTCTAGGTGAGCAGAGAGAAAGCATTCTGAGCAGTAGAAGTTCCAGCACGAACTGCGACCGCGGTCCTCATGGTAGTACGAGCACTCCTGGGGATAGTAAGAAGCATTCCGAAACAACGACGTGTGATGGCACGATGACGGTTCGGTCGGCTCCAGGCAACGCTAAAGCAGGCGGAACCGCGGCAAGTGTAGCCAGTGGAGTGACAGGGACATCCATTGGTGGGGCGACGAATTCCTTGGCAGGTATAGGCGGCACTAAAGGCGATTCCTCTAGTGCTAGAGGTGGAGCAAACAATCCTAACGGAGGACACTCTTCAACAGAGGTAGGTCCGATTCTGCAATGTGTAAAGCTCTATGGCCTCGAAAAGCCAACCAAGTTGCAGGCGCACACTATTCCAGCGATTGCACAAGTGATGAAAAGCGGTCACCATCAAGGGCAGAAAAGCTGCGTAGTAGTCCAAGGTCCAAAAGGATCTGGGAAAACCGCTGGATTAGCACTTGCTGTAGCGGCTGGAGTTGATCTGCGCATCAAGCATTGTCAAGCGCTGGTTTTGTGCATGTCCAAGACCCGAGACTTTGACAAGTTCTTCAACATTTTCACTCTGTTTCATCCAGTCAAATTGTTGTCGTTGATGGGCGGCGGTACTACTGGAGCAGGTTGTACAACATCGGGGATTGGAACTTCGTCAGGAGGAACTGCCGTCGTACCAGACCAACACTCTGCGCAGCCTGGAGGGAGTGGCACATCTCCAGGACTGGCAAGTGTGGGAACAAATAACCCGGGTAGTAGCGTTGTACCTACAAATTCTAATACTTCTATAGCACCAGCAGGAGGAGCACCGGACAGCGTCCCTCCTTTTTTAGCGGGAGAAACGCCAATGCCAATGGTTGGCTTCCAAGGTCCGGAGATAGAGGAATTGCAGTTCAAAGCACAACACAGTGTCAGAGATGCAGAGTCATGTTCCGTGCTGGGAGGGCCTAGTAGTCCGACGCCAGCACCTGTGAATATTGCAGGAATGACTCCTGCAACACCTTCAGCCACAGGAGTCCCAACGTCGCTAGACACGACTGCGTGGAATGCCAGTGCTGGCGCCAGTAACAGAGAGCTGGCTAGTACAACCGCAATCGGGCCGATCACACCGCTAAACGCGCAGGTCATTTGCGGTCGCCCTGGGCAAGTGTTAGATCTGCTGAATAAACACGATATTTGTCTCGATTACGTTAGCGTCCTCGTGCTCGACGACGCCCAAGACTTGGTGCTCGAGGAGACGTCGAAAGAAATTCTTCGTACTAATGAAATTTTTTTCGTGAAGATGTTAGCTAACGAACCAATCTACTTCTACATCATCATTTTCCAATTGGAGCAATTGCAAATGAGTCACGCATTGCCATAGTTTGGCACTCACCTCGCATCTACCACCACTTGCAGCACCAAGCAGCGACAGTGGTACACCCAGCACTGGTTCTGAGATGGACCAGGTAATTCAAGTTTCGCATATAGTCGAATGCCGCCTTTTAGCCGGCAAACTGCGGTACGTACTCCTATCCCGCATGATGGCGTCGACCGAAACACCCGGATCGAGGAAAGTTCTCAGATTACTAAAATCCAGCGTGATGAAGAAGAAAAACCTCTTCTCGGTGATGCCCGATCTGCCGACCAAGTTGCGACCAAACGTGAAGCATTACGTGGTAGAAGCGCCAAGAGAAAAGTGGCTGAAAATCCTGAAAGCTCTGGTGACCTCCTTGATGTTTCCGAAAGCGATCATCTTCTGTGATGACAAGAAACGGGTAGAGCAATACCCAGCACAGATGAAGGCGCTGGGATTGAGCGCAAGCATCAACCTTGGATCGCGACAAGACTCTATCGCAAATATGCCGAAAAGAATGCAGGCGATTCAGGTCTAATTAGTAGTATATTTGGTAATCCTTCCGCTGTTTTCCTTTTTGGGTTCTTTCAATCCATTATAATTCACCGCTGCTGCGTCGCGGGTCCGATCGTCTTTGGGGGCGGTACGGCTGGCGGGGCTGGCCCATCTTCCGAAGTGGATGGCTTGTGGACATATAGGCGGCCGCATCGACTTCGGCGAGAGTCGCGCCGGCTGGACGGGTAACGCCCGCAAGATATTGAAGAGCGCCGCGCACCTTTGTGGCTCTGATGCGGTCTGTCTCGGAGGCAAGGGTCTGGCTTGAGCTGAAGGCGCTACGGTGGTGCCGCTGAGTGCAGTGCGAAGCCCTCGGGGCTACCCTAGTGCCAGCGGGAAGGTGTGCCCGCGCCGTTTTCTCAAGCGAGCACATGGAACACCCCGCGAGCAGGATGTCGCTTCATATTGAGGGGCTGGCTGAAGGAGTGTGCCGAGGGACAAAAAGGGAAAGCGCGCGCACCACATTCGCGCACTTTTGGACGGGAGCCAAAAGACGACAAAAGCCAGGCAGTGGGCGGCTTGCCTGGGGAGCGCGGGGCGACATAGTTAGAGGGCCGCCAGAGGCCCCGCTGGCTCAATAGCTGGGCGCAGTAGGTCGCGAGCTCGCACACTTTTGGACTGCGCTGCGCTGTTGCTGGATGTTCGCGCAGTTGTGTACTTGTGTGAAAACTCTCGGGCGCCAACGATGTCGGACAAAATTGCCGAAATTGAAGCCCAGGCATCCCCCGGCCGTCGCAGCTATGGGGCTGCTCGTCGGCGAGGATGGGCCGCCCCGCTCCGCGGGAAGTGTCTGGGGGGCCGCACTCTGCCGCGGAACATGGAGCATTTTGGGGAAATTTATCGGCAGAGGTGGTAGCTTATATGTAGATATAGACTGCGCTGGCGAGTCGCAAGTGCCGCCGATCAGCAACACAGCTCCACCGGCAGTGCTGTCATCGCCGCCAGTTGCTGAACGGCCGCACATATGATATCGGCACCGGCGCCGCATTCGGCGCGGCCAGTATCCGACGGAAATGCAACTTGCAACGCTGCCGCTCCGAGTGCTGCGCGACCCATGTATGTTGAGCACTGGCAGTAACGGCTCGAGCGAGAGCTCACCGGTACCGTCGCCCCCTGAAGTATCTCACCAAGCTAACGCAGCCTGATTGAGGGCAGCAGCAAAGCGTATGAATACGAGTGAACCGCGCCGACGTCGTGACGCTGCCGACTACTGCACCCCCTCCAAGGGCATGCCGCTTGGCGTGCGTTCTTCGCTTTATTTACCAACTCGCATGAAGTTCGAAGAGCAGCAGCCGGCGCCTTGGCTTGCGCTCCTTATGCCTCCGGTTGATGTGTTGGAATCGAGCAGCCGGCTCATGCTCCAAGATTTCCGGGCGGCACTCCTTGCAGTTGACTCGAAAGGCGCAAGCTTTTCCCTTGGGAGGCGTGCGAAGTCTGAGGCGGGACCCCAGTCGACCCCGCCCAACTTATCCAACTTCCTTCACCGGGGGGAACAATTGCGGCGGCCACGCTGTCCCTAGCGGTGGCAAGGGTGTGCGTCGCTAAGTAATTCAGTGCCACTGATTATGGCTCTGCGTTATCACTTTGCAGATGAGACCTAATTCTAAGCAATTACTTGCGATGGGGTTTTTCTTACGCCATAGCGAGTCTATGCGCGAGCAAGATGGCCAGCCATGGCGCCCCATGCTGACTACCAAGCGGCGCCATCGATGGCGTCGGTTTCTTTAGCTGGGTCGCCATGGTTCGACCGCCAGGACGGACGGGGCGCCATCGCTTCGCGGCTTTCGGCCAGGTCATCGCGTGGCAAAGGCAATCGCTGAGGAATGAGACCAGAGAGACCAAGCGCGGCACTTTGCTAGGGTTCCGAGTGCGTGAGTAGCTGCGCCGCCCTCTCTTGACGCACTCGAGCTCTAGCCTGGAAGGCTCGCGCAAATCAGAGGCCGCGGCTCATGCGGCTACTGCGGTTGCTCTTCGTTGGGGTTGTCTACTTCTGCGGCTTGTTCAGTCTGCTCCCCCATATTTTTCTCGACTGCTTTTGTGTTCGCTAAGTCTCGTGCCCGCAGCTCGCTTAGCAGCAGCTTTCGCTGCCCGGCCGCTCGCTCGGGGGAAAGCTTCTCGGAGTAGTATGCAACTGCAACCGCCTCCGCGTAAATTTTAGACAAAGAACGCTGCGCCTTGGCGGAAAAACTGGCAAGGCCCCCTGGTGCCACTAACGGGTGAGCCCGTAAACGAGCAGCGAACCGCCGACATGAGATTCCAGGCGCTCGCAGCACTGACTTGCGGGCCATCTTCTGCGGCCTCTCGTTCAGGCATCTCGGTCAAAATGACGCTCCGTATGATCTTGGGGCCCAAGAATGACGCCAGGGGCAGGGATGTGGCCCCTGCGACTCGGATCTGCGATGCCATCAATAGAGCCGCAGTAGCTGGAATGCCCTCCACGCCAGGTGTCGGGATGCCATTGAAGTGGGCAGGAAGAGCGGGGTACCCACAGCGTGAGACGCTGCCTCGGTGTTATATTATTATGTGTGTTACTCTGGAGGGATGGGCTGTGATTAGGGTGCTGCCTTTTCTTAGCGCGGTAGGAGTGCTCTCGAGTATGAACGTCGGCAATATGATCGTCGCTGCTTGTCGGCTTAGTGAGTTGCCAGCAGCCTTGTATCCGTTAGGTAAGGGACCAAAGCCAGACATTGCCGCCCGCTGCCACTCAGGCGGCTTCGTGACTGCCACGCACGCGCCACGACATATGCAAAGAAGTCTTGCCTCCAGTTCGTTGAGCACGCAGACGCGGCCGCAGGCTTGGTGGGGGTGGGTTGGGCTGGGGGCTTAGCTGGCGTCTTTTTTTTGCGTTTGTCGTAGAAATTTACGTTAATCTTGGGCAGAACCGGCACTAGCACTAGGACCACTAGCAACCGCGTCCACCGCAGGCGCAGCATTTCTTTTCAATGAATATTTGATAGCTGTGATACGTAGGTGATCATGATCAACTTCAACACGGCCTTCCCACTCCTCATCGTTCTTTCTTGTACTCGGCGACGACTCGTGGAGGAAGTATTCATCAGGATGGCGTTAGATATCCAATACGTAACCTGCTCATCTCGACAGGACTTTTCCGGTGGCAAGAATCCGTTCTTGTTTACGGTCTCCGATCCGTCAGTATGTCAAAACGTGACGAGCAGTTGCGTTTTCCACATGGACGTTCCTGCAGAAATGCCATCGATTTACTCACTTCGCCTACTATCCCTGGATCCAACGCCGACGCGAGACGTCGTCTCCATCCTTTTCGTCGAAAAAGCGGACAAACTAACTCAAGAGCTTGCAAAGATATTTCAAATCTCGTTTTTGGATATGCCTTATGAGTTCATTCCATTGTAGTGGAAGCAATTCCAAGTTGATGAAGATTGAAGAACCTGCTCAACCTTCAGTAAAAACAACGGAACCTCCCAACAGAAAAAGTGAAGATCATTATGCTATGACATAGATGAAGCAGTCGCTGTTGGAAAGTATTCCGACCACGAACAAACAGTCGGAATAGAAATTCACTTTTGGCGCATTCGTCCATGAAGATTGTCGCTCACCAGTCATGCAACTTGATACTGATATTTCTGGGATTCAATTGATTCCTTTTTTGTATAATCCGCTATAAAGAACTACTAGAACTACAGCAAGAAGATCTTCTTCAACTTCCGAATTTTGAAGTGTTCACTTTGTTCCTGCGCTTTATCATGGTCGTAAGTGCGCCATGATTGAGAGGTTAATCGCGGCGGTTTGTTTCGGCGCACAAAATGTGGGAGAGAATCTGCGAAGATCCATCTTCCCGATCAAATCTGTTAGGATGAAGATGACTCTGATCATCTTACAGGTGGTTACATCACAGCGACAGGGGAGATGGAGTTTGTTCTTATAATAGAGCAGCGACAGAGTGTATTGTTCGTACTTAACCCTACTGATATCTTTCGCGTTCTTGCTGCAAGAGAGAGTAAGAGTAGAAGCAGCTACATCTATTAGAGATATTAGAGTAAAATTGTTGTAGCATCAGCATAGTTCTTGAGAAGATCAACAAACGAATAAAATGCCGCAGCCAAAGGAGAGCGACTGCGCTTGGCCGTATCCTGTTGGGACCGCTGGTAAGGCGTGGACTGATAAACAGAAGTTAGAGTGGGAATCACGCTGGTCGCCGCAACGTTCTTACAAGGAAGAAGTACTGGGTAAGCTGGATAAGTTCAAGAAATCTGTCCCTAACTTCGACGAACTCTTTGAGGTGGTCAAGTACGGGTTTTTGTCCGTGAATCCAAAGCGCTACCCATTAATGGCTGTGAAACCTCGAGCAGGAACTTTTTGTAAGACGAAGAAGACGGTGCTTTTCACTGGTGGAGTCCACGGCTACGAGACGAGCGGGGTGCAAGGCGCTCTTCTGTTCCTGGAGAAACATGCAGTTGAATACTCGAAGAGATTTAACATCATCTGCGCGCCGTGTGTCAGTCCTTGGGGCTACGAGCATATTCAACGGTGGACCTGGAAAGCGGTCGATCCGAATAGGTCTTTCTCGAGAACAGACCAGACAGTCCAGACCGAGGAAAGCGTGGCTTTAATGAAGTTTATTGACGATATTGTAGGACCATCACAACAAGATGATGAGCCTCCAAGGAGCCCTGGTACTAGTAGTAAAAAGATGAAAAGTTCTTGTCCAAGCTCGCCGACAAGTACTAGAAGTTGTAAAAAGGTGGATACTTGTTCGACGGGAGCTGCAGCTCGTAGCATGATTCCTATCGACCTCCACATCGACCTGCACGAAACCACTGACACGGATGCAACGGAGTTTAGACCCGCCAAAGCGGCAAGAGATGGCAACGCTTTCGTTTTTGAGCGAGATGGACAGATACCTTACGGCTTTTATCTCGTGATGGATAGCGTCTACTGTGCGGGTCGCGATGTCACAAATCCAGGTAAAATCCCATCTGGGAAAAAGCTCACCGAAGGAGAACGGATCGCGGCAGGTCTATCTTCATCTAGTACTGATGGTGCTGACTTGCAAATAAAGGCTGTTGTTCCGAAGGACCATCCTCTGCAGAAGAAGTTTTACATGTCAATGTTGAAGGAAGTCAAAAAGATCACACATGTGTGTACGGACGATGCCATCCTAGGGTTTGCCTGCGTGGAGGAAGGTGGCGCAGTGCCGATTCCGGTTAAGAGTTTGAACTTGTGTCAAGCTCTGACCGACGCACCGTATACGACGACTACAGAGGTGTATCCAGACGCAGAAGGAGTAACCGGTGAGATCTGCAACAAAGCGCAAGTTGCCTGTATTGTAGGAGCACTTGAATTTCTTACGAAGTTGGGTGGGGAAGGAAATCCACCAGCTAGTCCAAAGGCGGGCTCTTCACCGATGAAGTCAAACAGTCCGAAGCGAAGAAAGATTGAGTAATCAATATCAGTGACTGAAAATTCATAATTGTTCTGGTTCTAGAATTTGAAATTCGGAATTGTCTCCATTTGTTGCAGAGGACAATAAATGCAGGACAGCAAACAAATGAAGAGGAAAATGAGACGAGGTGGTCGGAGCTCTACTCGAGTGCTGGCGTTACTGGTGTCGCCGGTGTCGGTGTGCTATTTCTGGAATAGAAGATAGTCGATAGTATATGCGAGAGTTCGACGAGAACTGCATTTACACTGGATGAGAGTGACGAGTGGAGGTAGCCGAGTACATGTACAAGAGCAGCTTATTTTCCCCACTTTAGCATTGGTTGGAGGCCACGGCCAGATGAAGGCTCTAAGGAAAAAATGAAGAAACGACTCTGAATATGACTTAGTCCTACACTTGATAAAGGTAATCGTATGCCGATGAAGTAGTAAAGAGCGTGAACAAGATTTTGATTTGCCTCAGGGATAAATCTACGAGATAGAGGGAAATGCCTACGATATGAATATTTTCCCACGTCGTCGTCTGCATGCAGCGATCTCGTACGTCTTGCTCCCGCCGTACAATTGGAGACCTTGGAAGTAGCTACCATCTGCTCGGGTGAACATGTTCAAGATGATCACAAGGCGGCCGAGGAGTTTGGTCTTGTGGCTTGGCGTCGGAGCTGCGTTGGCTGAAGATCGCGCAAGTTACTGGCCTGGTGTGAATCGTAATATTGACGGACTCAAACTTACCTCTCTCTTTACAATCGCGTCAACATCCGATCACGGCCGTGATGAAGACGATGCTACCGCTCAGGGAAATACTCTGCGACAGCTAGCGGCCTCCAGCAGCGTCACCAAGGCTCGTCCTGAGGGTACCAATCTGGTTGAGGATGAGACCACCACCATTTCGGGCGAAGACGACACTTCCAGAAGGAGATGGAAGCGCCATTCGGTCGAACATCGCCTGCTCTACCATGAAGAAGATGACTCTTCTACGACATCACGAAATCATCGTAATTTGCAGCAGTCCTCAATCACCCACTCGTCTTCATGGTCAAATGCAAGAGATCGCATTCGCAGCTTGGCTCGCATGAGCCGCGCTATGAGTTCGCCGACTGTCGATATGGAAAACGATCTTGCAACCTTTGCGGAACTATTGGAGGTTGGTGCGAATTTCAACCCGATTTCCGATCTCGCCACCTTTGTGGGTGCGTCAGTGCGGGATCGCGCAAAGCACGAAAAGAAAGCGGATTGGGAGTGGCTTAGTGAGAATGCAGGTGCTGGCGCAAACCTAACATTCTCTAACTGGACTATGAGTAGCTATGCACAGCCTTCAACCTCCACAACGTCATCATCAGCTTCAGGACCTCCTCCGGCGTCCTCTGCAGGAGCAACTCCCACTTCGCTTCCTTCGCTTTTGAACATCGCTGCTGGCCTCTACCAATCCGCGAATGAGGCTGTTCTCGTCTTTTCTACTAGTGGAGACGATCGAGACAGCATTGTCAGTCTCTATGAGGGATGGTTAGCGTCAAAACTACAGGCTCAAATGCTGCAGGACTGGGAGGAAGCAACCGAGACCAATGCGACAGCGGAGATGAAGGTACAACTAGATATGATTTAGGGCGGAAAGAAACTACATCTGCTAAAAATGGGTCGAGCCAGTTGTAACCTCGAAGATAACTGTCTTCATATTCTTGTCGTAGTGTAAGAATAGGAATATTTATTATTACTCATAATCATGCTCAAGCTCATCTTCTGTGAGAAAATTTTCCACGACGACCACCCACACATTCACATTGACCCGGTAGCTCTAGTACTTCATCGCAACATCAGGTCCGAGCCGCGCTGCCTAATCTTGCGGAGCGTGCCCAGCTTTTCGCTAAAGCGCAGATGATAGCCAATCGGCGCGCTCGCGAATGGCAATTTTCTACTGGTCTGAGCCACTTCGACTTGGCTTCTGAGGGTCTGTGGCCTCTCACGAAACAGCTCGTTGAGGATTCTGTGCTCCCTTCGATCGCGAACAAGACACTGTACCTCACAGGACATGGGTTAGGCGGCACCCGCGCAGCGCTTGTGAGCATGTGGTTAGATGGGAAAAAGAACATTACAGCTCCTGCGTACACCTTTGATGCACCTGGTACTCAGTGTTTGGTCTCGCAAGTCCTGCCATCTGCTTATGCTACCGATATCGATGTGACAAAGTTTTACCCTCAAATAACGCAATACGTCCATTCGCTGGACGCAGTTGGTCAAATGGATTTTCAGAACGGTAGGGTGTGCAAATACGCGACTACCGCAAGTCGTGCCTACTCCAGTAGCCAACCAAGAAAGTTTGATACCGCCTTGCGGTCCGACATCACGCGCGAAGTGTGTGGTCGCATCGTTGGTTGGAACGGAGGGAAGCTCTTCGCAACTAGTGGGGTGTCATTCTCATCAACTCTCTCATTCTCATCAACTCTCGCCTCATCTCTCGAGAGAAAGGACTTCGCCGTGTGTCAGTATTTGACGCATTCCCCTCTGTCGGTGACGCACTGGCTAAGTGACGATAGTGTGCTATTTCCAGATGGGAGTACCGATGGAGGATGCACATCAAGAAATGCTACTGTTGCTGTAGTTCATTTCGGCACGGGTGGAGACTCATCTTCTCAACAGCAACAAGCATGTCCACCTAGTCGCAAAAGCAGCTCTCTACCCCAACTCGCTATTGGATGGAGCCTGGATCCAGTTTTGAATCCTTTTGCTGTCCGTGACGCTTTGACCAACTTGCCTCTTCGTCATCCGTGCTTGAAATCGAACTCTGGAATGGAGGTCGGAGAAGCAGGCAGTAGCATTCCTCTCTCAGGCGCACTGACTCATGGTGGACGTTTTCAGCACTGCTTTTTTCTTGGAGGTAGTGAGGATTTTTTGATGGTTGGAAGTAGCGGTGGGGAAGTTGTAGGAGGTAACTCGACAACTACCTCCGACGTTCTCAACAAAGCACTCAACCTAGCTTTTCGCGTGAATCGTTTTGGAATTGACGCCAATTTCCAGGCTAGTTTGATGTTAGAAACGCTGCCTTTGGCTTCTTCTTCAGCAGTCGGAAGCAGTGCAAGTATGAGCACGTCACCAGCATCGAACTCATCATCTTCTTCCAACAACTTGCTTCAACACGTCCATGCTTTCTTGCAGTATACAACAGCCACGGCTTCTACTTACAGAACGAGACCAGCACCATCCGCCAACCAAGAAGATCAAGATAGCGTCTACACTTTACTTGACGCTAACTTAGTAGCAGATTCAAAGCAGTGTGGCACCATCTACGACTATGTCGAGCTTTGCTTGATCGCTGTCAAGGGTGGTGCAGAACAAAATACCCTCCAAGTTTTCGTAGGATTGAGTCTCAAGACAGGAAGGACAGGAGAGGCAGCGTTTGCACCACCACTCATGCTGAAGGTGGCAGAGGCCACAAGGAATGACACATCTTCAACATTCGGAGGTGCTATCGATTTTGTTTTTGCTGACCCTGGCATGGACGAGCTCATATTTCCAGGAGGAGGGCAGCTTCAGCTAGCTCCTACGCTCATCTCTCAAGCCGCCTCTCAAGCCGCGCTTCAATTAGCTGAGAAATTGCAAGCCGTTTCCGCGATTGCGCCATCATTCAGTCAGAATGTGCAGAAAGTGTACTTCCAAAATGCTGATGCTGCTCTACTTACAACAACTTCTGCCGTCATCCCTTCTTCACACATATGTTTTTCTGGACTTTCAACTTCAAACGAGAAGCAGAAATACCGCTATCCCCTGGCTGTCGTACCACCTTCACCAAACGCCCTCAGAAATTCTACAGATGAAGCCTCCTGTCTTGTCTTGACACCACAAGCTGGCGCAAAGATCTCACCGATATCTTCATCCGCGTCTTTGATTCAGCAGCCAAGACGACCGATTGCGTCATCATTACTGCAAACGCCTTCTGACGTAATCCAGCGGCAGCAAGAACACACGGCGTGTGTGGATCGAGTGAAACAGATTGTGTTTGAGCAGGCTACCGTTTTCTCAGGGTCCTCCACGCCACCGATCCAGACAGTAAACGCAGCAGCTGTCAATGACGTGATATCACGCCTCAATCTAACTGCAGCTGTGCCAGAACTAACGGCAACAGCGGTAGCGACGAAATTGGCACAAAGAACCAGCAGCATCTTGAGCCTTCTGGATCAAGTGGCATCTTGTGCTGCAAGCAACGCCGTGCTAGCTACGTTTCTTTGCACTGCGATCGACGACTCATCTTTGCACCTGGAAGATGCAATCTTCGGACGATCTTCTTCATCAAACTCCACCATGCTTGCTGCACTCCACTACGGCATAGCCCTCGATCTTGTCACGCAGACTGCTGCAGAAAGTTCGCAAGCTTTCACGACTGTCGTGAATGCAGTCATTGAAGCGCGTCGTTCTCATGGCAATGGGGAAGTAGCTTCTATCCTCACACCATCCGAAACGACATTACTCAAATCGCTGGACTTGCTCATGAACACATGGACTCAAGCATTTTGGGCAGACGACTTTACTACGAGGTTCGACTTCTCATCCTACTATGACGACAAGAATTTGCGAAATCTGACTTCTACGAGTGCTGCGAGCATTTCCGGGAATAAGACGTGTTGCGACACCAGCACAAAAACGAAGTTCGCAATCGAGAAAAGTCAACACGTGGAGCAAGTCCTCCTGTCCCTGGCAATGGTGCAGTTTCGACGCGGATTTCCCGACTTGGCCAGTCCCCTAATTACACTCGCAGAGACTTTTGCTGGCAAGAATTTTCTGCCATTTGAGTCGATGGAGCACAAGAATATGTTAGAAGCAGCCTTTCTTGCCAGTGGAACAAGTGGAACGCTGTCTGAAGATATACACAGTGGACATAGCAACTACAACTCTTCTTCAACCACATCTACAACAGCGCATCTTTTTGCCTGGGCTGCTCACCTTTCTCCAGCGGCAACCTGCGCTGCACCTCAAGAGTACCCGTTTCGTGCTTTCCTGTTGCTGTTTTTGCACCTCAGTGCGGAGGTGGTTAGGAAGATGCCCTCTTCTGGCGACTCTTCAGCCACTGCGACTGCGTCCGCCTCCGCTAGCAGTCTTACACCACTAGCGCAACGTTGGGCTGCGATAAACAAAGGTGCTACTGATGCGTGGGCTGTGCAGACAGCATTTCGTGATCGCTTTGGCTCTTCACCTCCCTTTTCCACGACAAGCGACGCTTTTCGCATCGATCTTGTTTCCGAATTTCTACCCAACCGACTTCTTGTGAGTAGTTTTTTCGGCATTTTGGATAGTGGCATGTCAGGTTTGGAGTTGGTGCTGACGAATGGCAACGTGATAGGAACGACACGGACGAACTCCTTTTCGGGGGCTCTCCTAGAGTCTGAGACTGGTGTGGAGGAAGACGAGGTCTACTCTCTCGTAAAAAATCCCTCATCATGTGCAAGCCTCGACGATGCCTTCCTGGGAGTGGAGCTTTGCGCAGAACGACAACTCTATTCCTCATCAAGTACCATTCCCGGTCTCCGCACATCAGCCAGAGGTACAAAATCTGTCATCATCGGACGACTACGGCTTAGTGGCAGCTCCGCATCCTTGTCCTCTCCATCCATCCAGCTTTTCGAGACGCCTACTCCACATCCCTGTTTGATGCGTACTTGGCACGGTTCTAGTGATGAATATGCAAGTCGCACTTTGGAGCATACGACAACAGCGCTGCGAGCCTGTTCAGCGATCCACGAGCATAGCTACTTCGCATCGTCAGTTGTATGCACCTCGGACTATAGGTGTAGTGTAAATGTTACTGTGGATCTATTTGACATCGGTGCAAGCGGCCAACAAGTTGGCCAGGAGGGAGCACAACATCAGCTGCACAAGCAAAGACTTCGAATTCGTTTTTTGAAAGACGAAGCGCGTTCCGACGTGAGGGTTCAGCTCGACCTCGGTGGGTATCGAATGGCTGACATAGATTTGGACTCAGGTCAAGAGCGATGTCTGCCTGGCGGTGCGTTTTCTATTTGTGTCGAACGCAGTACTGAAGGCATCCCTTTGCCAGCCACTTGGACTTTGGGACAAGAAGTGTACAATACTAGTACAGCTTTGAGCAGCGGCACGAGAAGGAGAAGGCTCTCGTCAGTTCTGAGCAGCACTGAAAGCGTCTTGGCTGTTGCAGTAAAAAGAACAATTATTGCTGGAGGAGGCCCCCGACCCGGGGGTCAAAATTACGAGGAAAAGCGTGTTTTTCCGCTTGCGGCGCTTGACTCACTGGCCAAGACGATGCGCATCGTGGATGGATCTTGGATGATCGGGGGTGGGGGAGCAAGCAACTTCCGAGGTTTCGACGCCGTTGTGTCCGCTCAGCCACATGATGAGTGCCGCTTCGTCACATGTCCAGACGGATTCGAATGCTTTATTCGCGGAACAAGTGAGACAAGTTTATTGACTGCAGAAGTTGTAGCCGGCGAAGATCGATCGTGCTATCCAAGCTTGTATAGCTTCTTTTCAGGAGATTCATCTTCAGTCGTGCCAGAGCAACGCACAATCCTACAACAACTACAGAGATTTTCAGGTCTCGGAGCAGCGACGCCGAATGTGATGACCGGCTCGATCTACGAGGAAGACGGTTGGATCACGAAAAAACGACTCTGCTTGTTCAATACGGCGCCAAATGAACAGCATCCCCATTTTTCGCCAGAATCTTGTGCAACAGTCGCAGAGAAAAGTGTCACCTTGAGTGCTGAACATCCTGTGACTGGTCTCGCTAACACGACACAAAAGATTTGTCTTCTTGCTTTTCCGGATCACAAAGAGACTCAAGTGCTCCTGCAGGGTGAACCACAAGAAGGCAATGAAGGCTTCGACTCTTGGTTCTCCTGGAAACGTGGCCGCAGCATCGTCAACGGCTACGAAGTTCTCCAAACAGTAGCCGCTGCCTATTCTCGCTACAAGTCTCACCCAGAGTGGAAAGTTTCATGGCTCGACTTCGCGCAGAGGAAGTGTCAACAGATCTACTTAACTGGTCACGGCTTTGGGGCAGCGCTTGCTTGGGTCCACCGTTTAGACGTGGAATTTGGCAGACTGGTGATGTTTGCCGCACCTCCGGTATCGCCTGTCTATTCGTATCCACATACATCAAAGTGCTTCGGCGACTCGTTCCATACACAGCAGGATCCAGTGAAGGGCAGTCCTCCAGGATTTACGCTCAAAGGAGTGAGGGAGCATACCTTGTGCGATTCATCGTCTGCGATTATAGGGATAGACGCATCAACATCTTCTTTGGGAGAAGCAGGTGGACCTGGAGATGGAGTAGTCCAGGATCTCGGTTGTAACGCATTCGAAATAGGCGAACTCAGTCTATGCAGTAATGTGCCCCACTTTTCGAGCACGTATGAAGCGTGGATTGATAGCTATGCATTATCTCAGGGTCCTGTGTCCGGTAAGTGTCAAGTTGCGAGCGCGGCTGATCGTGTGGAAACTTGTGTTAATGCACTTTGCAATGAAGGTGATCATGATGGCCGTTGTGCATGGGGTCGAGAGTTTCTCCGGTCACGTTTGCGACTAGAGTGGACTGGCAAAGCTGCTCTACGAAATGCAATGACACCCTCTAAGATGATTCCTGCGTTAGGACGACGAGAGGACTCGGGTTCATCTTCGTCTCTAGCTTCTTTGAGACCAGAGGTAGCCTTTTCTACGGTTTCAACAATGTACCACTCGACGATGGGGGCTGTAGTACCAGCTGCAGTGCCGCAAGCCTCATCTTCTTCGTTGACAACAGCATTTAACAGTGTGAATTCTGCCACGCGACTGTTGATCCCTGGACCTGGTGAAGGTGCAGAAATCGCTTTCACTGCAGTCGCTGAACCTTCAGCGTCTAGCAACGCAAACTCAGATACAGCTGTCTTCACAGTGACGATCACTCCTTCATCATCGGCTACGGAATTGTTTCAGAATTCGCTCTCTAGACTGCCAGACTCAATACAGGGAGCACCACAAGTTCAGCTACCAAGCTCTTTCGTAGTCGAGATCCGAGTCTCGATACTGCCAGGTCCATACACGAACACGCTTCACGTCACCATTTCTTCACCACAAATCCAAACCCAAATACCGGGAGTCACGCAGTTTGAGTATCACTTGCCTTTGAATTCCTACTTCTGTCGCAGATTCTTTGGGAATAATGTGCGGATCTGCTTACTGTTTCCACAACACGAGGACTCTGGTTCCCTGCAGTTCCGAGTCTACTTCGGCAGAGAGGACTTCGTGGCTTATCAAAAAACACTAGCAACTGTTGACGGAGCAGCGCGAACTTTGACCCTACTGCCTGGCGAACCGGCATATGATCGCTCCAAAACGTTTACCGCCAACGACATTGACGTTGCCAGTGCTCCTTCTGCTCTTACAGCTTCGTTCCTACCACCTACATCGAGATCGACTTCATCTTCAAGAAGATATTTGTCTTCGATCATCTTGGCTCAAGCAGGAGCTGAGCAACAAGCGTCAGCGGCTTCTTCAGCAGCGTCCTCAGCTGCATCTTCAGCAGCATCCTCCGCGTTGACCTCATCTGCTGCATCGTCTTCAGCTGCATCGTCAGCAACAAGCGTCGCATCCTCAGCCTCAACCCTGCCCCTCGGAGACGACGTCGGATCGCTCGTTTATGGTAGTGCCAGTCCAGCAGTGGAAGGTCTTGTTGAAGTTGTCCAATTGCAGCCAGGGTCGATCGTGGCCTATTGCGCTAGAGACGTTCCGAATTCACGTGGTATGTGCACGACGAATCAAGAATGCGAATCCCTCGTTCCAGGATCTATCTGCGTCGCTAGTGGTGTTCAGAACGTGTGCAGCTGTCCTGCCGCACAATGCCTGAGTCCTGACAATCGCTTCTGCATCGACAGCAACCTGCCAGGAGCTTTGAGGCCGCAAGAGGTAGGCCATTCTTGTCTGTATCCCGACCATGCGAATAGCGGTGTGACGCCCTTTATGGTCTATCCGGACAAAAGTGCGGGAAACCCATATGAGGTTTGCGTTTTGTTGTCGCCGAAAAGCTTTGTGCGGTTGGACTACAGCCCTGTTGTAGAAGGCAAAGAAATGAATGTGGCGACTTCTGTTGCTGGAGCAGGTGGCGCGTCTGGAGGTGGAGCCAGTGGCACGGGGGTGACTTCATCTAGTCCTCCGCAGCGCGAGGCAATGCATGTCATGTCTGCTTACGTCGACCTTGGTCTCATGGTTTTCCCACAGTTTTCCTTTTACCGTTTACTCGCTCTGAAAACAGAAGTGACTGAAATAGCTCCCGGGCTCCCTGGGGTGCAATTCACACTAACTGACGACACGGACCTCCTCGTAGAACGCAATTTCCGGCATGACCAGATCCCATTCGCTCTTCGCGGTTCAGGAACCGTCTTGATGCGACACATCCTGCCAATGGGTGGCGAAATGCTAGGCGTAGACTCTTCATGCATCGTCTTAGGCACTGCAGCTCGCGGAAACACCATACCTCTGGCGGATGCCTGCTTGAAGTCAATCCCGTTGCTACCTGCAGAAAGGATAGGGGACGAGTTAGTTCTGAAATTTCAAATCGTATTTCGGATTTGTGTGCCTGTGCTTTTGCGAAGATGTCGCAAGATACCAGTGATTAAAATAGTGCGGTCGACGAAGTTGATCGAAATACAACAAGATGGAACGGCAACTGCTTCGTCCTCATCTTCTGGTAGTGGCAGTGATGTTGCCGGAGCTGGAGGATCACTCAACAATCTGAATCTTACCGCAAGTGGTGCAGTTATTAATGCAATAAGCAGTATTAATGCCAATGGTCTACTGATGAACTTGACAACCTTCAACTCCAGCAGCATATCCAACTTACTCCCGCGAAGGAACTTGGAAAAAGGAGATGAGTCTTCTTCACTCGAGGACCTAGAGGACAGTTCATCTGCTTCTGAGCAAACACCCTCGTCTACCTCACCAGCTTCATCAGATGAAGAACTTCAAGCCCAAGAGCTGGTGCTTCTCCTTCGTCGCCTAGAAACCCAACAACAGCTGCAGAGTAGTCCTCAGGGACCAAGGTTCACTCTAGAACCGGCAGAGCCTGAAATTGGCACAAAGTTGATAGAGGACGATGAGTTCAACACAGGCGTCGAAACGGCGACCTATTATATCGGGATATCAGCGCCAGCCTTCATGCTCCTGGCGTTCATATTCGGCTCTTGTTTCGGCATTCCGGTTTTGCATATGCTGAAACGGCTTGGGGTCGAAAGCTATGATCGCTCGGATTACACAAAATCGCAAGAGGAAAAGCGGCAAGCGAAACTTCTGCGCGAAGGCGTGGAACTCGAAACGATGTTGAAGTCGCCCGG
Source organism: Amoebophrya sp. A25 (assembly GCA_905178165.1). Classification (NCBI taxonomy): domain Eukaryota; class Dinophyceae; order Syndiniales; family Amoebophryaceae; genus Amoebophrya; species Amoebophrya sp. A25. The sequence continues at coordinate 317,535 of CAJINU010000063.1, forward strand.
TGAAGGGGAAGGTACAGGCGAAGCAACCCTGATTCTAGATGGAGTTGGAAACAGTAGGGATAGCGCGATTGTCGGCGAAAATTTGTGGGTCGGTGATGCTGCTGCTATCGAAGATGGATCAGCTTGTCTTAAGGATACCAACACATCAACTGGTCGGGCGTCGAAGATAGCGAGACAAAGCGCTAGAACTTCTCGAGCCGTTGTAGGAGGCGCAGTTGAAGCTAAAATCGGTAATATAGCAGGATCGAAGGATCGTCCTCCTACCCTTTTGACTGATCATGATGAAGATCTGGAAGCTGAAGGACGCTACAATGACGCACCACATGCAGATGAAGAAATAGATGAGTTCCAGGAAATGCAAGAAGAAGACGAGCTAGAGGAAGTCGAAGATGCTCCACCCTTGACGGGTATTGAACTAGTCAAGAGGGGAAAAGAAGTGCAGGAAGCTTTTGACTTTGACGCTATCGAGAGCAATTGTTGCGGAATGCTCACCTTGGCTCATAGGATACCAAAGAAAGTCATGTGGCAGTTTCTCGCGTGCTTTCAATTCGCTTTACACTGCTTACGCGTTGTCAACATTCGTGGCCGTTGTATGCGCTTCATGGATCTGCCGATTTTCGGTGACGAGGTGACGCATTTCCGCACCGTGCCTGAAAAATTACAGCCAAGCCCTATTTTGAAGAAATTCATGGTGTGGCGGCGCTCGGTGTTGACGATATTTGTAGGCAGTAGTGCTTGGCTCATGCTGGCAACGGCAGTGGCTGAAACAAAATTAGTTTTAGAGCATCTGATCGAGTCAGGGAGACGTGAACGGACGCAGCGGGAGGTGAGGCAAAGCGTGGGCATGATGGAGGATGTGGATGTGTCGATGGGAGGAGAAGCCGGCAGACGGCTATCTTCTTCATCTTCATCTTCCGTAGTTCCAGGAGGAGGTGAGTTACCTAGTAGGAGTAGAACAACGACGAGAATTCTGATCATGAATGTAAATGTATTGAAAAATAGTTTTTCCCGCTCTGGTGGACCACGAGCAGATACACATACTACAACCACGGGAACAAGAACTACAGATGTTGACTCGGTCCCTGCAACGTCACCAGAGCAAGATGATGATGATGATGAGCAAGAAAATGGTAGAGCGACACCGGAAGAAAAAAGTAGAAGTACTATGTGGTCGTGGAAATGGGAAGAACATCGAGGTGAGCAAAACGAGAGACCCGACCGTTTTCTGCACATTCGTCAAACAAAATTACAGCATGATCCACCAGGTATTCTTCATCGGATACTACAACACGGAATAGGAGGTGCTGAGCATGGTGGCGAGACAGGAATACGACCGCGCGACCTTCCGTACGACGACTTTCTCGATGGTCAGCATAAGAGATTCACACATAATCGACTGTTGCAGACACTCTTAAAGTACGCAGAAAAGAAAGAGGAGTTGCCCTTTGGTTACGGGCTGCCTTCCCATGATGACAATAAACCTCCGGCAACTAGTACGATGTTTCCCAAGACCGTGACGGCGCTCAACAGTGTCATGTTTTCATCTTCACGCAGAAGGACAAGCTCTTCAAGAAGAATATTTTCACCACAAGTAGAAGTACTGACCTCTAACCAAGAAGACGATGAACCGAAGCAAGTAGAAGCCGTATCTTGGTGTCGTAGCTTATCCGAATCGATAGATGAGGCACTTCAAGCTTGGACAGGAACGCTTTCGAGAAGTTTTGGGTGGTATCGACTCCTCAGTAAGAAATGGGGAGCAAGAAGCTCAATCATTGCCTTTCCATTTTTGCAACCGGTAGGAGATGCAGTTGAAGGGCTACTGAATGATGAAGAAGATGAGACATGGGCGGTTGAAGACGTAGAGGACGACCCGCCTAGAGCAGAAGCCGAAGTGCGTAGAGGGATGAATTTTCACCAGCATGCTGGTGCAGTTCGGAAGATGGACAACATGAACAATTATCTGAATATCCGCAAGCTGCAACCTGCGACAACTATTGATGGCAATCACACGTCGACGCACGCAGCGAATGTTACACCTTCAACAACGAGTGGCCCCAATCATGGCAACCTCAACAGCACTTCGTCTTCACTATCAACATCTTCAAATACAGGAATAATCAATGCGACTTACATGGGAGACCGAGCTGGCCAGCTAGCTGCTCAAGGTATAAATCAATTACTGGATGCCATAATCATCGCGGAGCGGGTGCAGCAATTTTCTGCGTTGATGGGCATAAGGAATTTCATCCTCGCCCTCATCACCTTACTCTGCGGAATCCGCGGAGCGGCATTCTGGTACTTCTTCCTTTTTTTCATCCGCCCTTTCAAATTCTGTTCAGACGCAGGCCGCAGACCGTCAACGGTGTAGCGCCTTCGATGCGGAGGGGGCGGCGCGGTCCACCTAAGGGGCTTCCGACCGGTGCGCCGGGTCTTGTTCGCAAAAAATGGCAACCCTGGCGCAAGCCAGCAGGTTGGAGCGCGCCGCGTCTCCGAGGCGTGGCGCACGGGTGGGCTCGATGGGACATGCTTGGAGTCGTTCTGAGTCAGTTGCACGACAAGCGGCGCCGGGCTTCGAAACTTCTACACGGCGGTCCCGTACAACGAAAGGGGGGGCGAGCGTACGCGCAAAGCTTGCGAGCTGGCCCCGGGTAACAGATCAGACGGCGGCGTGCGGGCTACCAAGGTTGCTGCTACCCAGCTGCCCCGCAAGTTTGCGGCCGGCTAAATGGATCGCGATCGCAATGGGCTCCCGGAGGTCCCGGCTGTTGTTGTTCTATGACATCGGCGACCAGCGTGGGCCATGTCGGTACGTGGTCGGGCATGTTTGGGCGAGGTAGCGAGAGGGCCGGCCTGCAATGGCGCAAATAAATACCCCGCGGCGGGCTAAACCAGCGAGGGGCGTGGCTTCTGGTTGTCCCTCTGCGCTACCTTGCGGGCGTGCTTGCTTTCTCTCGGAAGCCTTCGAACACTTTGGTCAACGGTTCGCGCCGGCGCGCAGGCAGGCAGCGGGCGGGCGAGGCTCGTATCATTCGCTGCGCCGGTGCGGGCTCGGGCAGTTTCTGGGTGCAGAGCTTCCCCTTGTGAGAATTCGTCTCTCTTCGGAAAGAGTTGGAGTTGGACTGGAGAGCGCGCTTTGTGCATGATGATGGAAACACGAAGCAGCAGGCGTGAGGCGGAGCCGCAACAGGCCCCGGCTTCAACGTCGCTGCAATCCATCGGCGAAGAGTAAAAAAACACGCGCGCGGGCGGTCGGAAGCCAAGAGAATAGGGAGCGGCCCCAGGTGGCGCCCACGTTGAAGAAGAGGGCAGCAGGCTTTTGCCATATCAATTTATCTTACCCACTTTGATTGATAAACGTCGTAGGTAGGAAGCTAGCAATAGCCCGGCTCAGTGAGCTGCGGAAGAAGTAGGGCAAACAGATGCCCCAGTGGTTCAATTATGACCCTCTCCTCTCGTTGTCATCAAGCTCATTAGATTTAGCGCACAAAAACAAGCACAGAGGCCCTTTCTCTCTTGACCAGGTGCGACTACTGTCACAGCGCCCTTTGGGTTCAGCGGGGCTTCATCGCCAAGGTCAGCTTGGTCTCGTTTCTTTCCTATCTGCCGTGGTATCATATCGTGTTTGCGGATCGTGACGAACTCTGTCTATCCGGTGAGAAATTCTGCGACCGACTCCTCCTACCTGCTCGGCTCTACATGGACGTTATCTTGAACACACCAGTGATCGTCTTGGCGTTGTCGATTACACCCGGCATTATTCTTGCGGCTATCCACACCACCGAGATTCTTCCGTTCACGATCTTTCCCTACTTCATAATGGCCGCAGCACCTCTCCTAATCATCGGCATTGGTGTTTGGCCGATGCTTTCCCTGGTTGCTCACGCGGTCGTCTCTGACACGCTGTTTTGGGGCTGCTTGTGCTACGTTCTGTACGGCGTCCTCTTTTCCTGGGGTGCCTGGTACTCGATGCGTGAAGTAGGGGCTTTTGAGGCATTCGGAAAGGAGATCTTCGAGTCTCTATTGGCCAGGAAACAGAGAAAAGAAAACGACGAAGCGGCAAGACGAGAAGCGTTGCAACAGTTCGCAAGAGAAAGCATCTGGAGCCAAGAAGGGGGTGATCACGACGATGAACTAGAAGGTGAAAGCAATGTGGACGTCGAGTTGGATGGCAGCGGTCGTGAGCGTGAAGTTAAGAGAAAAACTAAAACCTTAAAAGATGCAAGTGAGACCCTCTACCTCTGTATCGATCCAACCTTACTTTTGTATGTTCTTGACTTTGGCGCTTCTAATGACGATAACGTCAAGGAAGGGAACCTTCAAGTGGGAAGACAGGATTCAAGCGGATTCACGTCGCTGTTGACTCTCGCAGGAGCAGCTGGCGGCTCCGCGAATCCGACACTGAAAAATATAGAGACTTCGTCTACTAGTGGAAACAAAAATGCAAATATTACACGACCAACATTGGCACCAAATATTACGCGAATTGAAGAAGAAGAAGAAGATGAAGAAGACAATCCTGATGATACGATGAGAAGTGCCCTAAATGAACATGAAGTAGACCATGCTCTGACCCTTATTCTGGACGAGGGCGAAGGAGGTGGGGACCATGTAGTGCCATCAACAAGAACATCGGCTACTGGGGTGGGCGATAGCGCCATATTGGGAGTCCCGTCTGGCGGGAGCTCGACTGGTGCCTCCTATTTTGAAGGCATGCATCTGATGCAGAGGGGTTCGCCTTCCGTGTCCAGTCAAGGTGGAAATCGGGCTACTGTGAATACTACTAGTACAAATAGGACTACAGTAGGATCTACATCTGGTGGAGGAGCAGGTCGTAACACCAGATCAACAAAGAACAACATACCAGCGATGAATGCCAAACATTTACGAATAGAGGAAGGTGTCCATGTCCTAGGCCTAGTCCTTGTCTCCTAACTACCATAAGAAATGGAGCATGTCATCTCGGCTGCTCGCTTTTATTCAATCTCATTCCTCCTTTGCTCTACTAACTTCTAAAATAGACATCAACCACCACCTCGTCTGGAGAAAAGAAGCGAACAACGGATGTTTGGCATGGTGCTGTCGCGGACAAGTTACTGAATGGTTCGACGATCAAAACGAACGCGCTCATTAGCTCCGGTTTTCTCGGTGCTCATCATCGGAATGTCGCGGGAAAAAGCAAGAAAGCAGCTTTAAAAAGGTCCAATTCCGGTTTGAACCGGAGTCCTAGTGGAGGTAGCGTTAACTACGGAGGTAATCATGGAGAAGGTAATTATAGCCCCGACTACTCGAACTCGCCGAATAACAGTAGAGGAGGTGGAGGCTCGTCGTCATCTCCGTCACGTTTTACACGAAATACAAGTGCTGGAACTGCGAAGATGGGAGGAGGTGGTCGTAGTAGTTTCTCAACTGGTAGCGGCAATGAGCAACTTGGCTCTATAATTGGTGATCCAACCAACGAGCTTCCACCACATCCCGACTTAGTTAAATATGGAATAAACCGTGAAGAAATTCAAATCGGAAGAGAGACATCAACAGGAACTACAGATGATGGAGACTTTCTTGCTGATCCTACAGGAGATTTACAACGAAATACCTACTACAACAGTCGTTATGGAGATGAGGATGACGAAGACGAATCCGAGGAAGAAGGGGGTGCTATTGCTGATTACACCATGGTACAAGCGGCATTGATCAAACACTTGTGTACGAAGACAAAAGATTGCATGTTGTTAAGGCTTCCCCTAATCCATCTCCTCTATAGGGATCCCTCAAACATATGCGCCCCGAAAAAGCAAAGGACGAGATACCGACGCATATTATGCTTGAGGGATTTCCTTTTCCACAGGGATCGATGAAAAGGGGAGAGCTCTAATGTTGGTGACGCGTGGGTGGACATTTTGGCTGCATAGGATATCCTTTCTACTGCTGTTCCTAGGCGTTTTGGAGGAAGGCGAGGGTTTCATAGATATGACCATGACGGGTGCTGATTTAGTGGCGTCTATCATGTTCGTGGTCTTCGACGGCTTCATCAATACCTCTTTTGCAGTCCTCATCGTCATCGACGTGATTTTCTCGATGCTCGTGAAGATGAGGCTTTACAACGGGTACATGGCGGACGATCCTGACTTGACGAATTTGTCTGTCTTATTCAAGTTCTCGGACAAATTAAATGCAGTCTTTTGTCGTGGAGTGCTGAAGGCACAGAAAATTCATCAAGCACAGCAACGTAAAGAACATCGACGGCGAATGAGACAACTCAAGTTATGCTTTTGCTTCGATAGTTTGAATGTTTGTATTCGTTTAGCAGTAGTTGTTTCACGACTACGTACAGGCACACGGATCTGTCCATGTCCATCCAGTGGGCGATGCACTCCATGATGCACCCTAAAAAAAGTAAGTCAGAAGAACTACAAACATGCTACAAATATCATGCTATATTTATAATATTTATGCAACAGCACCAAGAAGAAGCTGTACACCTTCTAATAACCCGTGAAGCTGAGGGAGGCAGACGGACTATGTTGATGAAGACAGTCTCGAACGTGAAGTCCACAGTGTCTGGAGGTTCTAGAACAGCGAAAAACATCTGCTGTCCTTGTGCAAGTACGGGAAAGAAGACTCGAGCGTCGCAGGCGAAGTTAAGATGAAATCAGGTTAACAAATTTCGTAGTCGTACGCAACAAGTTCAAGAACAAGAAGTATTGAACCTTATACAAGGCAGCCAGAAATGGTCATCAAGAACTGCAAATTTCTGGTACAACTGTAACTGTTGTACTTCTAGAGTACAACTACAACTAGATCAAGATACTAACAAACTCAGTCTGACAGAAACAATGATGAAACAATAACAAGATCGCTAAATATATAACTCAACATGCTCCTGTTTTTAACATGCTGAACTACAAATATTTCCTCCTCCATCTCTAAGAATCACGGACTTGGTCAGTTCGAGCGGCGCTCCTTCTGCCGCGGATCAGCACGCTCGAGACAGTCGCGTTGGTCCCTCAAACGTTCTGGATGTCAGTGACGTAAGCTTCATTCTTGATAGTCATCCTATGGGAGTAAACTACATTTCGTCGGCGCCGGTGCCGTCTACCACTGGAGCAGTAGAGGAGACCTGCTTAAAAACACCAGCTCAACAAGAACCCCATCAATCCATCCTCCAGAAAGTTCGCAGCGTGCGCTTCTCAAGTCGGCACTCGACTCGAGGAAGCACGGTAGTCAGTGAAGACTCAGTCTCAGCAGGAGATGAATTATCGTCCTTATCTGAAGATAGCGATGAAAGTGGGACCACCTTCCGGTTTGTTCCTCAGGGACTAAGGGACCGCGCAGCAGCCATCTTCGGGCGTAGACCGGTTTGGGCACCGTCGATCATATAGTAGGTCGAGACGAGTAGACCGCTTTGGGCACCGTCGATCATATACATAGCATGACGAATTCTGAGCGCAGGTTTTCCTTTTGTCGCCGGTTGTTGTTGTATTGTTCCTATATATAAGGACGTTGATGTTGTCGCGTCTTCTTCTACTTGGAGTCCAAGCCCCTTTATCATGTGATTCATGATGATTATCATAATTATAGGATACACAATCAATTTATTCTTTGATTATGCACCTTCATCGAGTACTAATCAAGTTGATGTGAATATTTTCTTCTGTTCTTTTTTCCTCGTGTGCATGTCGTGACAAGCTTGCTCTTCTTGACCTTCGACATCAAAGTGAAGTAAGTTTTACGGGTGGATTCAATATATTCACTACTGCATAGACATCATTATAGCGTGCATGATGCCTTAATATTATAGGAAAGCTCAATGCAGGTAGTGCAGCACCAAGTAAAGAAAAGTTAACCATCACCAAGTATATTAGAGAAGTTCTTAGTTGCGAGTATGCTGAGACTCAAAGATGAAGAAATTAGTCAGGTTTTGGTTTTGCAGAAAACAGTACTACGTAGCAGCTTGTTTATAGTTGATCCAATGTCTGCTCAGTCTCAGTCTCCGGTTTTATTGCATGTAGTATCATCCCTTTTCGGGGAGAACTTCTTATTGGCGATTCTTTGGGCTTCGGCTTGTTGCCTGATCATAGTCTGTACAGATCTTGTTGAACAACCTGCATGTGCATGAGTAAGGAATACTGAGTACAACAACGTCATGGCAACGTCAATGTTGGTCGCCAGCTTCATGCGTGAAAAGATGAAAGCAAGAGGTGTGGTGTTGTTCGTGCACCGTTGTAGACCCGAGAGAGTTGTTTCCATAGATTGCGCTTCTCGTGTTTCATGTAGCACCACGAAAGATACCATGGAGCGAGCTAGCCTCGTCGTTGATCCCGATTTTGTGAACCTTTATTTTCTCACAAATTTTCAAATGCAATTAACAGGCGCCCACATCGTTGTTCCCCCACCCAGCATCAATGTATAGCGCAAAATGATTCCCCCCCTATTCAGGTTTGCTTCTACTAGAAAAACATCAGTATCAAGTAAACTGATGCAATTGAACTCATCTACGACTAACGTGTTGACTCTATATCCCCGGCGCAAAGACACCCCACGTGTTGTGTTAAATAGACCTACAAGAACTCTTGCTTCTCTAGCAAGATGTCGTAAAGGTCAAGCTCAGGTCGCTCATTTCAGTTCATCATGTACTAGTTCATCATCATTTTACACTGACACGACAAAAATGGAGGAGATGGAAACTACATCACTCGCACGTCCGCAGCACCCCCTCATTGAGTGCTTGCGGCGTGTTTTCGTCACCCCTACAACTATGTCAAATCTGCGCAAAATCTCCGATGAGTTACAAGCCATTTTACGGGATTCGGTTCATCCTCGGGATATGCTCGAACCTCCTACACAGGGATCTGCTGTTGATGAGCCTCCCGCCCAAGAAGGGCAGGATCAGGTGGAAGCGCAACCAGCATCCTTCCCACTATGGAATAGCATCATCAGACATTGTTTAGACAGCGTGATGTCATCCGAGGTAGCTCCTAATGAGCCAACAGGAGAAGCAGATGGCGTTGAAGACGACCAGCACGGTCAACATGCTGGTCTCACCGCCATCGTAGGAACTGTGTGGGAAGCGCCAAAAGGAATGGCGAGTGCTAGTTTGTGGACGTTAATGCCTAGACAGACGATACCAATGCACAGTCATCCAGCATACGTTGTTGGGAAGCTGCTTAGTGGGAAGTTGGAATGTGTTGTTGAAGTAGACAAAAAACAAGCGGAAGAATTGGACAAAGAGCCCACTCGAACATCAACCTCATCTTCGGCAGGCGTTGGAGGAAGTGGGGAAATTCCGACGGATGGTGGATCGTCATTGGCCCCTACTAGTACCAGAATCGCAAGGCCCGAAACCGTCAGCCCTGGTGAAATCTTCAGTGTAACGCCAGAAAGGAATCTGCATCAGCTTCATAATCCTAGTGATAGTGAGCTGGCGGTGTTTTTCGAAATAACGTTTCCGACATACGCGGAGGAGCAAGAAGAAGCGGCAGTATGTGATCATGGTGATGCGCAGGCAGCAGAGGCGGAAGGAGATGTTCGTATTATACCGGGCGCAGCCGACACTGTTGCGATCGAGGACCAGGATAATCATGATGTTGCGAAAGGAACGTCATGTGTTTACTATGGGCAAATAGAAAATCCAACAAATAATGATGCCCACCCAAGCAGTGACAAGGAAGTGTCATACTGGAAGCCCCTCTCAGAACCTCCTCCTTTCCGCATCGCAGGTGGCGGACCCTATATCGGAAGGATAAACTTCTCTTCACTTCTCTAGCATGTCGATTTTTTTCACGATTATAATGGTTAATATTGAAAGACTCTCGTGCGTGGTCCTCTGCGAGTGCGACAAAATTTTTACCTCATCAAATACCATGAAAATCTATCTCTACTAGAGTCCAGAAGTCGTGTTCCACATATGAAGATGAAATCAGCCCTGCTTCATAAATAACCCAAACCTGCTGGAGAAAAATCGATCCTTCTGACAAGAATGAAAGAGAACAAGTAAGCCTATTGCCACCTGTCAAATCAAGAGCTCAGCACCAGCGGCTCTCCCGTCAGGACACGACTATCTACTTCAGCAAGAAGTGTTTCATAAAAATTGACTTTCACATGATACGCAAAGGCAAATTGAAATTTCAAACAAGAGAGAAGAAAATGGGTGCATTCTCCGGAGAACAAGCAGGCAACGAAACTGGCCAAGGCATGTCTTCGAAGAAGAAACTGGTCGTCATGGTGAACGGTTTGCCAGGGAAAATGGCACTTGGCTGTGCTGAAATCGTTCTAGAGCGGGGCTTCGAATTGTGTCCCGTCTCACTAGCTGGTTCTCGAGGTGAGAAAATTGAGATCGCTGCTTCTGGAGGTGGTGCGTCGTCAAGCCGCGAAGTGGAACTTTATCCTAAGGATAAACACGAAGAGGCGATGACACTTGCATGTAAAAGCAGAGATGCAAACGGGGAAGACAAGGAGTTGCTGATCATCGACTACACCTCTCCATCCGCGGTCGAAAATAACGTTACTCTATACGCTAAATACGGTATCCCTTTCGTTCTCGGAACCACAGGCTTTGCCGGAGATCCGAAGACCCTCACAGGTTTGGTTGAAAAGTCACCAACATGTTACGCAGTGATTGCGCCAAATATGAACAAGCAAATCGTAGCGTTTCAAGCGATGATGGCCTATGCTGCGGAGACGTTTCCTGGCGCTTTTGCCGGCTACGATTTGTCGATAAAAGAATCACATCAGAAGACGAAGAAAGACACATCGGGCACTGCGAAAGCAGTATGTGGACATCTGGCGACGTTGGCCGGAAGGAAGGATTTTGCGGTTGTGGATATTGAAAAGTTAAGATAGAAGTGATAGTACTAGTGCATTCTTTCGATTCCATTAAGTGAGGAGCTGAGCGAAGAGAAGCAAAACGAAAAAGTAGAGGTCCGATAACAAAACACGAAACACAAAATTAGAACCAGACTGAGGCGTAATGGTAATTCTGTCTAAGATTCTGATAGTGCTGAATATTAAACTTTGATGTTGATTTTTTCATTCTTCATCAGAAGTACAACTTCTTCTGTTTTTCATCTTCTTCTTCTCTTTCATTATCAAAAATCTTCTCTAACCCCAGTACGTGACGACAAATCTGCCATGCAGGAAATGGGTGTGCCGGAAGCAAGCCTAGGAGGACACGCTTTCCATACTTACAAGTTGAAAACTTCTGCCTCTGCCAACAGCGAGAGTGTCGAGTTTTGCTTTCACCACAATGTCTGCGGACGACGAAGCTATTGTGAGGGAACACTCGATGCAGTGGAATGGTTAAGGCTTCCCCTAATCCATCTCCTCTATAGGGATCCCTCAAACATAGATATGCGCCACCAATACAAGGGAAACGCTGAGGACGCATATGCTTCAGGGATATCTGCCACAGGAATGAATAGGGGAGAGCTCTAAAATGGCTGAGGAAGAAGATTCATGATTTGGGATTGGGAGATAGGAGCACTGCTTCCGCAAACAAAAAAGTTTTCAACATGATTGATGTTATATCATCGCCTGCTCGTCCTCTGTGAAACAAGTGAAAACTCAATGCCGGGTTTTGCGCAATATCTTTCGTGGTCATCTTCATGCTTAGTACGCTACACAGAAACATTGATACGCAGTGATGTCTAGCTACTTCACAAGCTCGGAGTTCTTCTTCTTGTTGATGAGTTCCTTAAATAAGGACACGTGTTTTTGAGAGCCGCGAGAACTGTAGTGCAGAAACGGCGAGAGAGAGAGAGACAAACAAGAGAGAGAGACAAACAAGAGAGAGAGAGAGCCAGAGAGAAGGACCATAGGACTTCAACGACGAGGATTCTGAGACTGATCGGATTCCTTAGACTGAGCTATGGAGATTGGCGAGGACGCTCCTCGAGACTCAACATATTAAAGGCTTTTTGCCTCCAGGAGAGTGATTTATCTCATGAACTACACTATCCAGTCATTACTGTCGTGTGCAGACAGGGAACCGTCCGACAAAGGTTGTACTTTTATAGTAGTACTAGAATAACGAAAACTGATTATGATCGTTTCACTTTGATGAGAGTCGCCTACTGATTTGAGCAAATTATATCACAACCAAAATGGTTTCCGACACGATGCTAGGTCCTCCTGCGTCTGAGACGCCGCTCTATCCTGAAAGTGGCACCAGCGGTAGATTATGGCTTGCCGTAAAAATTCATCTTATAAGAGGCATCTTTGACACGATTTCATGGAGAATATCCGTCGAAGATGGGAGACTTTAAGGTGAAAAATATCGGTAAGGTCTAAGTAGAGCAGGACCTTCAGAGCGGCATATGCTCTCTGGGTGTTACGAGCTCTTGCATTTTGGACATTTGAACGCGTTGAGACAGGTGAAGCAGAGCGCGCCAAATGTGCATGTAGTGGCTGCGATACATCCGAACGCGGAAATTTTGAGGGTGAAGGGGGGAGTGTGTATCCTGGATGAGACGGAGAAGGAAAGGCTTTTGTTGGGTAAGAAGTCTAATTTGAATTTTAATTTCTAAGTAGAATTACTAGAAGAAGTCTTGTATATTGTGATGTCGAACAACTAAAATCAAAGGTTGCAAATTTGTGGACGAAGTTGCTCACGGCGTGGCTTATGATACGGTCGAGCCGGAGAAGTACAATTGCGCCTACTGTTGGCACGGTGACGATGAAGTCGTAGTTAGCGGCAACGACATTTTCGGATACGCAAAGAAACAAGGCAGGTTCAAGACTTTGCGTCGGACTGAGGGAATCTCGACTACCTTGATGATTTCCCGCTTTTTGCATCAGTCATCTTGTTCGTTAGAAGAACTGCAAGACGGCTCGCCAAGTAGGAGTGGGAGTGCCAAAGCCCAGCGCAAAAAAGTGCAAAAAAAGCATCGTTCTCTCGGCGAAGCAATCCTGTCGCAGCAGGACAGAGCGAGCATTCAGTACATTAATGCGACAACATCAAGAATAAGCCGTTTTTTCTTGCCTGGAAGGCCAAGGACAATGTGCAAGTCAGTCGTTTACGTCCAAGGCTGCTTTGATCTGTTTCATGTGGGTTATCTTGACCTATTGCATTTGATCTTAGAAACTGAGAGGGATCGAAAACAGTTGCAAAGTGTGCAAGACGTCTTTTTGGTAGTGGGCGTGCTGTTTAGCTATTCGGCAACGACCGCGCAGAGGAGCGCATCGGCATCAAACAAGAACAACCAGGAGGATGGTTCAAAAAAGGGGAAAGAAGATGGTGCGTTAGAAAGAACGCCATCCTCAGCATCGGTTGTCAGCAGCTTACCGGATCCAGAACAGTCGTCCACCTCAATACACGAAGACAGATTCCGCTGTCTGCAGAGCCTGCACGAACGTGGTATATTAAGGCAGGAGCTCAGTCTTTGACTTTCTTATCTACGTGAATCAATCCGTTCTGATGAATTGAATGTTCTTGCAAATCGAGAATGATAATTTCATCCATCGTCCTCGTGGTTCCAGTGCAAGAACATACTAGAAGTGCTATAGCTTCTTTCATCAAACACCCTCTAAGCCTCAGCATCCTGAGTCTGCGTTGTGTCGATGACGTGGTTCTAGACGTCTTGAATCCGGTGGATGAGACTCTGCTTAAGGGTAGGTTAAAGGTGCTTTTCTTACCGCTTTTTATGCCTCTCCTAAGGGAGAAAGGCATAAAAAGCGGGGTAAGCGAGCACCAAAAACCTACCTCTAATCTGCGTCGCTCTCTGGGAATTGACACGGTATACGGTATCAAACACCATCCGGACTTCGTGTACAATGCGACTACTGAAGAGGAGATTTTATGACAGGAACTATTTACTGATTTTGATCAAGAATGAACATGTTGCGACGAGTGCTGCGAGTGCGAGAACAACATTGTAGTAAATGAGGTAGACATGATTGTAGACACTTCTGATCAACATGATGATCAAACCTCACTCTTCTATTCTCTTTTCTCTACTGTCTACAAGAACCTCACTCGAAGATTCTCTTTTCCATCTCGTCCGTCGTAGTCAGGAGCGGCAACTTCTAACATTCGACGTCTGGGTAGACGGTAAGAATGTCTTTTCTAGCGAGACGATCGTCCAACGCGTGTTGGATTCGAGGAAAACACTAGAGGAAAGGCAAGCGAAAAAAGTGGAACCAACGATCCAAGTCGCTGCGAATGCAGAACTTGTTGATAACTCCTAGAAGTAGTTGATTGTGATACAACTCATATTCGGAAGAAGAAGTACAAGAAGGTGAAGGAGTATGCTGTAACTCCTAGTTGTAAGTTTGGGAAGTACAACAAGAAGGAGTATGGGTATAGTTGTAAGTTTGGGAAGTACAACAAGGAGTATGCTGACTACCTTCATGGACTTGATATGCTTGGGCTCGGAATCAACATCTTCGATTGCGACATTGTAGCGTCCAAGGATTTTTCATACCTGAGACATGTGCATACACAGGTTCTAAGAACAACAAGTTTTATGGAATTTGTTCATGCTAGTCCTACACGACCTACTTCTTCGTGAAGATCCTACAAGTTTTAGACCCATCTATTCCATACAGCTTCTAGATCATCTGTGTTGATATTCCGGCTCTGGCCGTATGATCGACATCCGCAAGCGAGGCGGCGCCCTTTTGGTGCGGGTTTCTTCACCAAGTTTGTGGAAACGTTCTTCTTTAACGAAGCGTGATTTCGAAGATCAGAAACTTCGGAAACTCTTGTTCACTACGAAATGACAACAAATGAATCAAAGAAAAACCCCTTGTTCCTCCATCTCCTAGCATAAAAATGGCCGCCGTTGCCGCTGACGCTTCGTCATGGTGGTATGGCGTTCTGGCAGCCTTTCTCGCCGCCCTCGGCTACGCTGGGCAGAGTACGCTCATCGGGTTGACAAAAATCTACGAGATCAAGTACGACACGCAAGTCGCAGTCATGCTGGCAGAGGTGTTGAAAATTTTCGCATCTCTACTGCTGGGCCTTCGACAATGGATAGGAGAGAAACAGAAGGCAGGGAAAGTGTTATGGTCCTTCCTCGAGGCGAATCCTATGAAAATTTCCCTTCCTCGAGGCGAATTCTATATATAATTTTGAGTTCTCGTCCCTGCTCTCCTATTAATTTCTATTTCCGATTAGTGGGTTCTTGTAATATCTTCTGCTTCAGCATTTCTATCTCAAAGAACCCAATATTTGGCTGCTGAAACTGTTGCTGTTGGTGCGAAGAACGCACCACGACTAAGTCTAATGTCTAGCTCTAACACTCGTTGCAGCTACAGGTGATGGAGGAAACAGGAGCACAACCGCAACGACCTCTATCAAGCGCTTTTTCCTAGGCGAAATCTCGGTAGTGGTTCCCGCTTTGTGCTACGCGATTCAGAATAATCTGATGTTTTGGACGCTCTCGCATGGATGGTTGTCAGCGCCACACTACCAGATGTTCTGCAACGCAAAGATAGCGGTTACCAGCCTACTCTTTCGCGTGGTGGTGAACAAGCCACTAACCGTGCTTCAGTGGTGTGCATTACTTCTGTTGACGCTAGGGATGCTGGTGTCAGGACGTGACGCGTTCGAAAAAGGCGGAAAAACAAGTACAAGAACTAGCTCCAATACTACTACTAGAAGTAGTACATCTCCTCCTTCTTCCGATTTCATCAAGGGTCTTGCGAGTGTGCTTGGGATGTGTCTATGTAGTGCTGTAGCAGGCGTCACTAATGAAATACTCCTGAAAAAAGCAGGAAATATGCATTTCGCAAACGTAAAGATGTATGTGATAGGCATATGCTTTTCCATATTGCATATGGAATTGGAAAGCTACCAAGAAAAAGAAGGGCTAGGAGGTCTACAACAAGGACAAGCAGAAGCACGACTAGGGAAGAAGATGACCAATGGACAGGCAAGTGCAACAACTAGTACAGCTTTTTCAGAGGAGCAGGTTGGCTTTGGTTTCTTCTCATTAGCGAGCACAACCCGAACGAAAGCATTTCTCCAGGAGAGCGGGCTTTATTTCTTCGACACGCAGCCAAGAACTTCACCCTCAAACAACGCTCCATTTCTTATTCCTGCCGTCTTAGTCGTCCAGGCATATCTGGGACTGTGCATTAGCTTCATATTTTATGGACGATGGGCTTTTCATTCATCGTGCTGTTGTGAATGGTTCCGGTATTTGGTAGCCTGAATTTGATCACAAGGCTTCTCTTCTTGTTTTCCTTATGCGCTGGTAGTGATTTTCTTTCTCTAACTTCCCCGTTTCGGCGACGTTATCCTGAAGATCTACCAAGTGAGCCTGACGACGATATTCACGACTTATATCGCCTACCAACTCCACGGGTTTGAGGTGTCAATAGGATTCATGCTAGGATATCCGATTATCATGCTATCAACGCTGTTTTTCTACGCTCCAGCGGACCTGCTACATCGAAAAGACGACGCCCTGTGTAGACGGCGTCCTGGAGGAAGTGGGGGTAAGGAAAAAACACAATGAATTTTTTGAAACCTGCTAAGTCACTTGATGAACATTATAACTCAAAGGCGGGTCAACAACATTTTTGTACTGGCCTCTAATCCTCCTACAACTCCTTTGTGGAGATACAAAAATGATGAAGAAAATTTACGAAGCAGGAACCACCTTTTGTAGTAGAAGTGGCATTGTCAGGGGGCGGGTTACAACTTCTGCTTAAAGCTGAAGAACGAGAATGAAATCGTAACGAGGACAGCTCTGATCCGCGGTCCTGCTCTGTTCGGAAGTGACTTGTTTCTACTTCATGACAAGGCGAATTCTTTCCCCCAAAGCAACAGGAAGAACACGAAGGTTAGAAAAACTTTTCTGAGCCCGTAGTTCTTGAACTCGAAAGTCACATTCTCATTTGCAACCTTTATTCTGGTAGTGTCAAAAATCACAAAGTAGACTACTTAGCCACATTGACGAGGTAAAATGATAAGGATAACCTAGAACAAAAACAAAAAGTAATCTACAAAGGCGTAAACGAACCTAAAGTAAACAAGGATGATTAGCTTCAAGCAGGAAGATGATTAGGTATCAACGACGAGAGGGATTCTAAGGATAAGATTGGAGACGGGTTCATCTTAAGAGTACAAGAACAAGGGAAAAATACCAAGATGCGTAGTTTCATTTCTCCTTTACCTTTCCTACCGATGCTGCTCGCTCCTGTGGCAATTCTTCTCGGCATTTTCCTCTCTCCCTATCCAGAAACTTTTGTTGGTTTCTTTCTTGGAAGCTATGTTCGAAATGCCAGAAGTTTGCTTAAAATCCTGTTTTCGACGTCGGAGTATTTCGACGTTTCGAACGTGCATCCACAGTTACACGTTCTGGACTATGTGTTGGGGCCGGACCGTTTAGGACAAGGTGGAGGTAAAGGTGATGAAGCTGACGAGGACAAGAGGAAGAGCCGTCGCTATGGAGGTGGTTTTGGTATCTTCACGGATAATGAAGGACGACAAATGTTAGGGCAACGCCAAGGCCAACGTCAAGGAGATGATAACTCGGCCAATAAAACCAGAACTGGTGGTCCTCGTCGTCCTGTCCCACAAGGCGATCTACAGGGTGTCATAGACGCAATCGATGAATTTGCTTGGAGCGGCAACATGCTGATTAGCGTGGGGAATACGAAGGGACGTGTATTGCGGAATGCGGTCAGGGAGAAAGTACGGGAGAAAATTATGCAAGACTTCGCAATGTCCAAATCCAAAGAGGAAAAGGCCGCTTCATCTATTTCTACAGAAGATGAAGCACACCAGGAGACTAGCACGACTAGTGGAACAAAAGAGGTCGTGAAGATCAGAATCATGGAGTTTGGTACCTTTTTGGGCTACGGAACGATGCAGATGATTTCTGGGGTCAGGGAAGCATTACTAGCGCTGCTGGACGAGGACAAGATGAGGAGCGACAAGAACCTGAACGTCTCGATTCTTCTTGAAAGCGTGGATCCTTCACCACTGAGCCACGCTGCTAGTACTGCATTGCTTCACCGTGCTGGTGTTCTAGGAGATAATCTTCCGTGTTTACCAGCAGATGAAGAAGGACCAGATTCTTATCATGTGTCAGTGTCTGGACGTGGTGCCTCTGCGGCCTCAATAAATGCAAAAATATCATCATGCACTTTAACCGTTCGACTTCGAAAAGAGTTTTCGACAGATATTCTGTTGCAGGAAGGACGCACCAGGCGCGAAACGATGAAAAGGAAGAATTATATCGTTCACGGTGTAGGATCTATAGATATCTTGTTCTTGGATCATGTGAAAGAGCTCTACCTTTCGGATCTACGGGATGCAGCTTTGTTTTAAGGGAGACGTCGAGTAGAAGTTGTTGTTCAAGTTCTTGGCAAGAAGAGCTGGCATACTTATAATATCTTTTGATGCGTACTAGTTCCTACTGCTAGCCGCTCCATTTCACTTGGTAATTGAAGTAGAAGAGGTGGAAAAAGGAAATGCACTACAGCGGATAGAAGTAGATATGCCGCAACATAAGTACATAAGGCATTAATATCAAGAACTTCTACATCTACAACCGAAAGCACCC
Organism: Amoebophrya sp. A25; assembly: GCA_905178165.1. Classification (NCBI taxonomy): domain Eukaryota; class Dinophyceae; order Syndiniales; family Amoebophryaceae; genus Amoebophrya; species Amoebophrya sp. A25. The sequence goes on from CAJINU010000063.1 coordinate 336,047, forward strand.
CTCTAACTCTACTCCGGCGCCGGACTTCTAGCCCCCGGTGCTGTGGTTATAGCGGACAACATCCTCAAGCCAGGAGCTCCCGACTACAAAAAATGGGTTTTGGAGTACACCATGAACAATGTCGAAGTTGCGTACGATCCAGATACAAGACATCAAGAAGTTCTGTCAAGGACTCCCATCGAGAATGATGTGCTCAATATTAAGGCTACCGCTGAAGCATCCTCAGCGCCATCGATCCTTGGCTTCTTTTTCAAGAGGAAAACGGGACCAAGGATTCACTCTGGGATGCGAATGCGGTAGCTCTAACAATAGCAAGATCATGAACCAAACAAAAAGTAGTGCACCTACTTCGTTAGCAAGAAAGATAGAAGAAATCAGACATAGAGAATCTTTCTGCTTTGCTTTTGAATCAACCGAAGTTCATCGGTTGCACGTTGAGTACTGGCCAAACTTTGCTGATGAGATAATGGTGAGCAAACTCCAGAAAAATTTCCATTTGGATATGTGGATATACCCTTACGATGACCGATGTAAGGATTATCATCCAGATTTTAATCCAGCATATTAGGAGAAAGTTTGTAGGATCCTTTGGAAGTAGTTTCGACTCGCATTATGCCTACAATGACACAATCAGAAGATTGGAGAGGACCGAGTGTTCTCGGAACATGAGCATCGTCTCTTTAGTCTTGTTGCGCCAGTACATTGCGCGAAGGCACATGAGAAGTGTGACGATGTTGAGGACGGCCTTAGTACCGAGAAAGGACAATCGCTTACTGAGTGATGTGACACTGGGTGTGCCCATACTGAAACTGAATAGTAAAAATGCCCCATTGCGGCTACCCCTTAAAGATTAGGTGGACAAACGACTAGCAGGTTAGTGTAGTGTAGGGCTCAAGAAATAGAGCAGGAGTTTCTTAAACATCACTACAACTGTATTACGCCTTCGAATAGTAATCCACCTCTTGACTGCACCATTTAACAAGAAGACCAAAAAAAATGTTCTTCGCATCTCGCACTGCCGGACCTTACCAACAGGCTCCAACAAGTTCTAGTACAACTGCCTTGGGTCCTCTTGGTCTAGGCCTAGGAGGCGGTGGCTCTCTCGCAGGTGCGTCGTCGTCCTCCTCTTCGGTTAGTAAGGCAGTTGCAGCGGAGATCGAAAGCTATCAGATGGAGATTAGGAGGTGGCGGAAACATTGCGAGTCTATCGATAGCGAACTGGCGGAGGCGAAAAAGACCCATAAAAATCGGTCAGAGCAAGAACACCAAGTATGAGGCCGCTTGTTAGGTGTGAAGATTTAGAAAGCTCGTTCTTGCAACACAGAAATATTCGAAAACTCAAAATAACCGAGTTACTGACTGAAATAAGGGAGGTAGCTTAACGCCAATTCTACTCTTCCTTCTCATCAGTATCTCGGTTATTCTGATCAGTTACTTGCTTATTTCAGTTTTTCGAATAGATTAAGGATTAACCCTTCCGGGAATCCCTCTACTTGAAAGTCATCTTGGACCCGTTTCCCCCTTACACGGAGGTCCAAGATGACTTTCAAGTAGAGGGATTCCCGGCAGCTCTAATCCTGACCTTCTACAGGCGAGTCATGTCGAATCTTCATCTCGACGTAGTTATTTTTATCTTCGTTCAACATTGACTAAAAAGACGCCTTCCTTCATCTACGCGAAAATAATACACCTCTTCTACTATGCAACTCTATGTTGAGCATATAATTTCTATACCTCCAAGAAGAACATCTTAGACTCGTCCCAACATCTTCATTCCTCCTTCTCTTGGATACCCGTATTCGCGCTGAGGCAGCTGAACAGCAGGCTTTGGAGCTGCGACAACAGTTGGAAAAACTTCGAGACGGAAGCAAGATTGCCAAACAACAACAGCAAGCGAGAGTTTTATGAACATCAATGTGACATCTGTTGAATTTATTTTTACATGATCCAGTACTTCATGCTACATGTAATACACAAGCACACGCCTCGGCCGCCTCTGATGAGAAGACCTCCAGGGCTGTTGGACGACACGCGGCGCCTTACTATCTTAGCTTGGCCATTACTATAATTCTGTACTTATATACTTTTTACCTATCCTTACTTTTTCTTCCTAGTTAGCTTGGCTCCACCCGTATTATTAAGTAGGTTAACAATATAAATCTATTTTTACATGATCCAGTACTTCATGCTACATGTAATACTGAATGCTGGAACTCCACTATGCGGACGCCGGTCTCGTGGTGTCGCTTCACGACGCTGACTCGCACAGGAGCCTTTCCTCGTCCCCCTCTAAAAGCCCAACTGATGCGGCAAATCGCTCTGACAGACGAGCTAAAACGCGAAACCGCAAGGCTAAGGCAGCAACTAGCAGAGAGACAAGACGAGATAGCCGCTTTCGACGCCCAGTCGGCAAAGCTAGAGATCCGAGTCTCTGAAGCCATGAAAGCGGTTCGGGAAGCCTTCAATGCTTTCCAAGACGAGGAAAAGAAGAGTGAGTCCCTTGCCAAACAGCTACAAAGTGTTAAGGATCGAGGGATGGAGGTACCTACTTACTCTGTTATGTTGATTTAGCTCCTGCTGCGTCGTGCACATTCATCACCTAGTACAACGTCGTAGAACAAGTCGAATAGACTCAAGGAGCTCAACAAAGAACAAAACCTTTCTCACATTCAGTAAAGCCCAGAGCAGGACTCGACGCTGTTACTTCTCATGGATTTATCAACATTGAACATCAGGAGAAAGCTCTCTGGGCGAAAGAACGAACTGCGTTGTTAAAAAAAGTGGAAGCAGGAAACGCCAGAGAAGTGAAAGGTGACTTGGTGAACATCCTTCAAAAGCAAGTCCAATCCTTGCAATCTCGATTACTTTTAGCAGTGGGCCGCGAAGGAGCAGGGGATGGAGACGGAGAAGTGCAACAGAAGCGGTCGACTAGTAGACGTAGGAGCTCAAGAACGTTGACATCCTGAGGAAAAATGGACTAACGTTGACACCCTAAACTGAGGAGCTCAAGAATAGAAGTTAGCACGAATTTAATCGAAACTACGTAAATAGGAGTTGCAGTTCTTGTAACTGCTCTATTATAAGTAACACTTATGCCACTTTTATCTCAAATTTTACTATTACAACCTGGGCGGAAGAAAAACGATGTACTATGTCGAAAATGTAGTTGTACTTCTTGATCTTGATGATTACTTTTACTTCAAGTAGGTGTGCGACGAGGGTGGAGCGGCTCAGTGTTCGAATAAAATGCGCGGAGAGCAGCATGTGATCGATCTGTCACGAGTTCGAGTGCCGACGATCTGTGGACTTTACATCTATTTGATAACGAGAGAGCAACAAGAACAACATGATGGTCTGTAATCGCTGAGAAGTGAAGATGGTTCATCATGATGATCACCACACCGTGAGAACAGAGCTAGTAAGTGTTCGCTTAATCCGTGATGTGCCACGTTGTAGTTGTCGCTGTGTCTGTTAAGACTGAAAGACGAAAAACGAACAAGTGAGTGGTCCAGTCATCATCTGTCGTTGTGACGAGAGCTGAGTCTGTCGTGACGAGAGCGACAGGTCGTCAACATTTTTCGTTCAACAATTCATTTGAGTGATTTCTTAGACCTTTTTTGTTCCGCCTCGACGTCCTTGACTTGTCGTTGTCGTAAAAAGAGCAATATGACTTCATTCCTCGCACCCGCACCACTCTCGTCACAGGATCAGGAGGAGCATTCTGTATTAAATTTATAAGTAAATCCCCTACTTCTTTAATATTTGTTCATCTACTTCTTGTACTTATAGTTATAGTTATAGATGAGACGTCGTAGAAGATTTTTATCGAATGTTCACGGCACCCTCGTTGATGTAATGTCTTCATGATTTTTTTTGCGAACAAGCAAGTGCCTGTTGTCTCAGATGAAACTTAGATATTGATTTGTTTTTATTTGAGTCGATGAGAAGATTTATTTTTTGTCAACGGACCGACGAACCAACCGCAGCTTTTTAACAGAAAGAAGGTTGACTGCAACCGACGCACGGACCTACAATGGGACTCGTAGGATCTTTAATTTTAGAAGGGATAGGAAGTGTTGGTGTGCTCAAAGCACCATGATTGGCTAGTATAGTTTGTCAGCTTTTTCATGGCCTGCTCCTCCACCTTAGGATCTTATCCTCGTACTAGTGTCTAAACTAAAAACATTCATCCAACAAGGTTCTCTTCAAAGATTCACCAAATCTTCATCTGTATAATCTGAAGATCAACAAAAGCAATCATCAAAATCAACTAGTGAGTGTTGTCTAGTGAGTGGTTCAGGTATATTCTACTGCTCGTATAGTATACTTTCTTAGATGAACCTTTCAAAAACAACATCTTGTAGGTCGTGTCGTGTAATAAAAACATCAATCAAATAAGGTAAAATCAATTAAGATAGTTGTTGTAATTCCAGTCCAAGTTTAGATTTCTGTATTTTTTACAGTCCTAGTATCAGCCCTACTGAGTTTGTTAAGAAATCTTCACAATTTGATGTCGCAAGTGTTTGGAATTTCGTTGCGGCAATTTTTTTGATCATAGTTAGTTAGTTAGACTTAGAGTTAGTTACGACTAAACCTTGATCATCTTTAAAAAGTACGAGATCATCTAGTGATCAACAGCGGTAAGAAGTTTGAAAAGGCATGTAAGCAGGATACTTTTTCCGTACTGTAACAAAATAAACATTACAGTTGTATTGAGATAGTAGTTGTACAATCCATCACCATCCTCGTGGTCACCTTCTGTATGAGAATTTCCGTCTGAGAAATCTTCTTGTTCATCTTCCTTGTATTTCAAAAAAACGTATCTTCATCAGTGAAAAAAAAGATGTCGTCATCGTCCGGAAGCAACAGCAAGAGTGCGCCAGCAATGGCCACTCAGTCCCAGCAGGCCGCGTCATCCTCCTCCAGCAGTGCTTCAGGAATTTCTGCATCAGCTGCACCGATGCTGCGGATTGAGGTGCCCACTGGCGGACCAGTGACGCCAGTGGTCGTGCCGAATACGCGCACACCAGTACCATCTGGGCCAACGCCGAGCGGGCGCGGAACGCCAGGAGTCCATCCTACTGTGCCGTTCAATATTCCTTATGGTGAAAATGAAAAAGTGTTTCATCTCGCTATTAATTTAAACTGTCGTGGGTGGTGCCATTTGGTGTCATGGGTCATGTCTGTAGAAGGTCGTGTCTGTAGAACTAGAACTAGATCAACTACTAGCTCCAGCTCTAATCCCTCCAGCGCACACGATCTCGCGAGCAGGACAACACTGCACAGCAGACCCAAGCACGGGAAGCACCTCTGACCGAGTATGTCTGCGTTTGCAGTTACACCAAGCTCGACAACCTTGCGCATAAGCCTCGCGGCACGCCAGCCAACGAAACCATGACGGTTTTTGCTCTCTGCAATGTTACTGGACGTTTGACGAAACTGACAGTCTCCCAAGGTGGTTCGAAGGAATTTCAGAATGCAGCTTTTGTGCGAAGTCATCCTAAGAAGAACATCCTTTACGTGGTGACAGAGAGCATCAACGAAAACGGGTGGCTTTTCGCATTTAGACTATGTCCGGTGACGGGTCAGTTGCGAGAACTAGGCAAAATATCAACCGAAGGACGATCGGCTTGCTATATTTCGGTACTCCTTAATATTGCCGCGATTGAATATCGACGTACAGATGTATATTTCGGTACTCCTTATTGCGATTGAATATCGGCGTACAGGTGATCTTTTTCATGAAAATAGCAAGTGCGCTTGTCACGGAGGTTCGTCGTAGTTCTCGTTATTTTTCAGCTGCAATGACCTTGATTTCTTTACAACAACAAAGAACTCTTGTGATTCTGATTCAGACGCAAAACCAACCCCTGCCACTGTCGTTCCAAAAACAAACAGTTGAGCCACGATTTGCGATACATCTTGGTCACCAACTACTGGGACTCAACGCTCGCATCCGTTCCAATCGATGAAGAAGGCCTCTTTCTGACACATGAGGCAGTCAAGAGTCAAATTCCAGGCCAAAATGCGAAGTATTGATTTTTAGATTTAGATGTTGTTGAAGATCTGGTGACTTTTTTACTTGGTGACAGTGAGAGTGAGTGTCTAGTATCACTATCTGGTGTATGATCATGTCTGAATTTCCTTCACCAAACAAAATAGCCTTGTTTTGAAGAATTTCGTGATTATAGAATGAAGAGCTAGTAAAGATAAACCGAGCACGATTCTCGTTCAAATGATTTCCAAACAGGAAAGAGCGTGCTGCCCATGGTGACGACCCTCATAGCAGTCACCGATTCAAGGAATCGCATGCGCATGCCTGTGTCTTCGATCCTGCCTTCGGTCGCATGGCCTACGTGCCGGATCTAGGTGAAGGATGCCTCAAGCAGTTCGTTTTCGACGAAAACGACGGTAGCAGTAGATATGCTGGCACCATCAGTTGCGGTGAGCGCGCAGGACCTCGCTATCTCGAATTCCATCCATCGCTCGATGTCTGTAATTTAACTCTTTGATCCTTTTTTTTCTTAGGTTCTTGCTTCATTGAGAATGAGATTGTCATAAAAGCATGGTGTCTTTCCTCTTCTCGCTCCACCCTCGCTTCTCTTCTTTGCTGATGATACACAAACACACCTGTTGTCCTGGCTCGACAACTGCACACTGTTGCTTGACATCAGGATATTAAGACACTCCATAATTGGAAAATTGAAACTCAAGCCTCCTTCATCTGAGCCTCGTGCGAATTACTTGATTGAGACTTGATCATGTAATGACATACCCTCTTTTGAGCTGAAATGTGCACGCTCTGAAAACCAAAAATTCAAAGTTTATGAAATTGAAAAATTCGAAGATGAGTTTGAAATTGGAAATTCATAATTGGTGTGTCCCCGAAAGGTCGTGCTAAAACTTGCTATGATAGCTGTGATGGTACCATGAGAGGCTAGAAGTTGATTCCCAAATGCCATGCTCTGAAAATGAAAAATTCGAGGTTTTTGAATTTCGATCCTTTTTCAATGATACTTACTTGCTTGGAAAGTTGTGTCAAGTTGTTCATCAGAGTTTCAATTTGAATGAAAGTCGATAAAAACAAAATTTTTCATTTCCATTTCAAAAATTTTGTTTTTATCGCCAAAAAATTGAAATTCAAATTTTCAAAATCAAGAAGAAGAAGAAGAAGAACTGTTTTCATGCTTTGTTTCGGACTTGCGCTTCGTATAGCATCCCTGCGAGGCTGCATTTCCATTTTCAAATCCAGAAGTATTAATTTCTAGAGCTATTCCTTCTAGAAGCTATTTTTTCTATCCTTCTTTGACAACATAACTCCATCTTCTCTACCACAAGGTTACGTCGTAAACGAGCTTGCCTCCACAGTGCAAGTCTTCCGATTTGACGAGTACCGAGTGCAAGAGGCGCTTGAAAAGTCTTACCGCAAGCAGGAGTGTCCTGCGACTCTCGAGCGCATCCAGGAGATTTCCACTTTGCCTGAAGCGTTCCCCAAGAACCTGAACACCTGTGGTCGCATTTGCGTTGACCCCACCGGCCGTTGGGTTCTGGTGAGCAACCGTGGTCATGACAGCGTCGCCGTCTACAGTCTACACCCACAACGTGGCGATCTGACGTGCGTTGGCTACTTCCACACGGGAGGTCACACACCACGACACTTCAAGTTCTCCAGCACCGGCAACTATCTGTTTTCCGCTAACCAAGACTCGGACTCTGTGTGCGTCTTCCGCTTCGACCAAAGCACGGGCGAATTGGCGTACATCCGAAGCTACGAGGTAAAGAGTCCGAACTTCATCGAAGTAAAGCCGCCAACGGTAGGAAGAAAATTGGCGAGCTGGGTGTATGCGAGAATGTAGATTTGGAGCTGATGTCGTCTTAAGAGAAGTAGTACTAGGTCTTGAGAACAAATGAATATGTCCTCCAGTAGATGATGGTGTAATGGAATTTAAGAAGAACGACCTAAAAACTCATCATGAAATTTCAAATTGAATACGAGTTGTTTTAGCATGGTATTTCAACTACGTCAACATACGAGCACTTTTATAGATACTTCTTTGGATGAGGATGAACAAATTGTACTTGAAATAGGAAGGATGATATGTCAATATCTCGTGAAGATAGGTAGCATACTTACTTTTAATTAGCGATGGAATCTGAATCAACTAGCAGAACAACGGCAACATCAAAATTAAAAACGAAACTACATCGAGGCGTAAGCTTAGACTTCAACATATTTATTCGATCTTAATCGACACATAGTTTATTCATAGTCGTGATTCCATATTTGACAGCAGTCATTAGCAATTTTTGGGAATCAATACTCAACGTTCAACATTGCCCAGCATGCACAGTTGTGTTCTTACTCTTAAATCGGGAAGATTTCTTTAGAAATCGTGGGTTAAAGACATTGTACACGTCAAAACTCGTCCAACATTGTATATTTTTTTTCTCATGTCAACAAGAACATGATGTCATCTAATTGCTCAAATAACACTCACATATTAAATATAATTGCCAAATATTAACTGTACAACATTTATTTTTTAGCACCTCCCCAATCAACACCTCCTTCCGGAAGATGTTGGACTTGACAAGAAGAGAGACTAGATGACCTAGCAAATTTTTATTGCGGTTTGGGGAATGACCATCCGTTGCTTCACCTCAAACCGTAGCAGTTAAAATCTTCTTCTTGTTCTCGTGCTCGTATTCTTCATTTTATGTCATACTGTCTTCATACTAAGCGTCAATAGTTGTTTCTATGTGCAACAAAATAGATGAGTTTATCATCTTCTTGTGATTACAGCACTACTACAAAATCAAAATGCATAAATAAGTAACATCATCATGATGATTCATTCGAACTGAAAAAACAGGCAAGAGGAGATTGCCATTGTTCTTTCATAGAAAAAGAAAAGAACTAGAAGGGTTGAAGTTCTTGATCGTGCTATGATTACAAAGTAGGGGTGAAGATGGGGTCCCTGCATTCCGCTCGACACAAACGTAGCCTCACATTTACTGAAGTAACCAAATGAAAATGGAGGAGACTTCATGGACGATTCGTCGAGTTTTCGCTACGTAAAAACAAGTATCATAGTATTGGTGTGCTAGAAGGATCGCAGCGAAGAAGGAAAAGAGCCGCGATCAGTCGACCTAAAAACTGGTATCAACATTCGTCGGTAAAATTATGGGACTAGTAGTTGCTACTTGTAGTTGGGAGAATTACAAGTAACAATGGTCCACTTCATAATTTGATGCTCGTGTTTCTATCTTTCACGTTAGAAGACGTAAATCACTACTTACAAGGTATTATTTTTACCTAACATCAAACTTCTACAGCTGCAAATTCTGCTCTACATTCATCTGACATTGAACTTCTCGATAGCCTCCATTTACTTAGCAGAGCTGCTCCTGTACTTGTCCTCAAAAATGATCGATAATAGTGTGCGCTTATTCCTGTGTGAGTTCTTGTGTTGAAGACCTTGACGCTTTGAAAACTGATTCACCGACATCAATAGAATCAATACCACCTCCTCTTCGCTATTCCTCTCTTGTGTTTGCGCATGTGATTTCAACGCTTGGGGTAGGGTAAATGTAAAAAAGGGCATGTTAATGTGATTGCACATTATTCTTGAAGATCTTCTAGTAGAAGTACCAAATAAACCAATCAACATAGCAAATCATCTTAATCTACTTTCATCTTGTTTCGAGGACCACAACGACAACTTTCCGATTCTTACAGCTAAGATATCACCTATCTTCTAATCTCATTGTTCAACATCCCGTTAAAATGAAGTATTCGAAATCCGGAAATCGTTTTATTGAACAATTACCATTCCATTTCCAACGAGAAGAACTGCACGACTGCAAAGAATTAATGCACAGTCAGAAGGTGAAGAACCTAAAAGGCGGATTACAAGACTATGACTTCTTAGTTCGATTGTCTCTCTCGGCTACTTACCAACAAGAACTCTGATGTAGTGAGTACTTGGGGGGCGGCATTCGATCTTGATGAAGATGGTTCAGTAATCGACCTACAAAAACCGATGATGAAAAGAGGTAGAGCAAATGATTATCCTTTTAGTAGCACGAAAAAGAGAACAATCAACTACAAATGATGAACTACACAGGTCTAATTGTTCCGAATAGAAAAATATGATGCGTTCTTCTCAATAGTGTTATTGTTCGTGCTCGAGCAGTGACTGCTTGTTGCTCACAGCAAGCAGAACTAGTGTCGACGGTGTAATGTTACTGGGATGTTTGGTCGTCGTCAGAATGTCTACTCCTACGTGCTTACTTGTTAAGCCGAACGACCGTAATGACATTCTCGAGAGCGTGAAGAGACCGCGTCAGAGAGAGAGAGATAACATCAGTTGGAGAGGAAAGAGGCGATAAAGATCATCACCTTCACCAGCAAAGGCACGACCGAGTTTGACGGGATCATTCAGGTCTTGTTCGACTTACACTTATGTGGAGGATCCGATCCTAGTGATTAGAACTACTTCGGAAAGACCACGAGATTGAGATCAGTTTCACCAGGAAATTAAAATTATAAACGTACGCGACGATCACTTTGGAAGCTTCTTGCCTGTCCACGCCTGTCGATAACTCGGTTGTACAAGAAGTACATCAAGATGGACGGGTCACTCACACTCTTCTATATCACCATCAGCATCTTCATGGGCTATAATGATCGACAACACATTTTCGGTGGATCATGATTTAATCCGGTGGTGCCGGGATCGTCGATTATGACAGCACGAGAAACTCGACCGCATCTTCTGTCCTCTTCGATTACTGCCAGGGAAGAAGACGGAAAGCCTTGTCAGGAGCATGACCACAACTGTGGCCTTACGACGCGGGTCGTCAGGAGCATTACAACTGTAGCCTTACGACGCGGGTCGCCAGGAGCATGACCACAACTGTGGCCTTACGACGCGGGTCGACGTCAATTAGAGCTGACACGAGTGTTATTAGAGAGACAGCAAAATCGAAAGTGTCAGATTCTCGATTCCACTGTGGCGGTGCCTCTTGTAGGTTTGCCATTCGGCCGCAGCTCCTGTCCCTTGTAGGTGTTGGCAGCGGAACGCTTTGGCCCGTCTGCAGTAAACTACAGTTCGATGACCCGCAGCAGTAAACTACTTCAGGCAACCGGTGAAATTTGGCACACGACAAGAAGCCGCTAAGTTACGACGCGGGTCGACGTCAATTACTTAGACACGACAAGAAAAATGATGTTGAGGCCTCGCACAGCCTCCCACCTCCTCCTCTTCTGTTCTCTGTGTGTTTTTATCTTTGCAGCTGCAAGGACGACAGCCGTGCTGGTGCAAGCAGCAGAACAAGCAGTTGTGCCTGCTGCAGCTCTCGACGAACAAATAGCTGCTGCAACCACGACCAGAGTAGACAGTTCGGTTCAATGCGGAGCGGCCATGACCGACAGCGACTGCCCAGCAGAACAGAGGCTTTTTGATCGTAACCCTAAGGCCTCACTCAATCCACTTTAGAGATTGGATGCTGAAACTATTACTCCTCATACATCTGCATCTGGGGAACGACTTTTAATTACTGTATATTTTTAGAGACAACCACAACTCGATGAACTCAGGGACTAGTAAGTACTCTTTAGGTTCGTTTAGGTCTAGCACCCTTTTTAGGTATTCATCTGTGAGTTGTTTTCAAGTACTTCGAACAGCAACGAACAGTGGACAAAGATGAGGCTGCAAAAGATGGACTCCTGTTGTAGTGGGTTGTTCTAATATACATGTGTGCAGCGACAATCAGTGTACGCAAGAGAAATGTTGCAAAACAAGTTGCCACTCGATAACCTGCGAGGGTCAGTACACAAGGAAAGCGAGTTTTAAGGCTGGTAGTTGGGATTTTTTCACTATCAATCTCTATCTCTCCGTATCGATCCCATGGTGAATTATGCATGGTGTGGACTATGTATGCTGAATGGGAGGCGCAAGTAGAGTCCCCCTTGATTTAGAGGGGAGAACATGTTGAGGGGAAAAAGCAAAGAAAGGGGAAGAGCTCAGTGTCATGTGGGGATAGTGAAAAACTAGCGTTAAGAACGACGACGAAATATTTGGGGGGGACATTAGCCTGACCAGATGCTGCGACAGGAACTGCAGAGTGTTTACAAACGGATGCTATCATTATGTTAAGGCACCAGCTGATGTTCTTGATGATTGCTCATGATTATGTTGTACTACTTCACTTTAATATCTGTAGAAGGCAGATGTTGAGTCGACGTTTCTTGTTCAAGTACAAGTTGTTCTAGAAGTAAGGCTTGTTTGTTTGTTTGTTTGTTTCGATGCGCTCCGGGCGACGCGTACGATCCTGCCGGATTTCTTTGTGCTCTGATATGCGAGATTACTAGTATTTTTACTACACTATAGCTATACTCATACTAGACTTAAGTGCCCGGTAGCACTCATCCCACTAGAATCCTCCACCCTCTGCACGCACTTCCCCCGCCATCGCGTGGCCCCGCTTGCCCCGCCCCGTGCCTACGGGGTTGAGCGATGGAACAGCACAAGAGTCGGGCTCTTGGCGGCCTGCGGCTATTGGATAGGCATGCCTGGAAATGGCAGGCCTGGGAGCTTGCTGGCCTTCTGCTGGGTTTGACATCTTTGCGCTTGCGGAAGGCTGAAGCGTTCAGCTTCGACTTTAGCAAGTTTGTCTGAGATTCAATCTCTTGGATTTGAATTGCTCAAATCCAAAAATTTCTGACTTTCGCAAGTTTTTCTGATATTCAATATCTTGGATTTGAATTTCTCGAATCCAAAAATTTTCGACTTTAGCGAGTTTGTTTGTCTGGGGTTCAGCCTCTTGGATTTGAATTGCTCAAACCTAAAAATTTTCGATTTTAGCAAGTTGTTCCGCCAATTCAAATCCAAAAAATTTCGATTTTAGCGAGTTTGTTTGTCTGGGGTTCAACCTCTTGGATTTGAATTGCTCAAACCTAAAAATTTTTGATTTTAGCAAGTTGTTCCGCCATTCAATTTCTTGGATTTGAATTCCTCAAATCCAAAAATTTTCGACTTTAGCAAGTTTCTCCGGAATTCAATTTCTTGGATTTGATTCGCGAGCTCTCATAAGTTCAGAAGTTCGGAAGATCATAATTTCAGAAGTTCATAATTTCATAAGTGCGTAATTTCATAAGTTCGCAATTTCCTAAGTTCACAAGTTCACAAGTGCAGGAGTTTATGAGTTCATGAGTTTGGGGTGAGGGTGTCGGAGAGTTGGCGTTTGGAGAGTTTGACTTTGGAGAGTTTGAGTCCAGAGAGTTTGACTTTGGGGAGTTTGAGTCCAGAGAGTTTGAATTTGGAGAGTGCAAGTTTGGCGGGGTTGTTGTTAAGTTTTTTTTTAGCTCTTTAATATTACCTAGAAGTACACTATACTCATCTTACTCGTATTACATACTTAGTACAAGCACTGGAAGTTTTGGACGAAGGAAGTTCTTGGTAACAGAAGATCACATCGCAATTCAATTCTAAGATGCGCAGGCGTTTTTCGGAAAGGGCGAATCCGGCGAGCATACACTGCCCCAATCACCGTTTATGGTCCCGCCAAAAACGTGATTGAGAACAACACCACATAAAATGAGGAACAAATAGGGGAATGTCGTCGTTGCAACTAAGTTACTAAAAACAAGAGCCTCCTCGTCTACGAGTTCTTCTACATGAAGAAGAGAACAAGTCGAAGAGCGGCCGTCATCCGGCATTCCCCCGACCTTGTTCTAGTTGTATCCTGAAGACATCAAAATGAACAACTGTTCTCCCATTTTTATCTTGGCGAGATGGCAGTCGCGCTCCCTTCTAGTTGTATCTTGACAAGTGAATTCTCCCATTCGGAGGTGACATCAAAGTCTACACTTCTCACATGATTAGAATAAAATATAATGTTCACCAGGAAAAGTGGCCTGCTCATCTTTATTTATCTTCTTCACCACGAAAAGCAGTGGTGGTGGCCCCATCGTGGTCATCATTCATTTTATTGCACCAAATGGATTTGCTGCGTGCCGAATTGCTACTGGGCCGATTGTCCTGAAGAACAATTCGTGTATAAGCTATCCAACCCCAAGCTTCATTAAGGCTCCTGGTAACTACTCCCACTGTAACATGATAAACAAAATTGTATTTTTTTAATTGTAGTTCTTATACTTGGAAGTTTTGGAAGGAAGTTGGATAACCGCAGTGGTTTCTGTCATTAAGGCTTCGAGTAATATGATCGTACTTAGTTGAAATTGCCCCAAACTTCACCAGTTTCATGAAGGCTTCTAGTACTGTGGATTGCAGTTGATTGTAGTTCTATTACTTGAAATTTTCCACCAAACAGCAGTTCTTTCAGTAGGGCTCGTGGTAACTGTATTAACATACGCATGATTGTATAATTTGTAGTTGTACTTCTTGAGAAATTGTCCAAACCCCAGAAGTTTATGAAGCTGTTTGTTCATCATTAAGGTGGTCGTGGCATCAAAGGCTTCTACTACTACTTTCTGTTCTATTTCATTTGAGACTACTGGGGTTTTATACGGAGGTGTGAACAAGCACGTACCCAATCATGGATCTGTATGGTTCTGGTACTTGGTAACCTGAGTTTGATCATAGGGGTTCTCTTCTTGTTTTCCCTTATGATCAAATTCAGGTTACCAAATACCAGAACCATTCAGGACCCCAATTCTGCTTCTCCTCCTCCCCCTCCTCCTCCCTCTCCTCCTTAAGGGCAGCATCGCCGTTCCGTAGCGGGCTATAGAAACTGGAGATATAGCCCCTATCCTCCTCCTTTTCCTCCTCCTGCGCTTACCTCTTGCCCTTGTTCTAAGACAGTCTCCTCCCCTTGCTCTTGCTCCTTTTCCTCCTCCTGCTCCTCCTCGTGACACTGAGCTGCTCCGCAAATAAGTAAGTTGACGCGCCCCTCTGGAAAAACGAAAATAGAAGGAGAGCTTAAAGAACAAAATAAGCATAAAAAGCTTGATCCGATTAGTAAGTTACCTCTTGCTCTTGTTCTCGGTAGTAAGTTACCTCTTGCTCTTGTTCTAAGATAGGCTTTGCGGTTTGACCAATAATTGCAACATAGCAGAATGTTGCAGACGGCATTGTGGGAGTTTCGATTGCGTAGCACATGGCCAAGCACCGAGAACTGATATAGTTAAGACCAAAGGGGTCCGTCTCTGCATGTTGTTCATCCTGATATTACTGTACGTACAACTTCTATCATGGATGTACGCCTGGTGGTGCTGGCAAGGGTATGTTGCCCCCATATCCTTATATACTACTGGTGGTAACAAGGGTAATATGCCTTGTCCATATAAAAATAGTTAAGCGCAAGAATCTATAATATTTCCTTCACATTATTTTTATTTTTCCACAGTGAAAGAAATGATCCAGTAATCCATTAGCTTCCTTCCTTCTCTTACCTTTACTAGGTTCTACTATGGCAGTCTGCGCAAACCTTTGCGCGAGATTCATTGCGTTGTGCTGTATTCTTAGGATTCTGATGAAACAAATACGGAATATGAAACGAACTTCTGAGCGAATGGGTCTCTTTGTTCTTGAGCTCCTCTAAAGTGGCGAGCAACGAAATAAGGTGCCAAGACAATGATACCGGATGCACAGCGCAAGAGTGTTGTGTGTTGGCAAGCACGACGACTACGAGTACGAGCACAACCTCGACTAGTACGAGCACAACCTCGACTAGTACGAGCACAACTCGGAGTACCTCAAGCTCGACTACCTCAAGCTCGACTACCTCAAGCTCGACTACCTCAAGCTCGACTACCTCAAGTTCGAGTACCTCAAGCTCGACTACCTCAAGTTCGAGTACCTCAAGCTCCAGTACCACTGTAACAAACTTTAAGGTTTCCCCAAATCCATCGCTGTTATAATAAATAGGGAAGATCGCCCGCGCAAGCGTTGTAAGCCGCGTATTACCTACCGAAATACATGAGATGCGACGGCTATGGCATAACATTCTTTCGGGTCGTCCCCTAGTACTACCAGGGATGAATGTATATTGGATGATGAAGCTCTAAGAACTCAAGTACGACGATGACGAGCTCGACCGTGACGAGCACGACTGTGACGAGCACGACAGGCACGTGGTCCACCACCCGGAGCTCGTCGACCACCACTAGTTTATGGGTGATTTCATTTTGAGTTTTTTCCTCTACGTGGTCTTCACTACGTCTTCACTCAGTGGTCTCTAGCTGTTGATGTATTGGCCGGCCATCCTTGCTTGTTTTAAGTGCAGGAAAAGGCGCGGGGATGGTCTTCTACTTGTGTCTCTTCTAGAAAGATCGATGGGAAAACACTGCATTCCCTTCTTCATTATATCCTACGGCGACAACATCAACAACGAAGACAGAAACAAAAACGACGACCACGATGACGACGACGACGACGACGAATATGATGAGTGATGAGCAGTCCCAAAAGGTAGATACGAACGAGACAGAGGAGGAGGGCTTGGGAGTAGACGACGAGGACGAAGGAGTAAACGCCGCCGACTTCTTTGGCTTGAGTGGGACAGGCAGTGACATGGGGGAAGTGGGATCAGATGTCGGAACAGTGACCAAATCTTTCGTCGGAGGAGTGGTCGTTGCGCTCATTGCTCAGTTTGCGATTACGCAGTTGGATGACTACACCTAGTTCTTGCCAAAACAAACCGTGATGTCAACGCAATATTAAGCAGGAGTTCTACGAACCCTTCACGGCATACGAGGACGACCTACTCACGGTCACGACCGAGTCATATCGAGGTTTTTTTGACCACGCTGCTTCATCAGCATGCTGATAACGTAGACATCAACGTCCTCGACATGCGACGTCTAGAGCGAGACTAGACGAGATTGTGCTTGAGGTGCGCAAGAACAAAACAGCGCAGTCAGAACAAAGCAACGCAGGAACTCGGAAGCAGAAGAACAATTACAACTTCCTTGATTGATTTCGATAGGGGATCGGGATGGATGGAATCACAGGAATTGGGTTAGAAGTCATTGCGGTATTCTAATTTTTGGCATCATACCAACTAGAACATCTAGCGCAACTGATTGCACCAGTCTTCTATATCAATTTCGCGTCGCACCATGATCGACTTCCACATTTGGTTGAAGCTTGTGGATGATTCTCCTCTTAGATAATGAATTGAGGAACAAAGCGGGTTATATTATCAATTTGGCTAACGTGTCCATCTTTCTTCAACATATCACCATCACGCCACAAGAAGAACTGCCCAAGCAGATGACGCACAGTTGTAGTAACTCTGAGTTTCTTGATGTTCGTGCTGCTCTGCTTCTCGTCGCGGTGGATTGCTGCATGACTCTGGAGCAAGGGTAAGCAACCTCGGCAGCTCCAGAGTCGTCATCATCATCTCTCCCTACTTTTATAACAGAACAAAAGATTGCCAACATATTTAAGAACTTTAAAAATATGTCTAAGAAGAAGCACAGCCACACGAAAACAACAAGAATGGCTTCGACGTTCACAGCTCTCCTGGCTCCACGATGTTTTTTCAAACACAACAACAATCATAATATTCATCTTTCATCTGTCCAAAGGAGAAACCAGGTAAACTTCTAGCCAGCCTGCTGCTGCCAGCACGATGGCGAGTCGAGTCGTGGTTGCTGGGTCACCTGGCGCGGCTACGTCGCCAGGCTCTTCAGATCAGGGTGAATCAGAGAAACGAGCGTCACCTTCACATCCATTGGCGTCGACTAGGGATCCACTGCTTTCCGCGAAAATGACATCCAATTCCAAGAACAGCACTGCTGCGATGAACATGGATGAAGATGACCGCATTTCAGCTGCAGGCGCTGATGAACGTACGCGCAATTCTGACATGATCAATGGCCGTTACACTCAGTTCCTCGTCGACGGCGACGTTGAGCTGTATGAAGGCGCGGTGGGAGGATGCATTGGGAGGCCAGTTCTCTCTATGGATGCCGAAAGACGCTACGAAGACCAGCTGCTAGATGGGGATTATATGTTAAGGCTCACAGTAATTCATCTTAAGATGAAGCATCTTGATCTTGCTTGGACCTACTTCTTTAAAGAGGAACGCGTCAAGGTTCTTTTCAAGATGAATTATATAAGTAAGCTCTAAATACGACCCAAGTCTTGCAAAAAACTGACGAGATCATACAGGAGAAGAAGGAACAAATCAAAAACTGGGAAAAGACAAAAAGACGGATTTCGTGTGTGCTCACGTTGCAGGCGTTGTTGTTATGAACAATGGATGTTTTTGGAGTGGCAAGGTTGAGACACTGATGAATTGTAACTGATGTAGTAGGTGAAGTGGATGTGAATAGCCATAGCGAACAGACGTATCTCCGTCGTTTTATTGTTGTTCTACTTACGTTCTTGTAGACCACTTCTATCGGTTCTTGTTGATGTTGATGACCCAGCACACCCAGCAACGAGCCTCGAGCTCCTTTCATATCCCGGCATCACCGTTGCTCTGTGGAAGACTTTTTTGCAGCCTGATTTCGTCAACAGCAGTGAGCAGTACTTACAACCGGTGGATGTGGTTTTTCTCCTTGATTCCAGTGCAGTGATGCAACCATCTGCAGCACAGCAGAAGGAAACGGTCTTTCGTTTTGCAGAGAGCTTTTCCACGGTTATCCGAGACTTGAAAGATAAGCAGAACAAGAATCGTGTTGTGTGGCCTCGTGATCATGCTGGTCTGCGACTGTCTTTGACCCGGTTTGCTTCGATTCTACCAGAAGGTGGAGCAGAAGAAGACTTCGGACTAACAGAGTATCCGGCTTTAGTTATGTGCACTTCATGATAGTTGGAAGGCCAAGATCAACGTGAAAATCTACATAGACAGAAATGCAGAGCCGCTCCGTCTTCAATGGACAAACAGTCCGTTACAACTGTGATTCACCTTGGATGCTCTACTCTCTCTGACCTTCTTATACTCTCTCTGCTCTTATCCAAGATGATCGTCCACCTTCTAGCTCTACCACGACCCTGTCTCCTTGCTTCTCTAATTTCCGCGAGTACTTCGAGAAGAAGATGAAATATGTGGAATCCGATGCGGCATTGCTACCTGCGATCAACATGTGTACTCGAGTTCTAGAACAGGAGGACTCGTTTCACAACAGCCTCGAGCAGATCTTGGGAGACACGTCGCAGACGGTGCTAGACATCAACGTACCTATTGGCTGTCTGGTCAATTTTTCTAATAAGGATCATGATGTGGGTGATGGAGATGTTGTTGGAGATGATGAAGATGAGCACCTTGACGATCATGAAGGTGGGGACGGAGCGGATGAGCAAGAGCCAGCTAGGGCCAATGGACAAAGCGGCCGCGGACGCAAAGCAAGTGCTTCAACTTCAGTATGTCTCAATACTGATAATAAGGCGACTAGTAGTGCAAGCAGCACATCAGGAGGAGCAGCTGCAGCAGTTCCTTCTAGTAACTCCTCTTTGTCTTCAGCCGCATCAGGTGATGGTGGAACGACACCAACTGCCAAGCCCTTCGCAAATCAGGTTGGCGCCTCGACGATGTTGAAAGGTTCAGGCATTGGGAATCCTTTTCCAACCAAGTTGTTCCCGCTTCCTCCCGCAAGAACCACCACTGGCCAAGCTGCTGGTCTTCCTGCTTCTCGCTTTTCCCTCCGCAAGCAGTGGTGGGTCGACATTGAAGGCGTCGAGGACCAACAAGCCGGTGCCAGTGCGCAACGATGCGAAGTGCGAAAAGCACACTGGGAGAATGTCTGTGGCGAGGATGTGAAAGTCTCCATGAAGTATTTGCCCCCACCAGCGTGGAAAGAGTCAGTGGAACATTTTGCGGAACGGAAAAGACGTTTACACGCCTTGTTGCAAGCGAAATTCACCAAGTCCTTTGGTCTCAGTGCGAGCGATACGGAAGATCTGCTTTTGTTAAGGCTCCTCGTTGTACTAGTTTGTTGTATGAAAATAAAACCAAGTGCCTCGTCTACTACTACCTGTACCTGTACGCGTGCCCTACATAATTTAGTCTATCTTGTCTCAGGAGGTGGATCTAGCAGAAAAGCGCAGCCGGGAAAGCCACAGGCGACCGCTTTGGGGGGCACTTGCCTCGCCTGCGGCCGAAGATTAATGACGCGCTGAGGCTGAACATTAATGGCCCCGGAAAAAGTGAGGCGCTGGCTGATTCATGTGCGGGCATACACCAAGAAACAAGGCCACGGCTGGCCAGCAGGCTGATCAACTGAAACGAAGCCCGGAAGGGTGGGGGCTTTGCTTCTTTGGGCTCCCCTGGAAGGATTGTATCCAGTTGGGCGCCCCAGCTGGTAGAGGATGTCAAACGCAAAGGCAGCGCATTGCCTGGCTTCGTTTGCACGGAAGTCTGGAACATTCTCTGGAGGAGCGTTGCCGAGGGTCGTGATATAATTGAACTATCAAAAAGTAGAGCGCTTTTCTGACATTGCTCGAGTGTTCATCAGCTACCGCGTGCTGAGTCTTGGCGCGCGGGGTCGCGCACGTAAATAGCCACGCAGCTCGACCACGCTCGGAAGCCAAAGCGCAAAGGAGAGGACCCGCCTCCGGCAGAGGAGACGGCGGCGCAAGCCAGGAGCGGCGCAAGGTGAGCCCACGGGCCCAGAGAGCCAGAAGAAGCTCTCCCCTCAGCTAGGGCAATGATTGAATGGGCAGCGCATGCGTGGGCTGATCGATGTCCTCCAGACGGTCGGGGCCCTCGATGGTTCTGCTTGGCTTTGGGTGGAGAAGGTGGTCTGTGATTCTGCCACGATCTCGGCGGGCCTCGGGGGCTTTTTTTTATGGGCTTAAGGTAGAGCGGGCGAGCGTCGTGGCGCACCAATGTCCAAAGCGCCCAGCCGTCGGTCTCGCTTTGGTTTCTGGAGGCTCATTAGGAGCATAGACTGACCTGGCGGGGGCTGGTGATGGCCGACGGGGATGAGAGAGTCTGAGTCGCCAGTCGTGGCGCAACGTAAGGGGAGGACCCTCCAGGCTAGAGGTGGTTGCTTTTAATTTCTGACTCTCTCATGTCCCTTTCTTTGCTCCATGCATCCTCTGATACTGCGCGCTAGCTTGTGCGATGGGGCTGGCAGGTGAGTACGTCACTAGCTTACTTACCTAACAGTAGTAGTGTCGTAGTGCGCCCTTTCGCACAGTTTATTGTCGTTGCCTGCTTCCTCGAAGCTTAGTCTTATTAAGCAAGCCTCTGCAAATGCAAAAGTGCCGAGCTGAGTGGGTATCCGGCTGCTTTTTGGAGGGTGACTCTACTTCGTTCTTCTAGTTAACACGAGCTTTTTTGAAGACATGAGAAGCAAGAAAACCAAGAACAGCAAAACTTCCACACTACCGCCTCTTCTAACTACGGCGTTTGAAGAGAAAACAGAGGACTCGAAAGTGCACCATTTGCCGAGTGGATGCTTTGCCTACGTTCCAGATTCAGCTGCTAAATGTCTGTTGGAAGAAAATGCCTCTGCTCCTACGTTATCGCCCGCAACGTCAAACAAGTTCGGTGTCACTAGAACATCTTCAACATTACCCGAAAATGCTAATGAAGCTGCTCCTGCTCCTACTACAGGTGCTTCTTCATCTCCTAGTGGTACCGGTGGCAGTGCAGCAAGCGGTACACCTTCTCGCCCTCCACCAGTCGCCTCACTTCATCCGCAGTTTTCACAGATCGTTCCTGGTTTGAAATACTATGCGGTAGCACATGATCCACGTAGGAGAACAGGAGGCAAACAGTTCCCGTGGGCCAGGTCTACTTCAGGCAAGATGAGTAAGAAGAAAGGAGAGAAGAACAAGGACATTAAACAACAACAAGCCATCACCAGTAAGGACTACATGAAATTGACTTG
The DNA here is from genome assembly GCA_905178165.1 of Amoebophrya sp. A25. Classification (NCBI taxonomy): domain Eukaryota; class Dinophyceae; order Syndiniales; family Amoebophryaceae; genus Amoebophrya; species Amoebophrya sp. A25. The sequence continues at coordinate 357,861 of CAJINU010000063.1, forward strand.
TGAAGAGGAATTCTTCTCTCCTGAAAGTGGCTATCGTTATTCCGAAAAAGCATGGGAGGAAGTAGCGAAAAGCTGCGGTTCTGGGGTTCACATCTACGACTTACGAGACATTGATTGGGTCACGCGTGAACGTTCGAAGCGATTTTGTGTGTTGCTGGGCGATCCAAGTGCCAAGTGCGAAGTCGGTAGTGGGCCTGCGTTTCGAGCACTGCTGGATACGATAAACTACCATTAAGGCCGCTCTCGATGATTTTTTATCTTGGGTCCTCGTTGCAAAAATAATTGCATCCACCCACCTGAACATCAAAATTCGAGCAGATATCTAGTATAATACATATTAAATGTTGTTGACAAGTACTACTAACAACTAGTCTTCAATCCAGCTGCACAACTTGAAAAATACTGAAAAGATGAAGAATTGCGGAGAGGTCTAACGCCAAGGAGACGAGGAGGAGCTGACACAAGTACTAGGGGGATCGGACCCTCTAGGAGGAAATCCATTTGAAAAGGGATCCGCGATGCTAGAAAAATGCGGGAAACTTGTCGGAAGTACTGGCAGTGGAGCATCGTCTCCCTATGTAGGGAGATCTGTGGGACATCAAGGAGGAAGCCAACTTCTCGATGATGAAGGAAACCCTTTATTTGATGGCGACGATGATGAAGATCTTCCGTGGTCAACTTCTAGATCTTCCCTGAGTCCTCGACCTCGTAGTAGGGCTGGCAGTTCCGACAGCGGCCTAGGAGCTGATGACGATTACAACCCTGTAGCTGGGTTGAATGACGACGATATGAGACGCCGAAGATTGGTGTCTTCTTTAGAAGCGAGACTTGCACCGTCTGAGAAGGAGGTGAAACGAGGCGATTTGAAGGGATTACAGACAGTTTTTCATGCAAAACGGGAGTTGTATCGAGGTATTGTTCCAGGTGGACCCCTGGCCTCCACCACGACCAGTTTAGCCGAGCGACGCAGGAAAAACAAGGCGTTTATGGCGAAGAAAGTGAACAAGGACGAAGATTTGGATGATTCTGACGAGGAAGTACACACATCAAGCACAAAAACTGTGTTCAGGAGCTCCAGTACAACAAGAAGTCAACGGTCGGACGAGGATCCCGATGTTGCGGAAAATGTACGATACCTCGTCAACGATGACGAAGTAGTTGCACATCTTCAGCAGAAGAGCATGTCTGATGTGGATGCAGCTCTAGTTTTTCTGTTCTTCTCAAAACAGGAGAATTTAGAACATGTCTTGCTCTCCAGACCCAGTACGCGGACTTTCTTCGAGCGCGCTACGGATTGCAAGGCAGTGGACACTGGCAGAGAACAGTTTCGCTTACTAGACTCCGATGACGCGGACGCTGATCCTTGTGCGAAGTTTGTCATCGCTCACGACAACGCCGAGATGGACGCGGCTGTTCGACGCTTAGCTGACCTCGTGAAAAACGAAGCCAGCACGGTTGTTTTCCCGAACACGCAGAAGGATTGGCGGTATTTCTTTTTTCTGCTGCTGGTATTGCCATTGTTCGCCTTCCTCTTCGCCAATGAGATTGTCGCTCAGTGGGTGGAAGTGAAGCGACGGATGTTCCTTGCAGGTGGAGGCAAGAAAAAATGCATCAAAGTGACTAAACAGCTTGTGGAGAAGACGGAGGAGCCTCGAAAGACAGTGCAAAAGATCCTGGACCATCAGGAGATTGAAATGAGTGATCTGGAAAACTTGCGCCCTTTTGTGTTAAGGCTTGAAAGTTGGCATCTCTATGCGCGTCTCTATGTCTTCTTCAAGGAGGAAAGCCATAGATGTGCGAGCTAGAGACGCCAACTTTCAACCTCTAACTGTGCATGAAGGAGATGAAATCACTCTGCGGGCTAAGCTGAGTGGTGGATATTTGAAGATGGCATCTTCTTCTTCGAGTAAAAGCAGTGCTGGTGCTGGTGCGAAGAAAGAACCGTCTCTCACAATGGAAATGGTAGCTGATCATTTCGGGTCGAAACAGCCAGCAATAATATCACAGATGAAAGAGGAAGGTTCCTTATCCTTTGGTTCAAACAAGAGTGGTACTAGATCATCTACCTCCTCCTCTTCATCATCTTCGTCTGACGGTTCTACAACTGCACTGAGTCGTACGCTCTTAGAGGATGGTGGAGTAGAGGGCTCTTTTTCGAGTAAGTCCTCCGATGATCAGTCGTCATCTAGTAATCCTTCTTCATTCTCCTCCGACAACGATGAAGAGCGTATGCGTGGTTCCTCGGGGGCAGGCAACAACACAGGTGGGGTGGTGCGACGCTCTATAATGAACTCTCTCTTTGGAGGAGGCGACTCGTGGTCTTCCTCTGGTGGCAACACAGGCCTAGACGGTGAAATTCTAACCGGCAACGCTTCCCTTACTGGTTTCGGCTTAGTCGGAACGGGGAAACCGCTGGAGGGGTTAGAAGTTACTTGGACTATGTGTAGGGCCGCTCCTGAAGTTGGCGGATCCTCGCATCTGGATCCGGACTACCGTTTCCGGTATGGCGATGTGGTGGAACTACGCGCTACACCCAAGCGACAGAAAAAAATATACGAGGGCACAGGACGAGGCGGATCGGGGTCTGGAGGAGGCTTACAAGCCATACTAGCTGGAGCAACGTTACCTCCACCTCTTGTATTGGCTTTTGATAAAGCTGAGCGCTGCTTTGTCGCTTTAGATGAAGTCGAGTATCGCCAATTCAAAAGAGACACGCGAGGACAGTCTTCCAGTAGTACCAAAAATTCGTTGCTCCGACTTCAGCATCGATTTACAACGAACTTCGCGATTCTACCAGAACACGCTGCTGATGAGGAGATGGAGAGCTATAGTGCTATGCTAGAAGATGACCATGAGGACGACGAGGGTAGGAAGACACGCAGAGTGGTCACCTCTGCCGCTACACCCGCTACTTCTTCTTCTCTCCTCCGTATGGGAGACACATTACGCCTTGGCGTACTGTTTGCTTCCGCTAGTACCCCTGTGGTCCTCTCTACTGATCGGTTACAAGGCAAGTGCAGATTGCAGAAGTCCGATATGGTGAGGACGATGCAGGCACCGACGTCGTCCATGGAGAGCCTGTTAACAGTCGATCATGGCGGTCAGTTTGTGTGTCCTGGCGTTCCTGTAATGCTTCGAGCAGTGTATACTAGTACACATTTGCGCCTGGCTGGTGGGGCATCAGAAGCATTCTGTGGTGATATTTTTGCGTCTGCAAATGCATCTAGAAGTAGCTCTCTGGTGTCCGCTGTTTCAGGAGATAACAAAAGGAGTTTATCCTCTGGCAGTGCTGGAGGTGGTGGCGCAGCTGTCAATCGAGCAGCACAGAAGAGCGCGCTTGTGAAGGGAGCACGAGGGTCCAAAAAATCAGTCAAATTTGGAAACGCAACAGATATGCAAGAATCTGCAGAAAAGGACACAATGCCACAGAAGTTGGAGAGTATTGAAGAAGCTCGTTCAAACAGTACAGCTGAGCAAGGTACTGGTGGACCTTCGACTGCTGCTGCTACGTCTTCGTCCACTCCTTCTACAACCCCTGTACCTGTAGATCCGGAGAAGGCGAAGCAGCTACAACGGGAACAAGAAGAGCTGGCTTGTTGGGGTTACTGGCTCATCGACCGCGTGATCGACGATGATGATAACAACAACCCTCTTGACAACGAACCCCTAACGGCTCGCACAGCTCCCTTGCAGGTAGGCGACCGTGTTAGTCTCATGGGCATCAACGAGAAATACCTACAGTTGAATCGTGGAGCCTACGAAAGTGATTTGCAGAGTATAGAGCAACCGGTCAATCCAGATGCGTTCACAGCTACAACGAGAGGTAACACGGTTAGTTTTCGCGCAAGTGTGAGAACGAACAAAAGCATAGTTGGTGGACGAGGTATGCGTCGTGGAAGTAAAGTGCTGGGTGATCGTGCGAGTAAAGCTCCCCATGCTTGTGACGAAGATGATGACGATGAAATCACTAGGCAGAGGAAAGAGCTACATCAACAGGAATACAGAGATCCGAGACGGGACACGGCTGTGGCTGATCCCCGTTCTACTACTACCGGAGCAGGTGAAGCAGAGTCAGGTGAAGAGCAAGCAGCAGACGAGGGTAGACTCAGCCAGGCTCTGTCTCCTGGAGAAGCAGACAGTAGCAGGGTGAGTAAGTCTTCCTCTTCCTCAAAACACGCATCCTCGAAGCCAAAAGCCAACAAAAAGAATGTCCAACATGTTGGCAATGAGCCCAGGTCAATCGAATTGACGGAGTTCCGTCCACCTGAGTACGGTGACGTCGAGAATTTCGAGATTAACCCTTTTCTCCCTATGCGCTGCGATGCCGATACGATGGATGAGCCCACGAGCCACTTCATCATCGAAAAGATGGGTCTTGTTTCTCGTACGAATCGCAAAAACGCCATCTACGACGGTTTGCACATCTGTCTTCGCCCAGTCGCTTTAGCCGAGCATTTCGTTGCTGAAGTCCAGAAACAAGAGACCGAAAAACGCGCACCTCGTATTCGATCGCCCAAAAAAGACCGCAAGACGCGTACTACGACGCAAGACGTGGACCCGGAGACGAGCGGCGAACCTTTGCCCGACAACGGAGTGTTTCCGATAGGGATGTGCACAGATCCGAGGATCGAGTTCGTGGTCGAACTAGTGCCGATTCCAACTTTGGCGAAAGTAGCATCGCGTGCAAAGCGGGACAAGGAGCGGATGCGCAAGGGCGACTGTATCCTAGACTTCCACGACGTCTTCAAGAAAAAGACGACAGCAGTGGAGGCAATGCAAGCTGGTTGGAACGATATCTACGATCTTGAGGATGCTCTTCAACTACCTGCTGTGTCTTCGTCCACCAAATTAGATGCCATCGGATCTGGAGGATCATCTTCAGGTGGTGGAGCAGCAGCAGCAGCAGCTATCGAACAAAACTACTGGCACGTTATTGGAGATTACGATTACACGACGCGATCATTCAAAACTCCCAGTGAAAAGCTTCCGACTCATGCTCGTCAACACGGTTGGATCGCTCGCCTAGATGCTCCGAGGATGACCGGCAAGAGCGACCTCTACGCTGCTACCGTTGCTGCGAAATTAGGTGGAGCAAAAGCGGTGATCGTGCATGGAGACACTGAGGAATTTCGGATTTTGCAAGTACGTTCTGCCACAGACCCAAGACCCTGCTTGCCTATGGTCTACGTGAATCGAGCTGGGATCAAAACTGTCTGCGAGAAAGGCGTCCGAGTTGCTGGTTTCCGAAGAAAAAATGCAATGCAGAGGTTATGGTGGCTAGTATTTGATACTAGTTCTAGCTGAGAAGAGAAGATGCAATAGCATAAATAGCTCTTTTTTGTGATTTTTAGTCCTGTCCTACTACATCTACAACAAGAAGAAGAATCATGAAGCCACGCAAGATCAGCTCTAACACTCGGGCAAAAAACATCCTGCATTATGAACTCGGTCTGTTCCACGGCTCGTCGCAGCATGCGTGGACAGAACGTCGCCTACATGTACGGGTTAGTGGCTGAATACTTACGCACCAAGCGAACCCAAAACGAACTTTTGGAGATAGGCGGCGACGAGGACAAGACCAGCACAGACGCTAAAGATAAGAATGCAGGCGAACAAGATGGAGGTAGTACTGCTGTTGTAGGAGTAACGAAAAAACGGAAAAGGAAAACGAAAAATCAGAAGAATTTAGGAGGTGGTAAAGCTGGAGAGGATGGGTCTGGTAGCGAGTATGAGTATGAAGAAGCTGAGGTGACAGTTGAGGGGACGTCGTCAACATCAAAAGGGGGAGTCTCTTCTTGTTCGTCTGGCGAAAAAGGCGATGGCCGTACTTCGACAGAAGCCATTGGCCTTGCTGCGATTCCCGAAGGTGACAGCGTCACTGCTGTGGTAAAGCCCGCTGAAGAAGACCCCGCTGCAGCAGAACCCCCGAAACAGAAGTTCAAATGGATGGTGAAGCACGCGGCTTACTTGTGGCCCACGAGTCAGGGTGGCGTAATGAACGTAGACTATGGTGCGAAGCCGTTACCGCCGTCGGCGCAACGTAAATTCAAGGTCGATGTTGACAGCGGGAAAATGCTGACTGACGCAGCGAATGAGCGCAGCCGCAAAAGTGTAGTGCGTGGGAAAGGAAAATTGGAGTTCGAAAAAGCACGCAATCGTGCACAAGACAAAATCTTTAAAGCCGAAAACAAAAACAAGAAGATGACAAACATAGCTGCAGAAAGATCGCCCACAGGTGGAGGTGCAGATGACGATGATGGAGCACCGACGCGCAAAGTTGGCATCTTTTCAAAAATCAAGCAGAAAGCGAAGCAAGCAGCCGGTCGTGGAAGTAAAAGTTCTAAGGACAACATCAAAAAAGCAGGCTACTTCGGAGATGTTGACGGCAGCACGCGTGTGTCACTGACAGCCGACGGTCGACTGTCGATCACGACTGGCAATATGCACATTCTATCGCGCGCAGCCGGAGCCAGCAAACGCACTGTCGCATCTATCATTAAGGACCAGCTTTCATTGGTCATTGGGGTTGGTCACTGAGATCGAAGAGGCGACCCCTTCTTGAGAGAACCAACAGGGCAAAGAATAAACGAAGGGAAAAGGGGAGAGCTTTGAAGGTGGTCTCTTCCGTTCAGCATCAGTAGCCACTGACTGCTGGGCTTTAATATCACTGACGTTTCATCCGGAGCCGGACTCTTCTGCACTGGCTACCTAGCAAGCGGCAGAGGATCCGTTTCCATGCGTGCTTCCGTTGTCGGCTATACCCTGTTTCAAGAGGACGCTTTCAAGTCTAGGGAGTCTTGGTTGCGGAATGGACGGACCTCAGTAGAATTGATGAACGAAATGCTATGTGGCATCCCCGAAGCCGGTGGAGGCGACCACGGGGAAGACGTTGACGAGCTACCGGAGAACAGTGACTTTAAAATCGAATACAAGTTTGAAGAAGTGGACGCAGATCAAGTGGCCCAGTTGAATGAAGATGAGGAGATTTTGCCGGATGAAATCGCTGAGGGTGTGAAAGCAAAGAAGTACATTCCTAAGGAATATACGCGAATGCTTGTTGGTGGTATGGTGTTGGGAACCGTAGCGTTGTGTGCTCTGTTGGTACATCTCGTATCGCATTCCTTAACAGGAACTCCAACGGAAATTCGAAACTTCAATCATGGGAAATTACGGACGACATCTCCGACAATTAGTACAGCACAACAGGTGGGTCAATCTTCTTCAGAGGTAGAGACGTCATCATCAACAAGTGGAGACAACAACTCGGGAAGAAGTACTTCTGGAACCAGACGCCTGCAATCATCGCAAGATGAAGGTAGCGACGAGGATGAGGAACCTGCAATGCACTACTACGAGAGTGGTCTGCTGGATGAAGAGAATCGTGGAAGGTCAACCACCACGTTCTACGAAATTACAGCATCGTCTTGGAGCAACATCTGGCAACGGACCAGCGCTTTTTTCAATGAGCTCTACCTAAGGATGCTGACGCATGAAGATTTGCTTGGCCTGTCGCATGTAGCCAATCGCATACGGGAGGCGGTAAAGGAAGCGTTCCTCAAAGACGATATTTTTAGAGCAACGAGTGCCACCAGCACGGCGAGGACTCAAGAGCTCGAACGGCTCTCGCAGCTCAAAAAGGCACCCACCTCAACGACACCATCATCTGCAAATAAGTCATTCGCGGCTTCTCGTCCTCCGAGCATCACCGAGAACGAAGATGACGACGACACCGAGACGTCCGATGACGACGACACCAATCGTCATCGTCTGCGGCGTTTGTTTGAAGCAGAGAATGCTCTCTTTGAAGAATGGTCTAGGGAGAATAAGAGGATGGCATCCACAAAACCCATGGACAAGACACATGATTTCTACACTTTTCAAATCCACTTGGAAATTCTCGGCGACTTTCTTCTGAAAGACATCAAAAAGCGCATTGCCGACGAGCGCACGTTTACCAGATTGGTCAGGGAGTGTCCAGAGGTTGAAAACTCAGTAGAATTAAGGGTTGGAAGTTGACCTCCAGCTATGGCCTTTTCATGTGAGAAAGTCATAGATCATATGTTGTCTATGTGACGACCTAGATGGGTCAACTTTCAACCCCTAAGAAAAGTAAAAAGTTCCATGAGCAGTGTTGGAGCCAAAAACAGCGCCGCTTTCACAGTGTCGCAAGCTGCTGACGCGTTCTTCAGAGCCGATGATCCGAGGAAGAAGTCTACTGGTGCTGCCTCAAAGCCGCCCTCGTCGGGTTTTTCAGGTGGAAATTCTAGAGGAGGTATCACCCGCAGTTCTTCCAGCGGGTCTTTGATGAGCGTAGTTGCCGCACTTCCGACTGCTGCTGGACGGCCGACTTTTCGTCGTTCGACTACAACAGGTAGTCTTGCTGTTGGTGGGAAAGCAGAAGGAGCGAAAGCAGCAGCTTCATCTAGTTCTTCTGGCACTGGCGGCGCTGTAACTACATCATCTGGTCGTGGTAGAGCAACTGGCACTGCGCCTATCCCATTACCATCTTTTTTGGCCGATCGATTCCGCAAACGTATTTGCTCGAAACTGGACAAATTGCGCAAAGAGTTGCTACTCGGTTTTTTCAAGTACCTCTACAGTGAAGCCTATGAGGCTGTGCGTGACCAACCTGGCACTTTGCAACTGGCGTTACCCGACGTTCCGACTGCTACTTGGCGTTTCGTTCCGAAGTATGAACCTCTGAAACCTGTGAGTAGTTTGCGATCACCCTATTACGGCGAAGACCGCATGCTGTTGCAATTGCAATTCCGCTTTCCAAGGACAGGCTACGACTACCATTCGCAGAGACAGACCGGATCGCCGGTATTGATTAGCGGCAGCCAGTTTCCGTTAGGCGAGCACGTTTTTCGGCGGTTCTGCAACGTCTACCAGAACGACGTCGACGACAGTCTTGGGGTGTTTTTTTTGCGTGCGGTAGAGTATGCTGGTGCGGATATGAGCGCGTATTCTGTCACAGGAGGTGGAGACGTTGAGCAGGATCAAGACGAGGATGATCCCTCATCTTCCCAACAGCAACATGATTCCAGTACTACTTCTAGTACGCACGACCAATCATCACTCCGCAAACGCATCCGGGAACGCTTTTACCTCTTCGCGAGCATCCTCGATGACAATGGACGATCCCCTGTCCCTCCTTGTGACATTCCAGATGCTGGGACGACGGGCAAACTGGTCAAAGGCTGTGTCATGGACGCACAGGACTCGAGGATTCCCAACGCGACTCCCTGCGATGGAGCCGCTGTCGGTCGTGGCGTTTGCTCTTCTAGGGAAGTCGATGAGTATTCGTGTTTTTGCGATATCGGTTACGAACCCCTGGATTTGAAACCACCTAGTACGGCTTTGAACACACAACAAGGAGGATCCTCTAGTACCTCTTCTAGTAGTTCTGGTTCATCCTTCTGGCGAGGCCAATGCGTCCTCAAAGAGGACTTCTGCAGTCTCAAAGGACTGGCGACACAAAAGAACGCAGCCTTGCAGATTGTGGATGATGCGAATATTATCTCTTCTTCAGGGTCACGACGAGAAACCTCCAAACGTCAAATGCACATTGGTTCTCGCTTGACTCTCAAGTGTCCAAGCGACAGTTTCATGTGGTCGGACAAGAGCCTCGACTTACAACGTGAGTTTACGTGTCGTGCCACGAGTGGCGACGATTCAGTTGTAAGTTGGGAGTTTCGAGGCCCAGTTGATTGGACGAGTCGCGTGTACAAGGACCAAATCACCGATAAAACCGCTCCCTATCCACATCTGTACTTCAAGGAGAGTTTTACGTGGTCGAGCAAGATTTGGAACAACGCAGGATCTTCAGGTGCTGGCGGTTCTGAAGGTCGAACGACTACAGCTGCTGACGAAGGCGAACAAGAAGGGCAGTGGTCCACGACCTCATCCGATGGCACTTCTGAAGAAGATGACGCTTACGAGAGCTCCCGGACGCTGACGATTGAGAAGAACGACCGCATCCAATTCACAGATGCATTGCAGTTTCAATATGAAGAGGGTGTGTTGCGCCGCGATATGGAGATGAGCCGTCTTTTGCGGTTTCCGGGACCTCAGATTTTAGGTGATTCATCGTCATCTTCTGGCAGTAGATCATCTGCGAACGACGCTACACTTCCGAAACCGAATGTGATCCGTATCCGACAGTTGCGTGGTAGTTGGTCGCCTCACGTCTTCTGCGAGCAGATTGAGTGTACCATGCAGCAGGAAGAATTCGAGTTTGAACACGCTAGATCAGTGAAAGAAGCGCCGGCAGTTCATGGTGGATACTTTCACTTCCTGTGCGAGCCGGGATATCTGCATGCTAAGAAGACTACTTCTAATGGAGAAGAACAGACTCTGCAGATACAACAAGATGAGGAGGCTGAACCGAATACCAACCTACAACCAGCTACTACGGAGAAACAAGGTCTTACTTCGGTTGGCGCTTTTGGGTCCAGGATGAAGAACCAATTTCACTTCGCTTTGCCTTGCACTGAAAAGAAGAAACAGGAAGTAGATAACGTCTTTGCACGCGTTTCTGACGACGCCATTGGCGAAGCGAAGAATTTGTTCTGCAGCGAGAAGAAGAAAGCCTACTGTCCACCACTCAGAATGAAGAATGCTCAGGTGGATACGTCTTTGGCCTGGGAAGACGCCGTGCTCGGATCTGTAATAAAGGTCGCCTGTGATTTTGGATACACAGTGTCGCGAACGACATCTTCCACTCGAACTACTTCTGCAACACAATCAGGAACCAGCAATACGAATGAGGATTCATCAACTAGCAGGAATGATAAGGGCCGCAAGCATACTCTGTCCAGAACATGTACGCCGGGAGACCACAAGCGCGGAGGGTGGGATAATGATAGTGCGATCTGCGAGAAAATCGAGAAGTATTGTCCGCGCATACCTGTAAACTACGAGGGACCGGATGAAAAGACGTTATGGACACACACAACTCCTGAAGATGCTCAATTGTGGGACGTTTTGGTCGTCACGTCCGTCACAGCGCAAAAGAAGAAGATCCAACATTAAGGCTCAACTTTCAATGGTCACCATTGAGATTGGTGTCACTGAGATCGAAGAGGCGACCCCTTGAGGAAAGATGGGGGGAAAACGAAGGGAAAGGGGAGAGCCTTGAAGGGGGTCCCTTCCGTTCAGAGTCAGTGACCATTGAAGGCCGAGCTTTAACAACAACATCTTTGCAGTCCTGGATTCGAGGCTGATCATGCCGAACTCATTTGCTCACCCTCTGGCAGGAATCAAGGCGTTTACTATCCCAGGTTTTCGCCTGACAGTCCAGTTGCTGTGGATGCTATCCGTTGTACGAAACGGGCTAACTACTGTCCACCGTTGAGGGTGTTTGCCAGAGGAATGTCAACGAGTGGAATTGGAGACTCATCATCTGCAGAGCTGAAATCAGACCGATTGACCCTTCATAGCGAATACACGGACACCGAATTGTCGAATCTCTGCGCTAGAGGATTTCAATTCGAGCCACCAAGTGGTATGTCAAACATTCGATGCGAAGAAAAGGATGAAGAAGCAGGTGTCTGGACCACAGAGCCAGGGGATCTGGAGTTTCTGCCCAACGTCATCTGCACTCGCAAAGAAGCGGACGATGAGGCAGTAGTAGTTCCGCATGCGAGGATCGATTTTCTTATTCCAGACGGAATGTACGTTGATGAGGATGCACAGAAGGATGTATCTTGGCATTTTGGAGATGCGTTTCGATTTGAGTGTGAACTCGGTTACGCAACCAAATGGTCTCAACAAGAGCGCGATTTCTGGGTGACTTATGACATCGGACCTGGAGGTGATGAGTTGGGCTTTTTCATCAAACGCGGTACTGGTGGAAACAATAAGCACCAGCATATGGAAAAGTACGATGCTGGGAAGAGCAGTGAATACTGTGTGAAGAAGAAGAACTATTGTCCGCCTTCAACATCTTCTAGTAACAAAGTAGCTGGGTCTACTTCATCCTCTTCAGATTTCGCCCCCATCATGGTGGGATTCGGACAGCAGATTGACGAAGTCGTAGCTCTGCAGTGTCCCAAACCAGAGGTGTTTGAACTCGTAGAGTATAGTTGTACCGGCACTGGGGACTCTACTGACGTCGATTATCGAAGCAAAGCTACAAAACTTAACACTCCTGAAGATGCTCAGGTGCGCTGCGTCGCCAAGACCGCAGAGGAAGGGCAGTGGCAGCCGGTCCGACCAGAGAAGTACGAGAAATTACACTGCGCGCCAATCGCAAATTACTGTCCTGCAATTGTGGGAGCAGGGAAACTGGCAGTCGCAGAAGCACAGCGAGAGGGTTTCTGGCGGGGTGAGCCTCTGCCTGAACCTTGGCAAGACCGCGACAATTTTGCTGAATCGATTTACGAGATTGGATGTGATAAAGGATATGAAGTTGCGAGTGAATACGGAATCACAACTAGTGTTAGCACACCTTCATCTTCTGGACCAGCTCGTCGAGGCTTGATTGAATGCAGCGAAAAAGAGAAAAATTGGATTATCAGGACCACTGGAGCAGCTAGAGCTACTGCAGATGCCGGCACAACTAGTAGTTCTGCTTCTCCTAGTACTTCCAACTCCAAGTCCAACAAGAAACTGCTTCTATCCGAACTAATCGAGGCCGATCGTTATTGCAGACCGATCCCCAATTTCTGTGCAGAAGTACCAACTTTCGTCTTCGGGAAGCATGCAAAAGTGAAGGTTCCCTCGGGAATCGTGCATCAGAAAGTTGAGCTCAAACCTCTGGCATTGTGCGAAACAGGGTATCATATCGATGAACAGAAGCATTTGAAGAACCTGTTGGACAAGAGCAGTGGCAAGGTCGTTCTTACATGCAACGAAGACGGCACATACGATGGCGTGGACCAGATTGCGGGTAAGTGTGAACCTCACATGTGCAACGTTCCTAGAGTGTCTGGGGACAATGCGAAGCGATTCGCATTGCTTTCACCTGGTGCTGGTGAAAAATTGCCTTTTGGCACTAGGAACGCGCAGTTCGAATGTCGGGAGAAATACAAAGAAGCAACTTTTTCCTCTCCGACCTCCGCAACGACCGGGCGGATGAATAACGTTTTCACCCGTAGCTGCAGCTGCGAAGCGAGTTCTGATAACGCAGGCGCAGCCTTGAAAGGCTGCGATTACCAAACGATTTGTCACATAGAACATACGAACTTCTGTCCCGGTCTCCCACAGTTTGCAGCAGGCAGCAACATTGTTTCCAGTCTCTCAACTGGTAGTTTTGGCGACAAGGCAACCGTAAAATGTGCTGTTGGCTTCTCTTTCTTCGATACCACGAGATCGAAGAAACGGACAGGGGAAGAAACGGCAGTTGTGCAGTGTAGAAGCACTTTCTCTCCGTCTTCATCAAATTCAAAAGCTGGCGAGGATGAGCAGCAAGATCAAGATGTCACCGCATCCATCCCACATCATGGTTCCTGGTCTCCTAGTCCCACAACTTTGCGCTGCGAAAAGAACACGGATTTCTGTCCTGCACCTCCGAAAATCAAAAACACGGAGAAGGCTCTCTTGTCTGACGCTCTGAGTCTCAACTCAGTCTACACGGTCACTTGTGAGAAGGGATTCGAGGTGGCTGTGGATGGAGCAACATCAACGAGTGACAACAAGAACGATAAGATAATTACAACGACTTTGAAGTGCGGCGCCAGTGGACAGTGGGAGCCCTCCACTTCTCACCAATCGACGTCGGAGAAAGTAGAAAAAAAGCTGTCCTGTCAGAAAATCACGAACTACTGTGACGTTTCTTCGCTACTGTTGAAAAGCGGAGGAGGTTCGGCTGTCAACATTGAAAACGGAGGTTCTAAGAATCTTCCAGCACTTCTGGCTTCGAAGAAGGTCACTCACTTGAAACTTGGTGACAAGTTACCGTTGAATCGTGAGCAAGATTACTGCGAACCCGGCTTTTCCTTTCCTGGTGACGGGGATGTGTACTGTGTAGTGGGCGACGCGATGAGCGGAAAGCTTGATCCTCCACCTTTTTGCACTCAGGCTGCAGACTTCTGTCCAGCCGTTGCTGCTGCAGGCGGGATGTCGAGTGGCATTTCTGCAGGTGTCCGCGGTGGCACAGCGGAGATCTCCTGTGTACCTGGCTTCTACTCCCCACTGAGCAAGAGCTCACAGCTGCCGACTACTGTTACATGTGAACAACTGTCATCTGGAGATCATGAAAACAACAAGCGAGCAGGTGGAAAATGGCATCCAGATCCTAGAAGTATCTGTGCCAAACGTCCAAAGTACTGTTCTGTGTTACCAGTAACTAATGGAAATGCACAATTTGATCCGAAGATCGGATCCGAATTAGGCGACGCAGTCTCTGTGGGTTGCAACCTGGGTTTCGAGAACAGAGGCCGTGAAAAAGAGCATGTCTGTGTGGTGGACAGTCCAGATCTAGGCAGATTCACCCCTGAAAAAGCAGAGTGCACGAAGATCGCGCAATATTGTCCCTCGTTGGCACGCAACGAAGGCAGGAATCATTGGGCCAAAGACGTGGCGGCGGGTGCTCTCGACGACGAAAAGGAGTTGCAGTGCGATAAAGCATACTACTTCGCCAGTGGAAAGGAGAAGCCAACTTTGGCTAGTACCAGTACCAATGGAGAAGGTTTCCAAGCACAAGCTGCACAAGAAAGCTTGAACAAGAAGCTATCAATCACAAAGCCCTTGAAATGCAAAACAACGGCTTCCTCTACGGTCAATGATGGTGGCGATTTCGACGGCAGTAACGAGGGGGCTTACAGGTAGGGCTACGATTTATTTTTTTAATATCGGGTTAAATAAGAAGTACAGATGGCCTCACAGGTAGACACTTCTAATTGCTACAAAAGAGGCACCATCATGACATCACAAGAAGTACAGAAACTACTTCATGAACGCCTTTGACTTTGACTAAAAGAACATGGATTGATATATGGGCCATACCTTCTCTAATACCCCAACGTCGAGAACTGCGTCGAAATCGACCACTACTGTCCAAAGGATGCCAGAGTAAAGGACGAGAACGGTCGCGAAATGCTGATCTTGAAATCCGCCAAGATCAACGGCGAAGTCCACGCAGAACACGCCAAGTGTGTCACGCCAGGTTTTACGAAACTTGTCGAGTCTCATGGCAGTATCTGGAGTGGAGATTTCTATCTCCGCAAACGCGCTGCAACGTGCGGACTGAAGGACCAGTTCGTAGGTGAGTGGGAAATTTACGGAACCTGTGCGAAAACAGACAGCTTTTGCAAGTCTGGCGAAATGACGCATGCAGTGGCGAGCATGACCAACTTAGTAGCGACCTTGCCCAACTTGCAGCTAGATGACACAGCACAGCTAGTCGTTTGCGGCAAGGGCTTTTTGGAGGAAACGTTACAAGATTGGGAAGTCAAAGTGGTTTGCGGGCTTAACAGCGGTGGTAGCGCGAAAGCGGCAGCATCAGCTTCAGGACCGACAGGAGAACCAGCTGGAGAGTACAAGCTCTCTGCTATCCACAGTGGTGAAGAGTCCAAGACAGTGGATGGAACAAAAACATTGAAATGTAAGGAGATGGAAAACTACTGTCCAGAAGTGACGCAACTGCCCATTACGCCTCTGAAAGCCGCTGATGCGAGCACGAAAATCCCAAGAAATCTCGGTGCCTCGCTACTAGTTCGCGACTACTGCGCCACTGGGTACACAGCTGGCAACCCAGCAGGAGACACGCTGCTTTGTGCTGCTGACGGCTACACGAGAGGCAAGTGGCAAGTCAGCAGCACTCTAGGTTCGTTTCGACATGGGGCGGCTTATCAGTGCTCAAAAATCGCTCATTGGTGTCCATCAGTCGAAGACGCGCACAAAAACGTGGTGAAGTCTGGCCCCGTCGCGACCACAGGCGTGGTTGAGTGTCAAGCCGGGTTTACAGTGAGCAATAATTTCAAAAAGATGCTCGAATGTACTGAAAGTACGAAGTGGCGGATACTACAACAACCATCATCTTCAGGATCACCAGCAAAGCCATCATTAAAATCACCTCATGCACCAGAAGTTTTTTACAACAAGGAGCGTCTCTGTGATCCTAAGCCGAACTACTGTCCCCGTCGCGTGGAAGAGTCGTTCTCTATCGCGTCTGGTGCTGTGAACGAACTAGTAGCGATATTATGTACCACCGGCTTCGAGCTAGCTGACATCTTCAAGAATGGAGGACCTGAAGTCAAGTCTAATTGAGGGTGGGCTAAAGGTGCTTTTCTTACCGCTTTTTATGCCTCTCCTAAGGGAGAAAGGCTTAATAAGCGGGGTAAGCGAGCACCAAAAACCTACCTCTAATCTAGGGCAAAATGTGTGCCTTCAACTACAGACCCAGCAAATGTTGGAGCCTATGAAGGTCAAGGTGATCTCAGCTCTGCGTGTGTACCTGTGAAGAACTTCTGTCCGGATCTGTCAAAATTACCAGCTGTTGCTGGAACAACTGAAGATCCGTCTCGCGGGAACAGACCTGGGAGTCATATTACTCCAACAGCGGCAGCACCTACTGTTAAGGGTACAAGAAATTATCTCCCATTTTCAGAGCTGTGATCTTGGTCCCGTTTTTAAAGGGACCACAAGGAGACCCAGCAAGATGCTGCTGAAGATGGATAATTTCCATTAGTTCTAATGCTGCAGGCACCGCTTCAGTCCCTGCCTTCGAAACTCCGCTCCCTAGCTCCACCATTGGAGAACAAAAGCAGGTGAGTTGTGCACGCGGCTATGGGTGTGCGGAATGCAATTTTAAACGCACGTTTCAATTGACCTGTGTCGCAAACCCTGCGGTCTCGAGTACCTCCCACAATCCATCTTCACTAGGTGTGTGGCGCCTGGGTGGTCCAGGTTCCAAGGTTCTGTTCCAACGCAACCCCTGTAGTGCTATCGTGAGCTATTGTCCACGCGATAACATCTTCGCTCCGTTTGGTGGTCCGGTTGGGAAGAGTATCGACGTTCTCGCTCTGAAAGACTACTTCCCGAAGGATTTCTGCAAGGAACATGAAGACATTGGCTTCACCATCGACGCGCAGGACATCCGAGCCGAACTCTATCAGAAGGAATTGAGTGCCAAGCAGGATGAGCGGAAGCCGTACAAGCTGAGCTGCACACCAAAAGACGACTCGTCAGGTGACTGGCGCGTGACTGTCCCAGGGTTTGACTTTCAAACGATTGGGTTACCAGATTTGAAAAAATGCTTTCCAGCAGACTGTGGCACGGTGGTAGCGAAGGAGGACGACCCTGGACCGGATAAAACGCTGTTTTACAAAGGTGTGACTGAACAGATCATTTGTCCTGAAGGACACGTGTTGCGGAAGGAGCTACCTCAAGTACCAGAAGGAGTGGAGGTGAAAAACCTTCCTTCGGTAGAGGGTACTTATGGACTGAAAATGCCATCGCTTCATGGTTCTCGATGCTGTAGTGTGACTTTTCTCCACTTGTCCAGACTTGTTGACAGAACAGACGTAAAAAGGAGTTTTTTGCATTACCACTACAAGATCTAGTCGTTATTTATCGATTCGCCTTGTCCGAGTAAGTACATCAGGACATTTCTCCTTCTCCCATCTCCATGTATTACGCCTAGACCAACATCTGGACCTCCCTCCTCTAATCTCCAACCCCCGGTTTGTTGATCACTTGCAAGCAACACATCGCAAACCCTCCCAAGAGTTGGACGGAAGAAACCGGTTTTCAGACCGATAAGTGGTGCGAACCGACACAGTGTCCTACAGCGGCGATTGAGAGGGGCAAGATGACCGAGACAGGCGTCTTCGGCGGTCGAGCCATGCCTGAGTGTGATATTGGTTACGCTGGTAAGCCGTGCATGTGTGGCGCCAAGGGTTCTTGGCTGTACGTCCCGGATCGCAGTAGTGGCGACAAGCGAGGACCAGGAGCAGCTGGTCTGCCTGGAGGAAGTGGAAGCGGTGCAGCACATGGTGGTCCGTGTGTTTGCAAGTTGTCTCGCTCTTACTGCAACGAGCGTTCTTCTCCACAACAGGGCCAGATCAACTTGTCCGGTAGTTTTCGACCTTCCGTCTTCGCAGCGCTCAAAGATTCCCGTTATTACCACTGTCCTGACAACATGGTGTTGCCGAACAACCAGCATTTCGTTGAGTTGCGCTGTGACGCTGGCGCCGCACTGAGTCCTCAGGATTTGGCGTCTGGTGTAGTCGCAACTGGAAAATACGTAGTAGCAAAAGATGGCGCAATCTTTGACCCTAAGAAATTCCCTTGTTCGAGCCAACGTTGTCCCGAGTCGGTCGACGCGTTGCGCAAAGTCGGATATGAGGTTTTAGACACCGCTGACGGTACTTGCACAGATTCAGTGGGTGGCAAATGCCAGTTGAAATGCGAATATACGGATGAAGCCTGGGAGATGTTCACTTGTGGAGGTGTGGCTACTACACGCACGTCAACTTCTGGCACCTCTGGTAGTACGACTGGAGATCAACAAAGTGCTGAGGCATCTCCGAAGTCTTCTTGGGTTTCCGTCGCCACAGGGGAAACAATCGACTTGAACCGATGCGGGGAACCGATCACCATCATGCTGCAGGATAGCATGACGAAAGAACCGGTCAATTTCTCGAGGATTCAAGAGGTGAAAATCGAAAACACGGTGTTTGGTCCGCGGTTTTTGCAGATAGGTGCTCAATTGGCAGCCAAGTCACATGCAGTGTTTACGTGGCAGTTTGGCGACAGCGGAAGGTTGCAGGTGACCCCCAAACAGGACGTGACAAAGGATATCCAGTTCAAACCAGCCAGTCAAGACTACGGAACCCAATTCGTTTCGAAAAACTTAAACGATGCGAATCGGAAGAGTACTTCTTACTGATACCCCTGCACTTTGTCGTATCTATACTAGCTTGTTGTTAAGATGAGATCTTGTCTTCGAGGACTTCTATGAGGCGAAAAAGTGTACTCATCCTGCTCAAGAAAGTAGGCGCTTTCTAAGTAGGAAAAACTGAAAAGCCTCTTTCCTTGAGTATGAGTACACTTTTTCTTGTCATAACTTCGACTTTAATACTTATTTAGTTTACTAGAAAGAGATGAAGTTGTTCTTGTGCCTCATCATCATCTTTCACCACGACCAGTGCTCTTATTCCTTCTCGACCGTGTGATGGATCATGGTACCATGAACGAGGACTGCACCTACGTTGGAGAAATCTCCAGTTTTCGCGCTGTCCTTTGGTGGGACCAGTATCCGAAAGATTTGGATCTCTATTTATGGTTTTATTTCTACTTCGACAAGAACATGATCAACGATGAGAACATGAACTAAAAAATCTTCAAAACGAAGAAATATTATGTAATTCATGATGTGTTGAGTTTCCATAGAGGGACCTCGTCCAGGAAGTCCATAAACCAAGAAGGACGAGCACTCTCTAACCACCGCTACCTACGCAGAATGCTATGACCAAATCTATGAATTTGAAACGGCTTTGCAGAGCAGTATGAAATTTCGCAGTTTGAACTCTGAAGAGGAAAGAACACCGAAGCGTGAAGAAGATTCTGTGGAGGCCAGCAAGGATGCGGGACCAACCACCGATCTGTGGATTTGGAGTGTACTGATTATTCTATTCTTCATGTTGTTACAACAATGAAAATGTAAATAAATCATGATTATGCAACGGTATCTTCATGTCCAACAACGTGAGCACTTAATATCGTGTCCTCATCAACAAGACCTCATTCTTGGAAAAAACTCTTGAATAAAATTAAAACCCCTCACGTTGTACAATCATCATCAACCAGTACTACAGATCAATCCAACCCCCTCGTATTCGATCTATTTTGACAATGGACTTGCCGTGACACGGAAAGGGAAGCCTGTGTACTCCAAGTCTCGAGGAACTGGCCATCCTCGGGAATTCGCAACCGACGAATTCGATGAACTCAAAAAGTGGTACAAGAAGTACCCTGATACAGAACAGTTGACGTCCTTTTACCTTCCGCATCCCGATGAGCCGAGGGGGGAGGCGAAGAATTAGGAGAAGATGA
The DNA here is from genome assembly GCA_905178165.1 of Amoebophrya sp. A25. Lineage (NCBI taxonomy): Eukaryota > Dinophyceae > Syndiniales > Amoebophryaceae > Amoebophrya > Amoebophrya sp. A25. The sequence continues at coordinate 377,862 of CAJINU010000063.1, forward strand.
AGTTTTCAATGTTGACATCCGGTTTTTCTTATAGATACTTTGTTTTCGATTTCGACCAGAACTACGTCTAGTATTATCCAAGAGAGCACCAGTTCCTCACGACAACTACGTCTACTCAACGAACTGTTGAACACCTACATCATGCTTAAAAATTTTACTGGACATGAAAGTGTCTGTCATCACATGAGTAGAACTTCTCTTCTTTGCATTTCCTCTAAAAAATGCACCGTGCAGCCACCGGCAATCCTTTGCTCTTCTTCGCATCACACCCCCGATACAGTGGTTACACGAATCTCGACATTCGCGGAGCAGGCTATGACATATGTCCGATCGTATCCTGTGCATCGCGCCTAAACGAGATCAAGAACGGCAAAAAAGTCGTCATGTACGACAAGAAACAGTGTACGCCGACCGTGAACCAAAGGTCCAAGTGGGTATCTTGGGTATCCCCACTACTGATGCATCTTGAAAAAGCATATGGGAGGAGAGAAGCGATTCAGCATGCGGGAAGTGTGTCGTTTGCCAATAGGTACTTTAATATGCTGGTGAATACTTATTTTACTTACTTACTTACTTACTTACTTACTTACTTACTTACCCTACAACTTCCTTCCTTCCTTACTAGTGCTAGTCTGTGGTCTGCGTCTGGCTTCAAGTGGGGTCTTCGATTCCCTAGTGAAGCTGAATCTTGTCGTTACTTTTTTCAAAAGACAACAGACGAGATGTAGATCAAAATCCTCACACTTCTTGTTAGTTCCATCTGCTCTCCTCTACTTCTCGACACCCCCTAAGTTGTCTTCGATTCCCTAGTGAAGCTGAATCTTGTCGCTACTTTTTTCACGACCCCAGGTTAACCGACTCTCTCAAGCAAGAGCAGGAGCGGAAGCGCAAGCTTGTCGAAAAAGGCGAACTTTCCAACAGGCGATACGAACGCTTTCTGAAGTCAATGGCGATGCGGAAAGCTAAGGGCGCAAGTCGTGTGGAGCTAGACATCGATCATCGAGATGGCTTTGGGCCAGAGACGATTACGATGACCAACGTCCCACCAGGCATCTACAAATTCGCTGTCCACGCCTTCACAGAGGATATGTACTTGAGGGATGCGACGCCGACGGTACTTGATGTAGTTCTTTTTAAGATAGAAGAATAGGCTTGTTTCTTTGATTTCAATTTCTGTTGCGGTTCTTCACTTGAACAAGATCATAATAGAAGTTAGTAACAGAATCGTCCCTATTACAACTACATGTATTACAACTATAATAAGTATGTATAGTTTGGTCCTAATCCTAAAGCTAAACCTGATTAACTTGTTCTATACAACGCTACTAAAATCTTTCCTTGTCGTCTCCTTCCTTTTCAGGTCAAATTTTGGCTTGGTGACACAGTGTTGATACACTGCAAGCTGGATAAAGACAGTTGCGCAGACCCCCAATACAGTGACATTCGCTGGTGGAATGTGGCTACTCTGGCAGTTGAGGAGCTGCCTACCAAAGTGCTGATTGACTTATGGTTGGATATTTGATATCGGTATGTGAAGGTCATTGAGATTGATATTAATCACAATTTTTTTTTTAATGGAGCCAAAGCCGGTCTTTGTTTCTTGGATCTTCAATCTGATGAATGTGGATCCAAATTATCCAAAAAAACTCCAACAACATCCTCGTCATCTTCTAACCCCCGGCGCCGAAAAGCAATCTTACCGCGTACGACTCCTATCCAACGAGAAGAAGCGCGAAAAGCGAATGCAGTGGCGCGATCTTCCGACACGAGAGGACTTGAGTCCAGACTTTGCGCGGACGAGTCGGCGGCGTTATTACAGACGAGTGGATCTCGTCTATGAGAACGAGGATAAAGAAGAGGAGAAGAGCGAAAGCAACAATTGGACGTTGCAGGAACAGACATGTGCTTCGACATGCTGGATCGAGAAGGGAGATGGATCCAAGTGCATGGCAGAGTAAGGAGTATGTACTGTAAGTATCTATGTATATTGTGATCACAGAAGTGTAAGTGATTCTTGCATGCTTGGGGATGCGAACACGAGTTGATGCTCGTTATGGTAGCAGGGTGAGTTGGGATAACAATGTGACGAATACTTGGAAGATGATCGATCATGAACACGATGTGCATATGATGCATAGCCAGTATTTTGTGGCTCTAATCATGTAAAATTCATCTGTATTCGTTGCTCTGAATAATTTCTTGTCAACATTTCTTTTTCTAACCAGCATAGCACTATGTCATAGTTGTTTTAAAGGAAATTTTAATATTGATTTTAGAACTTTATTTTTTGAACCATAATCATATTTTTCTTAGTTATAGTGTGAATGATGAGTGGTACTAGCGATTTTTTCGTCACCATCAATGTGTTGTCGTACTTAGCGTCGCTAGCGTCGATAGCGATAGCGTGCGCCTTATATGATTTGTTTTTGCGTTATCACTTATAAATGTAAGCAGTAAAAAGTGTCTACTGCTACCGTAGTATAGATCGTGTCCTCTCTTTACGAGTTACCCAACCAGCAAAAAATGTACAGGCCAGCGCGACAGGTTGGGTAATATCTCTTCTAAAATTTTGCTCATCTTTGAAAATTCATCGAACCTTTTTACTGGCCCGTCGTACTCAGGACAGAAATGTTCATCTCCTGTATACATCGAAGTTAGTAGTACCAAACTAAAAACATATAATTATGTAGGTGTATGGGCATTGGCATGGATCCTGATGATGTATGATCATGATCTTCTTGACTGAAATTTAAAATTTTTCGGGGTCTGTGCACTCCGATCCGACATGAAGATAGACCCACAACATGTACTAAGTACATATAATCTACGTAGTTTAGCTTTAGAACAAGTACTCATGATCAGAGTCATTTTTCAGTATGTTGTCGTGTCTTATCAGTTGTTTGTTGGACGAACCATTTGAGGGAGTCCCAAACCAGATATTGTGAGAAATACTCTCGATTACTCTCGATGATCTTCTTGCTTACGCACGTAGGTCAGGACTCGTCTTCAAAGAAGAAACTCTTTTTCCACACCAGCATGCGATGTGTGCCCCCGTCTCAGAGCTACGGTTCCTGTACAGCCTGTGCTTTCATAAGGCCGACTTCAACTTATCCTACCCCTGAATCCGAATCGACATTCACTGAAGATACTAGATCAGCATCTTTTCTGACTGTCAGGTCACTGCTGTTCTTCTCTTGAGATCTCTGTCCTTTGGTGGAAAGGGATCTCCTTTTCGTGTCGAAGAGCCGTAAAGGTACATACGATCGTGGCTTGGAATATCATCTTGTTCTTTTTCAAACTTATATTAATCTAAATTTACTAGCAGGCTCTTATGGTGAACGGATTATGAAACCATTCTGGTGATGTTTTTGAATTATTGTCCAATCAACAGCATTGTACTACTTCTAGTTCTACTAACTACAACTTTTCGTTCCCCAGTTGTACTAGTAGTACCATGAAAAATTAGCTGCAAGAAGTAGCCTACCTCTTCCAACAAGAACAACAACCATCTTGTTCACAAATAAGAGCCACTAGGACCAACAAAATGGTATCTTCCACTACCCCCGCTGCTGTATCTCCCATGGCCGCTTTAGAGCGGGTCGTCCCTGAGCTAGAGGAGAAGGACTACATAGCAGACATGATCGCCGAAGAGAATCCCCAGGATTTCGAGACCTTGTGGGACTTGTTGCAGGACTTCTTAGAAGAATCCTTTGAAGGAGCAAAGGCGAAGGGACTGTGCAAAGAGATTTTATGGCGTCTTTTGTACTAGAAGAACAACTAGTAGGCATTTTCTATAATCATTTATACGAAAATAAACTCTAACTTACTACCGCATCACGACTCACACTCACCTGATTCAACATGATCATAATTCGTAGTTGTTGAACAAGAAGACCGTTGTTGACATCTGCATGCTGCCTCTAATTTTCTTGGCCTTGATCGCTCCCCACAGTTCGAACAATGCTGGAGAACAAAGCAAAACACAACCCGCTGAGGGGAGTAATTTTCAATCAGGCGGATCCGAAGCGTCGAATAAGCCAATTCTCCTAGGTGACATGCTCCGCACAGGCCATGAAGATTCTGTCGGTTTTAAAGACGAATTCATGGGCTTAGGCGAAAAAAAGGCCAACTACAACGAAGTCGTGGCGATTTCGGATTTGGTGAAGGAAAGACGAACGCAAAATGTGAAAGAGAGAGCGGCAGTGATGAACAGGATGAAGCAATGGCAATCATCGAAATTAAAGCCACCAGCACCAGTGAGGATTCATAGAGGAGAGGAACAGATTGGAAAGGTACAACTTTATTTTGTGGTACAAGAACTTTTTGTGGTGGTTTATCGAGGATATGAATTTGTTGCTCATGATGTTGTCCTCTTTGTACTCCTCGTCTAATTTCAACATCCATGCAGCTAATTTGCCTCGCTTTCGAAATAAGGAGATGGCTCACACCATTTTTTCATACCTGCTCATGAAAAACTTCTTCTACAGGTAACCGACTTGGTAATCGACAAATTCGGTGTCACCATCGGCGGCAAAGAACTAATCGAGGATACGACTTTGAAGGTCGTGATTGGACGCAAATACGGTTTGCATGGTCGCAATGGTACCGGAAAAACGTGTTTATTGGCTACTTTGGCCAAGAAGGACCACCCCAAGATCCCCAAGCACATCCACATCGTTACGGTCGAGCAGGAATTAGACCACTTGGCAACGGATGAGTCCCCTTTGCACCACGTGTTGGCCGTGGACGTGGAGCGCACAGAATTGGAGAAGAAAATCGCAGTTCTGGAACAACAGGGCGACGCGATCAAGCCCGATGACGCGGTGAAGTTAGTCGAGTTGCAGCAGAGGTGGGCGGATATTGATGCAGATACCGCGCCGCATGAAGCCGGAAGAATCTTGTCTGGTTTGGGATTCGATGAACAAAAACAGAAGATGGGAACGAAAAACTTGAGTGGTGGTTGGCGAGCACGCGTTGCTTTAGCCAGAGCTTTGTTTGCGGAGCCAGATATTCTGCTTCTCGATGAGCCGACAAATCACTTGGACGTCCACGCTGTTGCTTGGCTCGAACACTTCCTGAAGAACTACCCAAACACCATCATGATGGTGTCTCACGCAAGAGACGTTTTGAACGAGGTGTGCACAGACATCACGCACCTCCAATTCCAAAAACTGTCGTTCTATCGCGGCGACTTCGACACTTTCGAAACCCTGTATGCGCAGAACAGGAATCTGTTGGAGAAAGAACACGAAAAGCAAGAAAGAGATAAAGCCCATATGCAGCAATTCATCGATAAATTCCGGTACAACGCGAAAAGGGCGAGCATGGTGCAGTCGAGAATAAAGGCGCTTAATCGATTGCCAAAGTACTACCGCTAACTTCATGCAATAAGACTAGATGAAGTACCTATTTTGTTTTTGCTGTGAAGACTTCTTGGTCTAGCATGATTTTAACCCACTCCTCATTCTCATTGATTTTGATTCGTTTGATCTTCGACTTCCCCCAAGCCAAAAGAAACTAACAAACTACTCCTCCACTAGCTTACTCCAACGGAACTAAACACGCCCCACAGTCTCGACGAAATTCTCGAAGATCCTACACTTTCCTTCAATTTTTCGGAGCCGGAGTCACTTCCCACGCCAATTCTGCAAATGGACGACGCTTGTTTCGCTTACGAAACCGACGATGGCGTTAGCGGAAAACCGTTCTTCCTAGACAACATCACCATGAATATCGATTTGGAATCAAGGATTTGCCTAGTGGGAGAAAACGGATGCGGAAAGAGTACGATGCTGAAGTTGCTAATCGGCGATAATGAAGCGAAGTTACGGATAATCTTCTCTATAATAATTTTGATTAACCTGGCTTTTGTTCTCTAATATTATCACCTTGTCTGGCATCCCTCTCACACTGCATTCGTAGGCATAACCCCTGTCGCTGTTACACTCCATTCATATGGTGCATAGATGTGCTGAGATAGTCATAGTTACAAACTCCTGCTAACACTATTTAACATGTCCATCCTCTAAGAATAAGTGGCATCGTGCGACGTCACAATCGGTTGCGCGTCGGCTATTTTACGCAGCACCACGTGGAGTCGATGGATTTGACGCTAAACTCGATCCAGAACCTAATGGAACGATACCCGAAAGCCAATAATGAAGGTAATAAAGGTAGTACGTACTACTTTGTGAGATAGGTAATAAAATACCAGTCCTCCTACTAAACCACCCGACGAGATCTCAAAGCCATTTGATAGGACGATGGGCCACGAGGAGGTAACATGCCAAGAACACAAAATTATCCACCTTCTTGCTCCCACGTCCAGGTGAAGAAGCAGCCCGCAATTGGCTTGGACGTTTTGGTGTTACGCAGTCTCTCGCGGTGGAGCCGCTCTATGTCCTCTCTGGAGGTCAGAAGAGTCGTGTCGCGTTGGCATTGTTGGCTTACGCTAATCCGCATATCCTAGTGATGGACGAACCGACGAATCATTTGGATTTAGGTACACGATTACGATTTTTACGACTTTTACACTTCTTACCTATTCTACTTATATAAATGGACTTCTACGTGCTGGAAGCTTTAGGTTTTCTTCCCTCTTGTTCCTTGTTCTACTAGCAGTTTAAAGGGAAAGAATCCAAATAAGGGAGGAACAAAGAAAAACTATTACCCGGTAGAACTAGAAGAGAACTTGCCGTTCTCTAATTATTCATCCTCACGTGATCTTCAACACATCCGCAACCTCCACAACAACAACAAACTCCACCATAACAACCACAACAGACGCCATCCAAGCTTTGATTGCTGCTTTAACTGCGTTTAAAGGTGGTCTTGTCATGGTCAGACACGACAGTCATTTTATTAACGCGGTCTGTGATGAAATCTGGCACGTTGAGAACCACACAGCGAAGAAATTCAATGGCGACATCAACGAGTTCCGAAATTTCGTACTCAGTAGGAAGAAGAAGCAAGAGCAGGGGAAGTGAGGAGACACGTTGTTCTTGGTCTTGCGCGTAGTTGATGGCTACTTCTACTCTATGTAATTGAAGAAGAGCATACTTACTCTGAAGTACTTATTATATCCGATTCCGAACAAGAGTTTAATATAGACGCGGCTGGGTGGCCAGGCTACGCTGATCTACGATGTATAATAGTATATGTTCGTGGTTTTCATCACTGCTTGCTTCAAGGAAAATGAAGAAGAGCATTCTGGTCAGAGGTAAAAATCTAAAAACGAGGACCTCTTCTACAGGCGTGGACGTTTTATTCGCCGCAGAGCCAGCTACATCTCTTGTTCAAGACTGAAAGCGTCGTTTCATATTTTTTCCAAGTGAAGTTCATCGCGGACTGCTCCATAACAAGGACATGTGCATGACAGCGTCAACATTGTCTCACATGTTTACCCGCCCAAGATGAACCCCGAAGAGTTTCAATTGTCTGGTACTCATTTGCACTATGCGATCGTGCTCGTGTAGAAAAATCACAAGATGCAGCTGTGTATAAAGTTTACAAGAACTTACAACAACTTCTTGTATTGAATTTGGACGCTCCTCCACCAACAACATGAAAATGAACATTCAGACCTAATTAATATTTATAAGGCTCATGTGCTTGTGCTCTCAACAGTCTCACAGGAGACACAGAGCAGCGTGGTCTACGAGTCGTAAGCTAGTCCTGAGTAGATCGGTACCGTTCTAATCGAGAGTAGATACAAGACATCGCCTCGGTCGTCCTCATGGATGGAAGAGAGAGTGATTGAAAATTGGTTGATCGGTATTCTTGATATATTAGAGACTAATTAAAGACGAGGCACCTGATCCTCCCTACCCGTCGTGCGTGAGCTCATCGGAACTCTAAAATTACTACCGCCGATCGTTCCCATTTCCCTACGTACTTTCATCTTCCCACAGCGAACTTCCCACAATCAAAACTTTAGGAAGCGTTTCGAGAGTAATGTTTTTTTGTTACGTTACGGAAACCAATGAAGGTAGTTGATAAATCCACTATATTCTAACACAACAACAATATTAGAGACTAATGTAGTATGGAGCGTATTAAAAGCCTATGCACACTCTAAAACGCGAAATTTTTTGAGCCTTATCGGGCAAAGAGTGAGCAAACGCATTAGGCTCTGCTGCACACGCATGCCGTTGCCGGTGCGCGCTGCTTTCTAGTGTGGGCCCGCCCTGCTGCAGCCGCGCCATGGGCTTCTCCGGTTAGCGAAGCAGAGCTTCCCCGCTTGATGCCAAGGCGCTTGGCATTTGCTGGACCTGCATACACACCAAAGGGTAGGATGGTCTTCGCCTTCTTTCCATTCGGCCTCTGCTGCCCAGTATGGAGCTGGCCAGAGTAGTCGGGAGGTGGGGCCTCCCGGAATGGTTTAGAGTAGGCTTTTCGGAGTTTGCAAAGACAAGCCGCCCCTGCCCGACAGTCTCGCGAAAAAGGCCTTCACAAAAACCGTACTCTAACCCGCACAGGGGTCATGTTGGGTGAGGGGTCGGGATCGGTTTAGAGTACGGCTTTTGGAGTTTGCCAAGGGCTCCGCAGTCCTGGGTGTCCTCTCGTGCTGGACAACCCCAGAAAGGGGGCAAGAATAGGCCGCCCTGGTGATGCTCTGTGGCTGCCACCTCGGATCTTGGCCCCTTGGCCCGTCCGAAGGCCGCTCCACTCAAAGCAGAAAGTGCGCACGATTTCGCCAACAGTCGCGCGGACGAGACGCCACGGGCCTGCGCGTTGTTGCTTACTGAACAATCGTCAAAAAAATTAGCGTTTTAGAGTGTGAGTAGGTATTTACGTATCATATCTATGTAGTAAGCCTTTTCGTGAGTAGACTGGATAAAGATTGAGGTAGTAGATAGAAATAAGCGAAGTCGTCAGGGAGAGAGGTCGTCTGGGAAATCTTGGGCAGATAGCCGAGTGGATTGGGATTCACATCCTCAGTAGAAAGAAGCAAGCGAATACATAGATTTGCTGACCGTTGTATAAACAATCGAATACGTCGTAGAGAGACTTGATGATCCTTTTAGTAGGCTAGTACTACGTGTAAGTACGACAAGCACGAGAAGCTCCTGCTACGACGAGAAGTATCACCTAAAGGAACAAGTTGCCGAGTGACTTGTAGAAGGTGTGGGTAACTTTCCGTGTGGTCTATGTCTATTTGTTTGTGTATGAGAATATGAATAAGATACCTTTGTGTATAACTAAGGTTACTCCAACAACAACAAGCTAACAAAGCCGGTACTAGAACTCGTCAGGGAAATCTTCGGCATCTTGCCGAATAGATTCAAATCATCATAACTATAAGGTTCCTGGGACTGTGTGGCCCACCTAAGTTAGTAGAGCAACAAGATGCCGAGTGCGAAGAACGTCGTTCGCAAGCGTGTGCCTGGAGAGGTGTCCGTGTCGAATTTGCTGGCTGAGTATGAGGATTTCGACCCGTTAAAAAGGGACGAAGTAAATGACCCTTCCCGAGTGACGCCGGTTGACCTAGGCTTATGCAAAGATGCATGATGAATCTGCCCAACAGAATATTTAACGTAGAAATTTCAAAAGACAAGAAGCTCTTCCTTATACTTCAAGTACAGGGTAGTTAGGAATGTTGTCACTCTCATCATTTGATGTCGTTCCAGGAACTTGTACAACTAGACGATAATCGTGTTGGTTTCTTTGTGTTCGTTTCTCGCTCCTTGCTCTTCTAATTTTCGAAGTGTTTGCGGAATTGAATGTGAACATGTCGGGCAGCGATTTTTCGCAGCGGAGGAAAAATTTTATAAAAGATGTTCTCAAGAATGCCGAGAAAGCGGGGAAGATCCCACCACGCATAAATCGTGAAAAGAGGGCGCCGTGGAAATGGGCATCTTTATGAAGAATCTTCTCTCATACTCTCCGTAGGAGGTACCTCCTCAATGAATGGCCTCATACATAGATGCGCAATGCTATACAAGAGGCGCCATGACATAACATCGACGCAATTCTCACTCACTCCCATGCACTGAATACTCATTGAGACAATGCAGTTTCATTATACAGTTTAACTGGTTATTTTTTTCTTCTTCTTCTAGAATTCAAGCTAAGGGGAACGATAACGATAAGTAGATTTATTTGGTGAACAACAGAACAGCAGTGGGGTAATATACATACTAACTGCTTACGTCGAGGTCGACGTAGGCCTCATGATTATACAGCAGGACATGGAATAAGTGACAAATTAGAATCTTCAAGAAATCTTGTAAAAACTAAAACTGCTACGAACAACATGGAACAAGTTGTGAAATCTTCATCAACATCTAGCCACTTCTACTTCAGCACGAGCTCTAACATGAGGCACGAATTTGAACAACGTTAGGGCATTAGTAATCCACCGCATAATTCAGAAAAAGCGTCTTATGGATGATGATTTTTGCATCTATCAGACCATAGGGGCCCTCCCTAAGGCTATACGTTTTTAAGGGGAACGAAAGGGGTAGCCTCGATGGTCTGGCTAGATGGAATAGACGCCCTTCATACCTCTCGCTTCCTTGGAGTTGTCTTCTGTTGGGCCGGTTTTAGATGATGCGCCAGACCCTCAAGCTCAACAACAGGACTCTCAAGAGCCAGCACCTAAAAAAATAGGGCGGGGAAGAGGAAGGCCCCGTAAAGAGCCTCCTGGAACACTAGCAGATGAGCCCCAAAGAGGAGGACCTGAGCGGCCTTCGCGGCCAAGAAGAGCGGGAAGGCCACGCAAGGAGACTGGAACTGAGGAGCAACGACTGCGAAGAGAAAGAGAAAGAAAAAGATATCGTGCGGGGTCAAGGAAAGGACGAGATGAAATACCATCTGGAGGCACCAAGGACAAGAAGAGGAGAGTCGTGGAGGTGGAGGATGACGAAAATGAAGACAGTGTGGACGAAGTTATGAAAATGATAATAAAGATACCCCATTGCGAATAAACCTGTACACACAACCATAGGGCTGAGCACTCACCGGAGGCGTTTCACAGGGCTCCGGCCTACCTTCGAAGGTGAGACCTCTGGGGCTGACAGGACGACGATAGCGCCGGCGCTTATAACTAGTTTTAGCAGGTAGCAGGATACTTCAGGATACTTGTTGATAGTTGCCCTATTTTCTTTTCTATCTCCCTAGTTCTCGTAATGCTAATGGTATAATCTTCCATTTCAAGAAGTAGATCATGTTGCATCTTTCACGAAATAGGTCATGCATGATCCACCTGGTGGCAGGACGCGGGTCTCTTTCTCTGCCTCTGTAGTCCATCTCAAGAGGATGCATGACGTTGGGGACGACAAGGGTAAAAGGGCTTTCTTCTAAGGGAAAGAAATCGGCTCCTGCTCCAGGATGTACTTGTATATGGAGACTGATCGATACAGCCATGATTTGATAGGATGGCCCATGAGCCCCATGAAACGAGAGGTAACCACATCATGAGCATGGCATGACAACTCGCGCGGCGAGAGGGTCCTCTAATCATCAAGGCGCCTCTCTTCCGGGAAGCAGCCTCTCCTCTGTCGCAATGCAGTATGCGAAAAGGAATGCAGGCATTAGAAATAGTAGAAGACCTAGAAGACGAGGACGACAAGGAAAAAATCTACATGGAAACAACTGCAACAATATCTTTTCCTCCGACGATGAGGATGGTTCATCATCCGAAGCAGCTGAACAAGATCAAGAATCTAAAGATTAAGGCTACAAGAAATCCATCTTCACGAGCACGCATCCTGAGGCCACCGCTCTGAAGGGGAAAATACAATGTTCTAGGATGCGTCTCGAGCTGGGTTTTTCGTAGGTAGTTCTTTCTAAAAAGAACAGGATCAAGAAAGTTATGAAATCGGTGAGGATGACCGCTTATTTTTGGAGGAATGCAAAATCGAGAAGGAAAAAGAAGCACAAGCAGCAAGAAGGAGTGCCTTGCTCTTTGATGTCGGAGGGGGTGGTGAAGGCGATGATGAAGAAGACCATGCTCATGCTGAAGACGATGATGACAATGATCTTCACGCTGAAGGTGAAGACCAATGCCAAGACGTTGCTGCCAGGAGGAATAGTAAACGGCCAGCGCCAACATCCTCTAGCTGTCGTGGTGGTGAATCTTCTAGCATTAGTGGTGGTTGTAGTAGTAGTAGCTATGAGGGACCATCGAAAAGACATCGAGGCGCGGCCTATGAGCCCGTTTATTTACAAGTAGAGGAATTCGCAGGTGGTACGCCTCCGACAGTGTCGGCACGAGAACCTGTATCAACTACAGTCAAAGGAGGGGCAACCGGAAACAAAAACGTTTCCGGTTCTACAACTAGGAGAAAGAGACCAAGATCGGAAGCACGACAAGATCGAGGTGCTGGTGGACTAGCTTCATTTAGAGGAGTGAAGATGACGGAAGATGTGCAGAAGAACCTGGAGAGCGGCATCCTGGAGAGCATCAGGAGTACGCTAAAAGCGAAAACGATAGAAGAAGGTGAACGATTCGAGGCTAAAGGACTACCAGCCTATTGTCATCTTCCGGATAAACACCCGATTGTCAGTCGAAAGGATCCGAAGAGAGTGTATTGTTCGATCTTATGATTATTATTTTCTTCAACTTCATTTTGTTGAGTTGTGTTCTCTGGAAGTGACAAGTTGTAGGTGCGAGTAGATAATTCCAAGACCTTTTTGTAATGTTAACGGCATCGTTTCTTTGACTGAAAATGAACATCAAGACCTTTTTGTAATGTTAACAGCATCGCTTCTTTGACTGAAAATGAACACTTTCGTCCTCTGCTTGTTCTTCAGGTACTACCAAATCTGCGATCATGCACCTCCTAACACCGCGTCTACGTTGCCTCCTGTACCTGTAGCTTGTAGTGCCAAGGGGTGTTTCTTGCTGGGCAAAGGCATGCTTGGTTACGTCTATCGTGGGCGCAAGCATCAAAAGGACGTTTCTCAGCCAGAAGCGATTGCTGTCAAGATTTCACGTGCGATGGAACCAGCAAACTTCAAAATATGCTCAACATTTTTAGTGTGCATCTTTCTTAATGTCAGCATGATGATCTCCATATTACGCTGTATTTCCAAAGAAATAGTTGCACGAAGTAGAAAAACTTGTAGCAATAGGTCTCGATGCCCTGGATTTCCCAAGAAACACAAGGGAGTTAGAGTTTTTAAAGGGGACAAGAAGGAGGTGAAAGGAGAAGGACATGACTCTCACTAATCAAAGACCGCGTATTGAGGGAACGCGATCGTATGGCCGAGCTGCGAAGTCTAGCGGATGCGGACAAGGCCAGAGAAGACCATGAGTTGAAGGAGTGGGCGAGAACTGAAACAGGAGCGGGAAAGGCAGATACAAATGCGGCGGTCCAAGAGTCTACGATGAACAAGTGCGGAGGTGAGGAACAGGTCACCAGTACAAGTAGACCTAAAGCAGATCATAGTACCAGGGATCAAGAAGATCAACATCAGAATGCTTTGGGAGTCGTAGGTGGTGCCTTCATCGGGGTCTTAGGTACTAGAAGAAGGTCAAGCTGTGGCAGTAGAAGTAGTTCTGGCGTTTCTCCCTCTTCTTCTTCTGGAACTACAAGTCGAGAAGCCGCTTTAGCAAAAGCTGGTGCTGACGGTCGTGGTGAACAACAAATTGATAAAAACATTGACGAGAAGATGAAGAAAAAGATAACTGATCTTCAACATGACCACCACGCTAGTCGTGTCGAGAAGGTGGAACAACGTCGAAAGACACAGCTGGAGCTGATAAAGCTGCAACACCGCGCACGTGGTGGTGATTTTGAACATCACGGGAGATTTCGACAGCTGTGTCTGGTGTACGAACAATTCACGATGAGTGTCGACTGGCAGCTTCGAAAGCGTGAACATCTTGTCCAAGTGATGGATCGCGCTAGTATGAATCTTGCTGAAGCGATTCGCCGATTTCGGCAAGAGAGTGTGCACTGGGAGGACTATCGTGCAGGCGCTGTTTATAATCGCTATGGTGGTGCACTATCGGAACTTGCAGAGAAGTATGCAGCTCTTCCACGTGATGAAGATCATGCTACTTGTTATCTTAATATTTCGTCTACCACGTCATCTCCCTCACCGAGGATTAGAGACTTGATGAAGCAAAAACACCCAACAACCGGAGCATCTCAACTAGATCTTCTAGGCACAAGCAAGTTCGTTGCACGACGGCGACTACGAGAGCTGAATGATGGAAATGATGGTCCGAAGAATCGTACACGCAGTGCTCGTCAAGGTCATGGTCATCAACAAGAGTTAACATCACCAGGTGGCCTCCCATGGACTTGGGCGAATAACTTGATACGAGGTCTTGCCCGCGGTCTGTCTTGGATGCACGAGAAGAATTTTGTGCACGCGGACATAAAACCAGCAAACCTCCTTCTGTTTCCGAACCAGCGTAGTGGAACTGATGCAACCGGCGAGAATTTGAAGCGCTTTATGACACATGCGGTACTTACTTTTCCTCTCGATTGCGACCGGTTTTTAGTTTTTGCCTCTATCGCCTTAGCCCTTCAAACAATACTTTTCCTTTTGCATTTGTAGTTTTTGTTTTATCTTTTATTCCTTGTTGATCATGTTCTACAGATGTACTGGAATTTCCTTTTTCTTCTATATATAACGCTCCTGATCAACAAACCAACGAAAGTGCACTACTCTCAATATCTTCACTGTCAGGATCTCCGCGTTGGCGATTTCGGCGAAGCGCGAGCTGTCCCTTTCAACGTTGGGTCTCGCTTGTCAGCAGACCATACGCCAGGTGTCCGTGTTGCGAAGGGTGAAACGAATATTCAAACGCCGTTTTATCTTAAGGCTTCCCCTACTATCCTTCCTTTTTCTTTTCCTAGTTAGCTTGGCTCCACCAGTATATATAAGCATAACTAAGCTGTTCGATAAGAGAAAAACAGATCCGAGATGGAATGGGGTGAGCTCTAATCATCGCTCTCCCGAGTGTTATCTTGGCTGCGGAGAAGTAGGCACGGCGATCGACGTATGGTCTTTCGGCGAGATCGTGCATGAGATACTGACTGGTGAGCGGCTGTTAAATTGGAATCCATTAGAGTGGATGAGCAGCACAAAGAACGCTGGTCTAGTGCGGAAACCGCATCCGCAGAGACTGGACAAAGAATGGCAGAAGGAGACGTTTGAGACGCGCAATGGTGCAGTTTGCAACCCTTCCATCGAGTTTTGCGCGATGCACTTGTTCGAGGCACAGTGTGAGCTGGGTGCCATGCCGCTGACCCTTATCGATCGGGCCGTTGCGGTCGAGAGCAAGCACGTGCGAGAACTCTTTGGTCGTAATGCGCGAGAACAGAAGTTCCGCCTCACTTCGCAATATCACTTAGACATTCCAAAACGCTTGTACGAGGTCACTTTTGAGCGATTCTCCACTGCCTTTTTCGAGCAAACCCGACGAGAACGGAATCGCAGCAGCTGTGGCAGACTGTTGTGGTCGCCACTCTTAGAGGAATGCGGTCCACATACCCCATCCTGCTTTCCTGAAGAGGACGGAGAACAAGATGAAGATGAAGATGAAGAGATGAGGCCATTTTCTGGTGAAGTAGATCAGAAGTCAGTAAAGGACATGGAGAAACATCGTGGTGAACAAGACCAACAAGATGATCATGATGAACAGAAGAACAGGGAGAAAACTTCAAGAACAGCTGCTCGACTCATGGCTCCTGGCAATGTGAACCCAAGGGAGGCTCTTCTTAACCTTCAGGAGAAGTCAGACCTTGGGACCTCCTCTTCTAAGACAGCACAATCTTCTTCGTCCTCCTCCCATCGTTCTCCTCGGTCTCCACTGGCGCATGAGGGTCTAGCATCACCCATGAAGAGCGATGTCGAGCCGGCTAGAAGCACTGGTGGCAAGAATTATCCGGGCAAGACGAGTCAACAAGAGCGACGTGGTGGAAGTGGACTAGGACGTCCTTCGTCGAACAAAGGGAAAGTTGTAACAGCGGAATCGCTGATCCAGCGTGCGCGAAAACGTGCGGAGAGAGCGGAATCATTGATTCTAGCAGCCCTTACCTATGACCCAGAAAAGCGTATCGCAATGAACGATGTTTTGCGTCACCCATTTTTTGAAGATGAGGATACGACGTGGTTGAAATCATGCCTCGTACCCTTCGGAGGTATAAATGGTCATGATAATATCAACATGATGGAAGACGAAGAATCTGTCGACGAAGAGCTTTTCATCAGTACTACTTGAGCTTAGTTTACTCGAATTCTGAAAATGTCCGAGTTATTGACTGAAATAAGGGAGGTAGCTTTGACAGGGTTACTCGGCCTTGTTCAGTATCTCGCTTATTTTAAGTAGTTACGCGCTTATTTCAGGTTATCGAAATCGAATAGATTTATCTGAGTAAAATTTCTAGAAAGCAGGGAGGAGTATCATTTACAAGCTGCTGCTATGGGTCTGGGATAATAGAATAGCCTAAAGCATTATGTTCATGGAACAACGCAAATCCTACACGTCTAGACTTCGTAGTAATGAATATAATTTATATTTTCTTCATATGGAAGTTACGGGTCGTAAGCTTAACAACGTCGTGATCCTCGCATAATTTGATTGTTCTTATCGGCATCACGACATTTCATTTTTGGTTGGTACAACTATTATTTGCATACTTAATCTAACCTAGCCAACATTTTTACCATTACCATTTTTGTACAGATGAAGCAAGATGAACAACGAACATTACCCTACCTGAGCATAATCATTCGTCGAAAGTTATGTACTATACCTATAATTGCAACATCATGATCAGTTGTAACTGTAATGCCTCAACAACATAGCTAATGACTTTAGTCATGATTACGATTATAGGCTCTGTCTTTATTGTAATTATTGTGTTTTTATTCGGAGCATTGATTGATTGATTAGGATTACAGTCTTGATGTCTTTACTGTACTTCTCCTTCTCGCATTAGTGGTCGTTGTAGAGGTCGTACTGACATTATCAGCACATCACAAGTTGAAGTTACTTAGCCGATCAACATGGTTGTACTCTTTAATGCACTTTTTTTCGTACTACAACCGAGGAAAATAGAAGTACCCTCAAGAATATAATGGAAAAATACCTATCAAAGTCCTTCGTCTACTTCACATCAGGACATAACGAATTGATAATGAATCATATCGAAGATCCTATTTGTTTTCCTGTACAGAAGCAGAACTGACATTCACTCTTCACCGTTTTATCCTATGGATTCTGCCTCATTTCAAAGTTTACGTTCTACCCTACTTGAAATTCAAGTCTTGAATTTGTAATTCTTGTAACTACTAAATCATATGGTCGTGCTCCTGCAATGATCTACTACGCAGCCCTAGTAAGGACCATAAGCCTAGGTCAGAATGACTCCCAACATTCCCGCTGTTTGCAATCGATGGCAAGGTCTTCCTAGAAATGATGAAACTTCTAACTAGTAGAAACGGGTCAAACTGTGGACGGCGAGCCAACTCCTACCCTATCCTACGGGATCGCTGACCCGTTCAGTGGATAAAATGCTTGTTCGTCTGCAAGAATGGGTCAGAGTGTGTCCTTTCCCGTGAACAAAGGCGAAATGAATGAATGAACAAAGGTGAAAGAAGACTCACTGTAAAGGAACTACCTTGTCTCGCTAGTGCTAAAAGATGATCACCAGAAACGCGTGGTGAGGACTGAGTTACCAGCAGCCAAAAAACAAAAATGGAAAAATCCGATGGATGAAATTGGAATCTGATGTAGATGACGAATCACAACCAAAACCAATAATGGTGGTGAAAACAGTTGATGTAATCCTGATCACTCTCACGCAATATCGAAAAGTAAAATACAAAAACACGTCCAACATGATATCATGCAAGAAGTTCCTGTTGTAGGTTTTGCATTTTTGTCGTGTGCTTCTTATTGTAAGATCATAGCGCTCTTGCTATGGCATAGAAGTACATCATAGTATTCACTTGTTAGTAAGTAGTAGAGAATCAACAACAACATGTCAGCTTATCTCCTCGCAAAGGAGCCAGCTTGTGGAGGCCTCTCGAGGCTCGTTTCGCAGAATGCAGCTCGAGCCATCTCCAGCGCTATTCCTCAGATGGCTACTGGAGCTATAATGCCTAGAAGGCATAACAATAACCCATCAAGAAGCATAGCGTCTACGGCGATACCTTTTTTGAGCGGCTGCGGGACTTCATCATCTTCTAGCAGCAGTAGCAGTTGTATTGGTCGAAGAGCTTACAGCACACCTACAACTAGTTGCGATGTCGTGAAACGGGCAAGTACAACTTCATCACCAGGAGGAGCAGCTTCACTTCGAACTACGCTTACCGCTTCTGGTAGAACTCCTAGCCTTGTTCCTAGTAGCACCACCACGAGAAGCTTGCTAGCAGCCGCGC